>JAQPZY010001505.1:0-292500 GCA_029931535.1 Margaritifera margaritifera
CACCCACCAAGGGAGAAATCTAGTGTGAACTCCAAGTGCCATCACGACTTGGAGTGCGATGCAGTGCCATGCGACGAGACGGATTCCGTAAGCGTTGACAGCATCGATTCACACGATCAGACGGATGCCGTACGCTTGGACATCGTTGATGCAGCACCTCACCGTCCCTCTAGAGATGCAGGGCGACCTTTCTTCTTTATTGGGAAGAATGCTAAACGTACCTGTGAATGTCATAAAGAATTGACGATACCTATGGCTTTGCCTGGATATTCCAAGTATGAAAGTCGACTCCAGACGTTCCAAGACAAATGGCCTAAATATCTACTACAATCAACTACTGACAAAGCTTTAGCCAGATCTGGATTTATCTACTTGGGAGAAGGAGATAAAGTTCAGTGTTTCAGTTGCGGTGTGAGACTTCACCAATGGGAGGCTACCGACTCAGCTTACATTGAACATGCCAGATGGTCTCCGCACTGTCAGTTCTTACCTTTAGTGGCCTTAGAAGAGTACGGGTACGATGAGCCAGATGCCAAGAAGAAGTAACAACATGTCGGAGGATACTTTACAATGGTACATTCGTGGTTTACCTTTGGAGTTGCGAGAACAGATTTACAGAGAATGGGTTCAGATAAAAGTGAAACGTAAAGAACAGTTACATCCTTTACGACATACATGTTTTAACCATTGGTATCTGAATGTTATAAAAATACTGATTAGTACCAAGATATTCAAATGGTCAGACATTCATGAGGACTAGAAGACCACTTCAAGAGTTTGGAGGGCACCACCTACAATGTGTCAGTGATCCATAGAATTCGTTGGAACGAAGTAAAGGAAAAAAATGTGACCAACAGACAAGAATACCAAAAACTTTTACGAGAAGTGTCACCTCAAGACGAAACGTTTTTACGTCGACTGACGTGTAATACGGTTCTTCTCACTGATCATCTTAGATATCCTTTACCCACCGATTCCATTTGGCTAAAGTGTGAGTATTTTGTCACCAAGAAGACTAGTTTAGAAGATCGCATTCGTGACTTTCCTTCGAAGCTGCGAGAACGCATTTACAAAGAGTTGGTCCAGATCCAAGTGAAAAGCAAACTCAAAGTCATTCCTCGATTTTTAAACTATTGCTACTTCCACCGTATCAGAAGCCTGATTCTGGAGAGAAACTATCACCGCTATCGTGAAGAACACAAAAGAGAGTTACTTCTTTCCAAGTCAAATACTTTACCAGAGTACATTCTTGGTTTGCCTTTGGAGGTGCGAGAACTCATTTACCAAGAGTTTGTCAAGATCCAAGTGAAACGCAAACTCAAAGTCATTTCTCGATTTTTAAGGTATGCTTACTTCCAAACTGTCAGAAGAAAGATTCTGGAGAAAACCTTTCATTGTAGAATCCAGGGAATAGTCTATCACAAAAGAACCTGGATATAAAAACCCACCACCAAAGATACCCACCTTAGGAATCTCACCCTATAAAGTTTCACCATGTCAGGACTGTGGTCTTCACTCGTGAAACGTATTCCGTGGAAGGAAGTCAACGATCGTGTTCAGACCTTAGAGGATTATAAAGACTTGATACAAGAACTGTTTCCATTAAAGTTTGGACGCTATGCAGTGTGTGTGTTAGTGACTACCTTTCTTGGATTTCGTTTTCCAGGACATTCGTTGTGGAGTATTTTTGAGGATCAGTGTTTGCCTTGGATTATTTTGGAGGACCCGTGGTTGTTTTGGACTATTTTGATGAACCATCAAAAAAAAAACATGACCATTCATGCTTTATCGGTACACGAAAGACAAATTATACTCAAAGTGTTGAGAGTGGTAATGAAGACAAGTGGGGTACCTCCGTGTGAAGAAGACATTAGTCAAACTTTATCTACCTTTGACACATTTCAAGAAGTGTGTATTGCTAGTGAGTTACACCAACAACTTACCGATTGTAAAGATGTACGTGACTGGAGAAAAATGGGTTTCGATGTTTGGCTACAAGAAGTGGCTCAATTTGCCAAAGACCTGGCCCATCACTAAGTGTCCAAAAGTGAAATGGGAACCTAAGTCACACAAAAAATGACCTTAGAAACCATCCTGGAAGAACCTGACACAGCAGAGAAAGACCACGCCGTTGTCATCGTCCAAATACAACCCCCTGAGGAACACACCCCCTCCTTGCCGTCAGAGACATTTCATTCTTCTACCAAAACAAAGACGACCAGAAGAATACTACCACCAGTGCCTGGGCCTTCCATTCCTAGGACACCAGAATGTTGTACATTGACTTGTTTGTACAGAACTTTAATTCTTTTAGTGGTAGCCTTAATCTTGTACATGACCATTTTTGTCGTTTGCATTTTTGTCCTTCATGACTTGTAAAAAAAATGTTTTTGTTTGTTGTGTTGGTTGTTTTTACAAAAAAAATAAAAAAATAAACGTGTATGAAACGT
This sequence comes from Margaritifera margaritifera, assembly GCA_029931535.1. Classification (NCBI taxonomy): domain Eukaryota; kingdom Metazoa; phylum Mollusca; class Bivalvia; order Unionida; family Margaritiferidae; genus Margaritifera; species Margaritifera margaritifera. The sequence continues at coordinate 2,451 of JAQPZY010001505.1, forward strand.
ATAAAATGTCTTGGGTCTTTTGTCTTCTTCTCAAAAATCTTCCTACCTCAGTCATGGCTACATCTTCTTCTGCCTCGTCTGCCTCTACCTCTACTTCCTCTGCTGTGGTCAAAGTGATTGACGAAAAGTTAGATCGTCCCAGTTGGGACGCTTTGTATCTTCGCCATCCCTTTAACATGTTGATTGCTGGACCCAGTGGTTCAGGCAAAACTGAATTTGTCAAACGTTTGATCGAACACAAATCTCATTTGTTCGATCGTCCACCTCAACGTATCGTGTGGTGTTACAAAGAGTGGCAACCGTCGTACACGTTATTGAAAGAAAGTCAAGGAGAAGCCATTTCGTTTGTAGAAGGTATCCCTCGCGAAGACGATGGGATCGTGTCTGACGTGAGTCAAACACATCTAGTCATCTTTGATGACATGTTAGGAGAAGACGAAGAAGAAATTAAACTTTGGTTTACACGAAAAGGACACCATCGAAATGCAAGCATCATTTACATTACTCAAAATTTATTTCAACAAAGTAAAGCCCATCGTACCATCAGTCTCAACGCTCATTACGTGGTGTTGTTTAAAAGCCCCAGAGACAAATCTCAAGTGCAAGTGTTAGCCAAACAGTTAGGTACTCCTTGGTTGAATTATGCGTACGACGATGCCACTCAAACACCTCATGCGTATTTACTCATTGACTTAAAACCGACCACTCCCGGCTATTTGAGATTTCGTGCCCAATTGTTCACCCTTGGTGTCAAGAAGGAGGTCCTGTCATTTACACATCCCCTTCGGCCACTCTCTGAAAAAAAACTATAAAAACATCTACTACGTCATTTCTGTCTCACAGTGTTCGAGATGACTTCCTTTCAATCTCATCCTCCTGCTAAATTGATTCGTGCCTTGTATGGCATCAGTCGCGAAAAAAATGCACAAGTCCGTGCTCATTTGTTAGAAGCTAGTCTTAAAGAAGTGTTACTATGGTTTACTTTGACGGCACGTCAATTACTGCAAGGCATCATTCACATCCCTCATCAAACTCAACGTTTTTTTCAAAAACATAATGGGGCGTTGTCACAACTAGCCGATCCTAGAATCGATCCACGGACTAAAAAACAATAATTTTAACCCCTGGAGGAAGCGGTTCTTTAGGAGGGGTCATGATTCGTTCCCTTTTGAAATGGGATCCTAATGCCCAAGCCAAAAAACCCAAAACACCAAAAAAGAAGAAAAGTCCTAAGAAGAAAGCCACACAAAAAAGAAAAGCCCTACAAAGAAGAAAGCCATCAAGAAAAAGAAAAGTTCTGCCAAGAAGAAGAAAACACCCACCACTGCAAGGAGCCGCATGAGAGGTACTGCTGCCAGGACGCAAACGTACACCCGCAAAACACCACCACCACAGCCAGCAGTGACGAGGTCTCCTTCTCCTTTTGCGTCCACATCATCTTTGTCTTCTTCACCACCCTTCATGATGATGACTGCCAAACCGGACTTAAGACAAGTGTTTCCTAATTTGATGCAAAAATGGAAACCCATTTCGAAAGTCACCACTTCGGGACCCTCGACTTCGGCTGATTTGGCCATGGCAGCAGCCGCAAACAAAGTACCGTCCCCTAAAACCAAAGTCCAAGAAAGAACCGGCGTGTTACAAAGTTTAGTGGATTTATCCAAAGAAGAATTGAGACGATTTAGTCCATTGAAAACACCTCAACGTCGAGTGAGGCCTGTCATGAAGATGGTACGTCGTGCAGACAATCAGTGGAGACGTGTTCCAGTATAAAATAGAAGGGTGACCTGCAAAAGACTTCAGACTTACTCCTCACCTCTAAGATGACCCCCAAACGTGCACACCACCACCACCACCACCACCACCACCAAAAAAAAGAAGAAAACCAAAAAAGGACGACTTCCACCTCGTCTGGCGAAACATTGGGACGTCTTGTCTGTCCTGACCAAATCCAATCCTCCCATGCGAAAACAACTCATTCAAACAGCCCCTAAAGAAATCATCGATACCGTGTGTGAATGTTGTTTGAACGTCTTGAAAGGAACGGTACCTTTGTCCAAGATACAGAAACAAAAATTAGGTAAATATCGGAACGTTCTTCGCCAAATGGTGAAAAAGAAAATACCTCTCCAACAAAAGAAAAAAATGTTGGTGCAACGAGGAGGATTTCTACCTATGCTGTTAGGACCGTTGTTAAAAATAGCGGGTCCTTTGTTAGGAACAATTGCTGGACCACTTTTAGGAGGTGTCATGCGATAACAAAAAGAAGATAAAAAGGACACCCTTCTCTGGAAAGACCACACCTTTTTGTACCTTTGGATGAAATGGAAGGACGAAAACTGACTTTAGTACCTTACAAACGATGGAATTTCATCGTTGGAACGAACAACATACCTCATTTACCACCCAATCCTAATCACAACGAGATGGCACAGTTACAACAAGAATTACAAGCCCTGATGGAACAAAGTGATTTGTCAGAAACAGAAAAATCGCAACGGTACGGTCAACTTTTACAACGTCTGCAACTCTTTCACCAAAAAGCTGTCGATGAAACAGCTCCACCCACTCTGAGAGATTTCAAAACCCTGATGAAAAGCGTACCTAACGTTACCACCACTAAAACAGACACCGCCACAGGGATGACCGTAAAAGAAGAAGAAGAAGACGAGTTACAAACTCCACCTCTTAAAAAAAAAAAAGTTAGCCACACCGGGTTGGATAAAAAAGATGATGTCTACCCCATTGCCATCAAAAGTGAAAAAGGAAGAAGTGAAGACAGAAGTCAAAACAGAACCGATGACCCCTGTTCAAACAACATCCTCCTTTACACCAGTGGCTCGTCGGACACGTAAAGCATTGCAATCCAAAAAGATACCCCACGAAGAAAAGAGCATTGGTATTTGGCTGACTTATTGAGGAATCAAACCATGGAGAAACTTTTAGCCAGCCTTTATTACAATCCTGGCCATGCTGCTGGTTACGGAGGAGTTCAAAAATTATATCGAGCTGCCAAAAGTAAATTGAAAAGTGTACGTTTGCCAGAAGTACGACGATGGTTACAAGAACAATCGACGTACACGTTACACAAACCCATTCGACGAAAATTTTCTAGAAGTCCAACCCAAGTTGAAGGCATCGATCATCAATGGCAAGCCGATTTAGCCGACGTCTCTCATTTGGCAACCTATAATCGTGGTCACAAATATTTGTTTTGTGTCATTGACTTTTTTTCCAAATTTGCTTGGGTCGTACCTTTGACATCTAAAAGCAGTACCGAATTGGTACGTGAATTAAAATTGGTCTTGAAACAAAGTCGTCGTCACCCTTTACGATGGCAAACTGACAAAGGCACCGAATTTCTAAACCAAGCTTTTCAAAAAGAATTGAAACAAAGACAGATTCATTTTTTTTACTACCGAAAATCCTGAAACCAAAGCCAGTATCGTGGAACGTTTTCAAAGAACGTTGAAAGAACGCATGTGGAAATATATTACAAATCAACATACTCTCAAGTACATCGACGTGTTACCTCGTTTGGTCAAAGCGTACAATCAATCGTACCATCGAAGCATCGGATGTGCCCCCGAAGAGGTCAGCCCTGAAAACGAAGTGACTGTGTTTGATAAATTGTTTGGTACACCCCAGAGGAGCAGACCACCACCTCAGAAAAAAACCTTGCTGGAGTTGAAGACGGGAGATTGGGTTCGCATCGGAAAAACCAAACGCACTTTTGACAAAGGTTATTTACCCAACTGGACCACCGAATTTTTTCGTGTCACTACACCCGTGCGTGGACGTAATCCTCCCGTCTATAAATTGGAAGACATGCACGGTGAAGTGCTCAAAGGAACATTTTACTTGCCTGAGTTACAACGAGTGACTAAAAAAGAAGACGCCTTGTACGACATCGAAAGCATTCTCGAACAAAGAACACGCAAAGTAGGCAAACGTCGAGTAGAAGAAGTCAAAGTACGTTGGAAAGGATATCCTCCTAGTTTTGATTCTTGGATTGCTGCTTCTCAAGTCGTCGACTATAAAAAGAAAAAGAAGTAACCTAACATGCCATTCAACACAACCACGACCTCGACTCCTTCGCAGAGTTCTTCTCTTCAAGAATTACAAAAACAACCGCTCTGGGTGTGGTGCGGAGAACGTGTGCCTAAAAATCAAATCGTCTTTTTCTGCCAAATTTTTGTAGTGTATTGTGTCATCGGAGCAGCCATTGCCAATTTGAGTTTGCAACAAGGGGACAAACAATTGTGGACCATTTTACTTAGCAGTTGCATCGGTTATCTTTTACCCAGTCCCTCTTTGAAATTTACAACGACGGACAACAGTCACCACAACAACGGTAGTACGACCAACGCCAGTCCACCTTCTTCCAGTCACCACAATACCACTCCTCTTTTGGAACCCTTTGAACATCCTTTGAACTCGAGTGACTCCTCGGAGAGCAAAACCACTTTAGACCTACTATGAATGATCAATTTTATTTAACTTTACCCAGTGACAGTTCCATGGATGTGTTTCCCAACAACACCTTATGTTGTTTCACGACCAAATTACCTCAATCCATCCAATTGAATCACGACGCTCATTGGGAAGTAGGTTTGGTAGAAATCATTCATCCTACGCAAGCTCAAAACATCGACGAAGGTCAAAACACTTTCATCGTGGATATTTTGAACAAGGAAGTGCATGATGAGTTGGAGAAAATTAAACCTGGCTTTGACCATTCCAGAAAGGTATTCATGACGGCCACTCCTCCCTTTGCGAGCCATACCATGAGAATTCCTGTGGGGTATTATTTTAATGCTCAACATTTGGTGGACACCATTGAGGCCATCTTCGAGGCTCAATTTGCCAAAGCTTTATTCAAAGCCAAGAAAAGTGTCCAGATCAGTTACCATCCTGTGGCACGTCGTCTCGTCTTACAATTTTCGGACGACGACACATTGGCTATCACTTTTTCTCCTGGTTTGTATGCTATTTTGGGTGGAAATTAATTTTTTAAAAATAAAAAAGTCCAAAGCAACTTAGATTTTGGAAGGCTTTTAAAACCCCTATCGAATTGAACGTTGGACTGAATTTAATGTTTGTGTACTCCGATGTGGTAGAATACAACGTGGTGGGAAACACAGCCGCTCCCTTACTGAGAGTCTTTCCTTTCAAAGCAGATTCTGCTGCTGGTGCGTACGAAAAAGGTGGAAACACGTTTCACGTTCACCGTGAATTTGTACACCCTCATTATCTTCCAGTCAGTAAATCGTATTTTGACAGTGTCAACATTAGTATAAAAGGAGATTTGGGACAAAGTGTGCCATTCATTGACAAAGGAAAAGTCACGGTGAAACTACATTTTCGAAAAAAGTTCTCCAACGGATTGTAAAACAAATGTATCCAGTGTACCGAGGAGTGGCTCGACAACGAGGACATGGTTTAGGAGATATGTTAAGATCGGCTTTTCGGACGGTAACCCCTATTTTGAAACCCATGGTGACTCGAGGATTCCATGCCTTAAAAGATGCCGCTTTGACGCAAGGAAAAGAATTTTTGCAAAATGTCCTCATCGACAAACAAAATCCTAAAGAAGCCTTTATGAGAGCAGGCAAAAATGTGTTGATGAACACTGGCAAAGATATTTTAGGTCTTCGAGAGAGTCCTATAAATTCGCTTCACGCTTCTATCCTGGCATTACTTCTTCCTCCACTTCACAGCAAGGACAAGGTAGAAAGAGACTACGTCGAAATCCCTTCAGAGTTCATAAAACACACGGTGGTGTTCCAAAAAAGAATAAGAAAAGAAGAAGAACCGTCAGAGAATTAGACGTGTTTGATTACTAAAAGCCATTGAAAAAATGATGCACCGAGATTCTTTCGAATGTACCAAGTCAGAACTGGATATGTTTACCATGCCTCCCACCATGATGACGATGCAAGAATCCCAATGGGTGGAATTTCATCCTGTATCGTCTTTGACGGATTCAGCTCCTATCGAATTTGAAATCAAAGGACAAACCGAAGATTACATCGATCTGAATAACAGCTACTTGTACCTGAAACTCAAAGTGATCAAAACGGCGGACAGTAGCCTTCCTGGGGACGGTGACCGAGTGGCTCCCGTCAATAATTTCATGCATTCCTTGCTCAGCGAAGTAGATTTGTACTTGAATAACAAACTGGTCAGCAGCAGTTTGGATACTTACCCTTACCGTGCTTACTTGGAAAATCTCTTGACGTACGGAAAAGAAGTCAAGAACACTCATCTGGATGCTTCGGTGGTCTGGAAACCTGACACCTCGGAAAAGTTCAACGACACAGCGGTGTCAGTGCCGGCGACGCAAGCCGTTGATAAAACTATAATTCCAGCAGATCCGCACAATGTGGGATTTAACGAGCGTCAAAAGAAAATCAGACGCAGTTTAGAATTGATGGATCGTTTGCATTTGGACATGTGGTTGCAAGACAAGTATTTGTTGAACGGAGTAGATGTACGCCTGAGATTGAATCGCAGTAGTGTCGCTTTTCATTTGAAGGCTCATGCTAACGAGTGGAAAACCATCATCCAAGAAGCCAGACTTTACGTACGCCATGTAGAAGTCTTACCAAAAGTAGCCAACGACATCAGTCAAACGTTGAGCAGAACCACTGCCAAGTATCCTGTGCGACGAGTGGAAGTGAAAACCTTTACCATTGCCGCTGGACTCCGATCCAATGTCGAAGATCACGTCTTCCAAGGACAGCTCCCAAAACCTTTGCTGATTGGCATCGTCAGTAATGCAGCCCTCAACGGAGTCCACAATCAGAATCCGTTCGAGTTTAAACACTACAACGTCTCCAAGATAGAAGTCAGTCGAGATGGAAAAACGTTGTGTACCAGACCTTTTGAACCTAACTTTGGCGACGCCCAGAAAAATTACTTGCGATCTTACCTGAGCCTGTTTGAAGCCACAGGACAGTTAGGCACCAACACCAGCCACGTCATTTCGTACGACGATTATGCAGGAGGGTATGCGTTGTGGGGATTTGATTTCACTCCTGACCAACGCAGCGACGAAGGACATTTCCACCCTATAAAATCAGGCCCACTTCGTGTGGAACTTCAGTTTAAAGATCCTCTACCCGACACGTTGAACGTCGTCTTGTATGCAGAATTTGATAATACTCTAGAGATCAACAGCTTGAGAGAAGTGATTCTAGACTATTAGAAGAAAAGAAAAAAAAAAGATGCAACACGTAGAAGAAGAACCTATGGAGATAGATGAGGGATTTTGTGAAGTTCAGCAGTCACAAATCATTGATGATGACGGGTTGATTCATCCAGAACCTCCAAAAGAAGAAGAGAATAATCCTGTTCCAAAGTTTACTGGATTTATTCCATGTATGTAATCAAGATGGCCAGAACACGAACAACATTTAGTCTCTTGTTTTGCAACGGCAATGAGTTCCAAATTTACAGAACTGTCTATGAAAGATTGTCATGGATGTCAAATTGATCATCCCAGTCAGAAACAACACGACAAATGTTTGATGATGACGGCCGAAGAAAAAATGGACGAATATATGGAGGACGCCTGGTCTCAGATCTCGGAAGAAAAGGTGTTGAGACAATGGTATAAAGACTTGCATCATTCTTCTTCACCTCCACTCACTCCTCTGGAGATCCGACGCATCGAAGCTCATTTACAAAAGGGTATAGAGACTGTCCGTGATTCATCGACTTACTTGAGAGACACATTCAAGCATAAAGTCAAGTGTGAATTGATGACTTTTCGTTACCTGTGAAAAAAATGGATACCAGGGAACTTCATTACCTGTTGACTCGCAGTTCCTACACTTCTTCTTGGAATCCTGTGGTGTGTGCTAAAGATGAACTACCTCATCGCAAACCTAAAGACGTTCATGCCGATGTCATCAATACCGACGACAGTCATCTACCAGGAATCCATTGGATATCCGTGTACTTTCCCAACGATCACAATGGTGGTGGTGTGGAATATTTTGATTCTTATGGATTACCTCCTTTGGAAGACGATATCATCGACTTTATGAGAAGAAATGCCATCTCTACTCGATTCAATAATGCCCGATTACAAGGATCGTATTCCATGGTGTGTGAACAATATTGTGTACATTTTCTTCATCAACGCAGTCTCGGATATTCCTTAGAACATTTAGTGACTTGTTTTGATAGAGACTATGCTCGAAACGATGCTAAAGTAGAACGATGGTTTTGTGAACGTTATGGTTATCTCTTGTCTTTAGCTCAGAAACGTAGTGTGCATCAGAATGATGTAGATGTAGAAAAGTGGAAGTTTAGTTTACCTTCCCAACGTTGTCAACCCTGTAAATACGTTCCTGTTTAATATCTTGTTGGTTGTTAGTTTTGAAATTTTTATGTTAGAGAAGCTTCTTCTTGTTCATTAAAAAATGTTGATTTTTTGAAAAAAAATGGTGTTGTGTGGTTTTTTTTATTGAATTTGAAAAAAAATTATTATGTTCTATCTCTTTCTATCGATCTGAAGTCCCCCCCCCCCTCTATCCATTTTCTCACTCTCGATCTGAACCCCATGTTTTCCATCGCGTCCGCGCTTTAAGCATATAAAGCGGTGCGTTGGCCAGTGTAGTCACTCTCGTTGACTCGTCAAGATCTCAACAACACTTCAAGAAGATGGCAGCAGGCAAGATTAGTAAACTGAACGAAGCTATGGTGAATATGCAGAGGGTGAAGCATCATTTGATGGAGACCAACCCTGAGAGAAAGACAATGATCTTCCTACAAATAGCTCATGATCTGGTGGAAGAAGTCCTGAGGGAAGAAATCATCAGGGACAAAACGGAATGGGAGGAGAGACAAAGACTGCAGCAACAGCAGCAGCAACAGCAGCAACAGCAAAGACAACAACAACAACAACTCTTGCAGTCCATGAAACTACCCGACGGAGAAGTCAGCTGTAAGATAGACTGCGATGAGTTTGCTTTCTCTTTTACCAGAAAGAGAGCTTGTCTTAAAGCCGTGAGACCCGTGGCTAAACGTGGCCACCCTGCTGCAGCTGCCGCTGCTACCGCAACTAGAAGTTAAACAACATAACTTCTTAACCCCAACGGTCCTTTTCAGGGCCACCCATTAATCAAGAAAAGATTAATTTTCATATCATTGCCATAGGTGTTTGTATGTTTGTGTGCTTTGCCCACCAAACAAACCCTTTCCCCCCAAAAAAAATAATGTTTGTATAGAGTGTGTTTGATAAAAAAAAAAATATAAAAAATAAAATAAGGATAGTGTGGTGTGTGATTGATAAAAAAATTTTAAAAAAAAAAATTCTTTTATGTAGGGTGTGTGTATGTGTTTTTTTATCAAAAGTAGTTTCTTTTAAGTCAGCGCACTGGGTTTGTGTTTTTTGGGGTAAGGGTGATAGAGTGCAAAATCCGCGAAGCCTAGAATGACGTCATAGGGATGACGTCAGACGCGGGGTAGTAGGAGTAATGTTTTTTTTTTTGTTTGGGAAGGGATGTTTTCTTTCACGTCCGCGCTTCTAGTATATTAAAACAACACCTTCCCTAGTTGAGCTACCCCATTTATTCAACAAGATGAATAAAATTGAAATCGTGAGACAGGTCCGAGTTCATTTAGAGGTGGCCTGGCACCTCCTCCATGAACTGGAGAAGAAGGAAAAGGAGGAGAGGGAGAAGAATATCCTCATCAGACCCCACCCAATAATGGAGGAGGAGGAAAAAGAAAATTGGGATCCGGAAGCGGACCATCCTCCGTTTATCCTTCACAACAACAACAAGCGGTGCATGAGTGCAGCTACATGGAGAGGGAGCTGTCCCGCTTGTCGGGCTAAACCAGGGAGGTGCCCACACCTCTAGATGAACTCAAACAAAAACAAACGGCCCTTTTCAGGGCCACCCATTACTCAAGAAAAGATTAATTTTCATAATTGCCATAGGTGTTTGTATGTTTGTGTGTTTGCATAGAGTGTGTTTGTTTTTTCCCCACTCCAAAAACAAAATTCCCTTTCTCAAAAAAAATGTTTGTATAGAGTGTGTTTGATAAAAAAATAAAAAAATAAAAAGGATGGTGTGGTTTGTGTTTTGTTTGTATGTTTAATAAAAAATTTTATGTTTTGGAAAAAAAGGGGATGTTTTCCTTCACGTCCGCGCTTCTAGCATATAAAGCAGCGCCTTCCGCAGTCGCGCCATTCACACTTCAACAAGAAGATGAATACGATCGAAATATTGCAGGAAGCATGGGATATCATGGTGGGTGTGGAGTCTTTGGTGGAAAGGTTGGAGTGTTGATGGAGATATCCTGCCACCAAACCATACGTCACCAGCCAACTAGCGGCTCTCACTTCAGCGAGAAGGTTGGTGAACGATGTCTTGGTGGAGGAAACCAAAAAAAATTCCTCAACCCCTTGTCGTGTGGGGTTCATCAAGACGAGCCTTGACTTACTGGATGGTGTGGAGTATTTTCTTCACCTAGTGCAACAGGATGAATGGTTGTATCCACCCCCCAGTAACGTCAGGCGCGAAGAGGTGAACCTTCACATGGTGAAGGAATTGTTAAAGAAAGTTTTAGAGAAGGAAGTAGCCCACATTAAGATCTTGTGGGCTCTAGAAAGATCAAAGAAGGAGCAGGCTAGGAAAGAAAAGGAATTCCAACGCCTGAATTTAAACTGGATGAAAATCCAGGATAAGTTCAGACGAATGGGACATCCTGACTGGCTGCCTGATCCACCACCACTCCAAAAGAAGAAAAAATCTCATACCACCTTCCTAGGCTTCTTTACTCAATGTTGGAGGAAAAAGTAATCCTCCTCCAACGGCCCTTTTTAGGGCCACCCATTTTTTCAAGAAAAGATTAATTTTCCATTCTTCCCTACCCTGTTAAAATTCCCGTACGACCCGTAGTGCCCCCGCAATGTTAATTTCTCGTAGGACCCCGTAGTGCCCCCGCAATGTTAATTTCTCGTAGGACCCCGTAGTGCCCCCGCAATGTTAATTTCTCGTAGGACCCCGTAGTGCCCCCGGGCCCTATTTACCCCCCATATACTACTCACCACCTATTTTTTTGGTCAATTCCCTCAAAATAAAACTTTGAAAAGCCTTGTCAATTTAATTTCGCTACATGTCATTTTCTTTCTCTACAATATATTGCTACGCATAAGATGGGGAATGAGTCTCTACAGTATATTGTTATGCATAAGATGGGGAATGAGTCTCTACAATATATTGCTATGCATAAGATGGGGAATGAGTTTCTACAATATATTGTTATGCATAAGATGGGGAATGAGTTTCTACAATATATTGCTATGCATAAGATGGGGAATGAGTCTCTACAATATATTGCTATGCATAAGATGCTGAATGAGTCTCTACAATATATTGCTATGCGTAATATGGGGAATGAGTCTACAATATATTGTTATGCATAAGATGCTGAATGAGTCTCTACAATATATTGTTATGCATAAGATGGGGAATGAGTCTACAATATATTGTTATGCATAAGATGCTGAATGAGTCTCTACAATATATTGCTATGCATAAGATGGAGAATGAGTCTCTACAATATATTGCTATGCATAAGATGGGGGAATGAGTCGTGAAAAGAGAATACGGAAATAAAGATCTTAAACGAGTGTTCGTTTCCAATGAAATTTATGTGACGAGATGTTTGCGATCCTTGTCAAGGAAAGGATTGATATTATCAAACGAGAGTCATAACATTCATTTGCAATGAGTACTGTATATTCTCGCGTTAATCCGATACCAACTGCAAACTGCATAGACCCAGACATGCCGTCGCATAATGCGCCGGCAGATCTGGGTCTATGCAGTCTGTAAGGACTAATCAGTAGAACAAACATTACACTGGTCTACAGACAAAATGCTTCCGCAATAAATGTTGTCAAACTATACTAATTCTGGGTCACTGAGAACGAAAATGTTGCTTAAAATTGTTGATTGGCTCTAGTTTTAAGGATATGATACTGGATCAGTATATACGACCCTTGATTTGGAAATGGCGGACGATAAGTCAGTTATAAAGGGAAGGGATCTCAATTTAAACCAGAAATGACTCAAATACATCTTTGACTGGATCTATGAATAAATCTATGACTGGGTTTGGACAGTACTTGCTTTTTAGGCAAAACAATGAATGATGCAATCTGAAGCTGGTATTGCGTCATACATGATATGAATTGCATCATGTTATTCTAAGAAGTCATGGATGATGCAATCATAACTAAGCTTATATCACTCTGCTGAAGAAATTGCCCTATATCAGCTCTACAAATCATCGAGTGTCGTGCTCTCTTAATTGTCAGTATTTGATTTTGCAAAGAGACACCTTTTTTTTTTTTGCCAAAGTGAGCAGAGATGCCTCGTACTTGTGTGAACAATGCAGATAACTTCTGCTATGTTTGTGGTGAAGTGACCTTTGGATCACAAAAGCGTAGTATAACCACTATGGTTAAGAAAGGCTATCACCTTTATTTTAGATGCAAAATTGGAGATCAGGACAAGAGGTGGACTGCACACATATGCTGCAACACTTGTGCAACAAATCTTCGCCAGTGGTTGAACAGGAAAAGGAAATCTATACCTTTTGCAGTGCCAATGATTTGGAGAGAGCCAACAGATCATATCAGCAATTGTTACTTCTGCATGGTGCCTCCAGTTGGGAAAGGTGTGTCAAAGAAGACAAAGTAGACTGTGCATTATCCAAACATTCCATCAGCTATACGCCCAGTACCCCACGGAGAAAGACTGCCGGTTCCTGATGCACCAGAATCATTCTCACTTGAGTCAGAGGAGGAAGAGGATGAAACTTCTACTCCTGAACCATTAATGTCACATGACCCATATTTTATCCCATCTTCCTCCTCTGAACCACACCTCATAACACAAGGTGAGCTGAATGACCTTGTCAGGGACGTGGAACTACCCAAGAGTAAGGCAGAGCTGTTGGGCTCCAGACTACAGCAGTGGAATCTCCTGGCAGGTGATGTCAGGGTTTCCATGTTCCGTGACCGTCAAAAGGATCTTGTCCCATTCTTCTTCATGAAAGGTGATCTTGTAGCCTGCAACAACATCGATGGGGCGATGGCAGCCCTCAACATCGTTCATGATCCAGATGAGTGGAGGCTGTTCATTGATTCATCGAAGACGAGTCTTAAAGCTGTTTTGCTGCATAATTGCAGTGTTTTGCCATCATTTCCAGTTGGTCATGCAGTCCTAATGAAGGAAACCTATAAAAACATGAAACAACTTTTGAGGTGCATAAACTATGACCAACGTCAGTGGCGATTTCAAGGTTCTTGCTCTATTGCTTGGTCTGCAGACTGGATACACAAAGTACTGCTGTTTTCTCTGCGAATGGGATAGTCGTGCGAGAGATTTCCACTACATCAAGAGAGATTCGCCACTCCGACAATCATTGGAGCCTGGGATGAAACGTGTTCAGCATCTACCACTTGTTGAATAAAGGACGATTTTTTTTACCACCATTGCACATCAAGCTGGGTCTGATGAAGAACTTTGTCAAGGCCATGGACAAAACACAAGCAGCTTTCAAGTAACTCCGTGGAAAATTTCCAAGGTTAAGTGAAGTTAAGATAAAGTAAGGTGTCTTTGTTGGTCCTCAGATTCGTGAACTTCTTCGAGATGATGCATTTCACCGTGCACTGCGTGGCAAGGAAAAGACGGCATGGAAAGCCTTCCAGTTAGTGCCAACAAATTTTCTCGGAAACTACAAGGTAGACAACTACAGGGAGTTGATGGAAAACCTCCTCAAGGCATACAAAAGCCTTGGTTGCAACATGTCACTAAAGATACAATTTTTGCACTCTCATCTAGATTTTTTTCCACTGAAATGCGGAGCAGTGAGCGATGAGTACGGCGAGCGATTTCACCAGGACATAGCAACAATGGAGAAACGCTATCAGGGTAAATGGAGCCCATCAATGCTACCAGACTATTGCTGGACAGTGACAAGAGATACTCCATTTAATGAATACAAGAGACAAGCCAAGAAGCGCCGAGTAGACACTGAATAAGGACTAAACTATGTACTTATATATACATAATATTTTTGTTTACTTTTGTTTCAATATATTTTTTATTTATATAACCCTTTTGCTGTTTTAAAGTGTTACATAAACAGGACAGGTGAAATATTATCATGTAAATCAACCATAAACACATGAAAAAAACATAGGTTTACAATTTGTGATTAAAAGTCTACTATGTACACAATATACATAGACGTAAAATGTAAAAACTTAAATATCTTGGAAACAGTATCCAATCAGTTGTTTTACTTGTCATATTTGAATTCAGCACATCAAAATCCCTAATAAATAACACATTTTATCTCTGAAGCAGACGACTTCGAAAAAATTGTAGACCAGTGTTATGCGACGGCAGATCAGGGTCTATGTGGTTTGCATTCGGACCCGGATTATACGCGCGTATATACGGTATTTATGCAAGATGGTGTTTACCACATCACGAAAAATGCTTGTTTTATTAAATAAAATCACGTTATAATGATTGACTACGAAGTGTATTCATGTGCCTCGAATATTACACCTTTTAGAGTGCGTCGCACTAATGACATCATTTGTGGCGATATAGGGTGTTATTTCATGATATAGTATCGAAAAGATATTAGATGGGGTTATGAACCTTGGTAAAAAAGTATTTATGTGATACAATATTTGCTGAGATCACAATTCACTGGTGTTTTTTGGGGGGTGGGTTTTTTTCTGTCTTGAAAAAGTCGATGATTCATCTTTTACATAAATATTCGAATGACCTTTAATTTCATTGCAGTTTAAACTTTTTTTGATGACATAGTCATAATTAGAACCTCGAAAAAATGATCATCTGCAACATATATTATCATATTCATAAAATACCATACGACTGCCTCATGCACATTAGTATAAACTTATGCTATAGTCAAAAGTTACTGGTTGGAACTGTTTGCGAGTAGGTTCTTGTAAGTATTGATACTAGCATCCGCCAGGTGAAGATGATTCCATCACTTAAATGATTTATTTGGAACGAGGAAATTATAAAGCAAAATCGTCAAAATAGACAATACTTTAAATTGTAATGAAAACAAAAATGCAATGATTATCACTGAGTACTATTTAGGATACGAACATGACAATTGTCTAATGATTATCATCGAGTACTATTTAGGATGAGAATATGAACATTGTCTAATGATTATCACTGAGTACTATTTAGGATGAGAATATGACAATTGTCTAATGATTATCACTGAGTACTATTTAGGATGAGAATATGACAATTGTCTAATGATTATCACTGAGTACTATTTAGGATGAGAATATGACAATTGTCTAATGATTATCACTGAGTACTATTTAGGATGAGAATATGACAATTGTCTAATAATTATCACTGAGTACTATTTAGGATGAGAATATGACGATTGTCTTAAGTCTTTTATCCTTACCTACTTTATCTGTGTTTTGTCTATATCTACTGTAGCAACTTTTTATTACCAGTGAGTACGCATGTCTATGAAAACCAAGGGTATTGTTGATGTTGTTGCCGATGATGATTTTGGAACCCTGATTTTCTATAATGCTTGATAAAAATTGAATATTTATGTAGACTGAACCCACGATTGTAGGATTCAGATCTATCTGCACGACTGCCAGGCCACGGACCTCTGCACTGTACAGAGAAGAAATTGTGTATTCTTAATGCGGTCACAGTGTGTACAGTTTAAACTTATTTCCTATAGTATTCATGTTATTCACAAAAGATGCCTTCCCCGAATACTAATTAAAATTTACATCGAAAGGATTGGCAAATTCTCAAGGCGGTAATGTCTTTCAGTTATATCAATTGCATTGCCTTTTGAAATGTCTCACTTATTTTCATTTCAGCTATTTTTATAAAGTACACACGAAAGCAATTGAACCTTACTGTGGTATGCCTGGCGTAAATAATGTTTGTTTGGTTTTATTGAACACAGGCCCTAGTTATTCTAAACCGCTGAATAATGTATGACGGCAGGTACAACTAATAATACGCACGAAACTAAGTCATATATACTGGCGCGTTTACTTTTGGTAGTGTATATGTGAAAGTTCTCATCATCGACTGCGTAGTGTTTTAGCAACTACAGGGCTACAGATATCGGATGATCCACTGTTTTCAGACATGGTCGAGTCCATGCATTTTTGTCAGCAAAGACTCTAGCTAGAAGCAGGATGCAATTTAAAAAACAGAAATTAAATAATTAAAAAAAAAAAAAAAAAAAAAAAAACATTCAAATTTGTTTCACTACAAAATTGATTTTTCACAAAATTATGAACTAAATTAGTGTAATGACTCACACTTGTGAATAATAACGTCTTTTGTACCCAAAGCATTTGCAAGACTATATTTTAGGTAGATGTCTACACGTCTAAAAGCAGTTAAAATTCGCATTTATTTAGACATACAGATAATCTGTCAACCATTTTTCAGGACGATCCCATTTTATAAAATATAAATATTTTTGTTTTGACAAAGCACTTGTGTTTTATCAGATTGGTATACGTATAGCAGACATCCTTAGAGTAAAGAATGTAATTACATAATTAAGCTTAGTCATTGATGAAAATCTTATTTATGAAATGTATTTTCATCTACAATGAAGAATTATATACAGATTTGCGGAAATGTAGAATTCAGATTGTTTCCTCTATTTTCATCTTAGTGAAGTTATACTTGATCCAAAAGAAGCTTTGTGTAGGCGAAATAAATAACCCGACAATTTTGGGATAGGATGTGTAGTAACATTTATTTTATTATACACAAAACTTGAATTAAAAGCGAAACGAATGCTAAATTCATTGGCTGCACAACAATATATATTCCGTAAATAACTTCATATGTTTGCCAACAGTGTAAAATATGATAATTTGTCCGAAGTTTTATATGTGCAAATGTACGTGCATGGCGCGCAACTTTTCTTTATTTTTCTTTGGGAGAGCCACCAAAAAATACAATGTCGTACTTTTTTCCCCTCAGAGAATGCAGCTTGATGACACAAATTTAACTTTAATTGTTATTACTTAAGTGATTGGACCACTAATTCATTTCCCATTGAACTTAATGTTAATATATTAAGAAAGAAAACTAATTTCTGCATTAGATTAGCATGCAAACCTCACATGCTTCCATTCGTTAGAGTTAGAGAAAAAAATTCAGTCTTGAAAAACAGGTGTTTTGAAGCATTTTTTTTTTAGCCTGGTGCTGCTAAAAAAACGGGGACTCCCTGGTCTGCACCTAATAACATAGCTTCGCACAAAGAGTCCATATGTTATTTTGTCAGTAGGAAAATAAATACAAGATATCAAAATAAAAGTAAATATTTTGCTATCAACTATAGTACATAGATTGAAGTTTATGAAATGTATGATGGAAGAAAATTAAATCTATTTACTACCCAATGGGTGCATCTCAAAATATTTAGTTCTTTATTTTTTAAGTGCCCCCTTACCCCCCACCGTTGACTGGTATTTTGACTGTAAAATAATTAGTGGTCTGATACCTTAAGGGTCCAGTAGAGCACAAAACATGAGAAGGGGGAAAAAAAAAACAAACAAAAAGTACAAGTGAACACCTTTATTCAATATTCTTCATAAAATAATGACAAAAATATAACATTCTCAATTTAATGGGAAAATTTACTTTGAGATTCTGACTTGAAATTTGGAAATTTGCTCGCTATGTACACATGATGACAAACTCTACTCCTTTATATATAGCAGTTAAATATCACGATCACACAAAATGATTAGCAACAGAAGGCAGTTAAATATCACAATCACATACGATGGTGAGCAACAAAAGACAGTTAAATAACACAAACATACAAAATGGTTAGCAACAGAAAGCAGTTAAATACCACAAATACACAAAATGCTTAGCAGTGAAACAAAATATATCAGAACTACCTTAACTCTTATAATAACAAATCATTTAGCTTTGAGCTCATCTTGCAGTAGCACAGGTAAAGAACAAAGTAAGCTCCATTCTGTGTTAATTTGAACATTCGGAACTGTTTAGTACGTATACAGAATTATATAAGTGTATGGGTTTTTTTAGGGTGACTTGTACGCTTTCCTCAACCGTGTATTACAAAAAAAAAGATTTTTATATTCCTCTAAAGATTTTCCATACAAACAAGTCACTATACGAAAATATGTCTTATCTTGTCTAATCATATCTGTATGACTCACTATTAAAAAGAAATCAAGGGATATTTATAGTTCTAGACTCAGCAATATTTACAAATGCCATCTGTCTCATATGACGGGTATTGTACAACTTCATTTTACCTAAGAAAAAATGTTTAGCTCATGAACAACCTGAAAAATCTCGTACCCATTTGTCACTATCATTAACTGTTTCAAGCATGTATCTGTAAATGTTTTATATCAGTGTATGCGCAATTCAAAGCAAATAGGAAATGCTATTCCAAACAATTGAGATCCCTAGATATATTTACAATATAAATGGGTAAAATCAATTAGAGATTAGCGTTTAAGAAAAAAACGTATACATATATTCTAACACCAGCAAAATATAAAAAGGTCAAAATCAGAGCAATGCTTTCTTTGTATGCCTCTACACATTACAAGTATGAAAACAGACACGTATTTCCTTGAAATGAAATTGACCTATTATAGGAATGTTGAACTCAAACCTCATTATACGCACACTTTCGAGTTACTGAGCATTAAACTGTCAAATAACTTCTTTGCCTCTTGAAGATATGCGCTTCATTAAATTTCCCCTAGCTGTTGACTGATTTTCTTCTATAGCATCAATTGAAAAGTTAACACCAGTAGCCTACAATATAGCTTACTTCAATATTTTTCATGAAACATTATTCTAGAAACGTCAGAGTAGAAAACACTTCTTTTGTAAGCAAATTTCAAAAATGTTCACAAGCATGCACAAAGCTAGAATGTTGGCAGAACGTCAGACTCATATTCCAAGGGTCACGGGTTCGATACCCGCCCAGGCCAGCCCGGGTCGGCTGCCTTGATGTGTCCTTGGGAAAGGCACTTTGCTCCCACTTCATCGGCATGATATATCTATATGTGTTAAAAATGCAATCAATTCCCACAAACACATTATCAAGCTATCTCTGGTTTTTTTTTTTTTTTTTTTCGCTTTAAGGCTTGAAACATTGTAAGTTTGCTTTAGAATGAAGTTGTACACGCATGTTGATGTATGCATAAGACACCAGTTTTGCCACTAATTCCTTTATTGGTTGCTACTAACTATTACAATTTATTAAAATCTCAACAAAGTTACATTTAAAAAGAGAGTACATCAAGTCGAATATCTCTTACTAAACAGAATCTGCTGAACTGAAGTCTTTCAAAGATGTTATCCAAACTTTCATTCTATAACTTTTTCATTAAATCTTTTGACAATCTCGTGTTCTGAAATTCATTTGGGCATACATTTTAAAGATATACACATAGTATGATAAATGTTCGCCAGGTTTCCATTGAGTTCGGTGCGAAAATAATTAACTATTATGTACTAATTAATGCAATTAGTTTCGAAAAACTGGCTAAAAGGACATTTTAATCGAAGTATTTCGATTTTGTTCATACTGTGACTTTGCACTGGTTCTTTGCGTGAAATTGTAAACCATTAGTGATATAAATTTCTTTGTAAGGACTTCGTAAAATGTTCTAAAATATGTCATTTGAAATTAAAAAAGCACTGAAACCTACTATATGCGTAGTTGTGCTTGTCCTTCTGTGGGAACAGAGATACCGTTCTTATTGAAACACGAAACTACTCTTTCAGCCGATTCATACTTCAACGTTTTGTTATTTTTACTACAAAAGACTACTGAAATATGCTTTGTTTATTCTCCAGAATAGTACCTACATTTGCTGGTACATACCTAAAAGGGAATACACATTTCGTTTACCACACAGACCTCACAAGACGTATTCATTTTAACACCCCATTAACGTACAAATGAAACTACGATATGTACAATTGTTTCATAAACTTTTTATTGACTCACACACTTTGCGAACACTATTCAACATTTTTAACATTAACTTTGACTAGACTCATTATTTATAAGAACACATTAAAATTTAGTAACTTCTGTACAACTGAGAGCTGCATAATACTATGTAGCCATACAGATACTTTAAACAACAGACAATAGTAACGGTATAAACATTAGTGTTTTTTAACCAACTCCTGTATAACAACTTTGAACACATTTGTCCTCTAGCTGCAAAAAATATTGTTTTCATAATGAAGTTTTGGCGGTTGCTATTCAATATAGGATTTTTGGCACTTAAAAAGACAGACTGAATTTTTCTTCTGTCATTTTTACGTTATCCGTTGTCAAATACACTTTGCATCATTTAGACTTAATGTTTCTTGTCTTCTTCCCACGAAGTGTGTGAGGTCTTGTCAACGATTATGGCTATAGACCCTTTCTTGCAACTTTTGAATTTTTTTTATTAATAATGATGATTATACACCTTTATTTTCTTAATCCAATTTCATAATATCCTAATCAAGTCAGCATTGAAATTTTATGATTCAAGATAATCGCGAAAAGTAAGTATAGAGGCAAAATATGTTAGAAAAAACTAAGTTATATATATATATATATATATATATATATATATATATATATATATATATATATATACAGATATATATATATAAACACACACACACATATATATATATATATATATATATATATATATATATATATATATATATGCTTGCATGATCAAATATATAAATGGGTAAATGCAAGCACCTGCCATGTGAATTTCTTGATGTCAAAAACTTGTCAAGCATACAAATCCCGTGACATGTAACTAAATGGAATGTGTCATGGGTAAACGAGGAAAGGTCACATATACCAATAAATAAGAAAAATGAGCACTTCACAGTCAAGCAAAAATTTTTATCAACAAAAATATAACGATATAATATAAGGTTAATCTGGTAACATTTACAATGGTACTTGTTTTAAAAATCCAAAATCACCATTTAATTGTACACAGTCAAATAATGTATTAAATGTATCTACAACTTTTGTTCAGATTTGCATCGGATTTGACCATTCATTATCTTCAAACTCATTTTTATCTAAATCATTTTGTTTTTACAAGATTCACTTTCATCCTTCTCAGTCAATCAATGGATTTTTTTTACATGGTTTATGGAACAGATTTAAGGTTTATCTTGAAGACACAGAAATAACAAATGACCACAAATTTAGTACAACATGGCTTTGCATTTGGTCTTTTTTGTCATTTCCCTCTTTACGTGTTTAAAGATCGTTTTACTGTCTAACCACGTTAACGCTGTTCTCCTTTATATCAACAATATCTTTTGCAAATAGCATGTTACCAATACTATCAACGGACTAGCCGGACTCTATTTTTATCCGTCCTGGAAATTTCATTTAAAGGAAACAAAAGTCTCAATATTATCTTCATGTTTATTTTGCTTATCAAGCACTTTCAAATGTTATACTTTCTAGCATTTTTATATTTCGCAAGATTACCTTCGACACACTTGAAAATCGATATTCGCAGCCGCACTCTTGCCCCAAAGGACATTCCCATAATGAATGATAACGCATTCGTCAGTGAAGATATCAACTACTCTATTTATTCTGAGTAGTAATTGCTCTCTACTCGACGACAACGTGTAGTTTAGTGACCGACATAAAATACACATCAAAGTGTTAAAAACTTAAAAATTAGGCCAACTGATGTAAACCAAGGTTGTATCGACTTTTTTTCAGAACCTACTTTACCGAGGCAACTTGATCCATTTTGCAAATATGAATGATATTCAAACAATCCATTTCAAATATTGATTGGAAATGCAAAATATGTTAACGAGTTGGGTTTTTTCTTTTTGGTTTTTTTTTTTTTGTTTGTTTGTTTTTTTTTTTCCCCTTAGGGGTTGATGGCTTGAGTTGTACCAGTATTATTATAACAACATTATCCAACAGTTTGACGCAGATATTTCTACTACTTATTTCAAAGGACCTATTCTTTCATCATAATGACGTAACTTTTATCAATACCATAAATAGTGTTATTTATGGAATTAGGAACAAATACTATGAAATCGTATATATTTGCTTTTCAAAGCTTTACGAAGCCACTTTTTTTGGTAATCAATTATTGCGACCTTGTAAATGGCTCTGTCCGAAATAGTGGAATAATCTGAGATCTATGTAGAAAACAAGCAGCGTTGTGATGCAAGTTTCTAATCTGCTTAGACAGCTATCAAGGTTTGATTTGCAGAAATAATGTCACCATAGGCTATTCATTCTTTGGCTTCTTCGTCTATAAGATGTCACTTTCTGCTTCTTTTTCTGCAAAAACTGGCTGGCATGTGCTTGTATACTGACATGGACTCCCTGGAGGACTAAATTCGCTAGTACGAAGAATCGTGATCCCAGAATCCGAGCTCGAGGAGTCGTTTCTTTCTTTCTCCTGCTGTAGGCAAGAAACATATAAAAGTATAAAATATTGAAATTTACTGAATACATATCTTTGTTGGTATTGTCAGCAAAGCAGGACTACTGCATTAGAAAACTACCTACTTGATGATGTCTGTCATTCAAATGCAATATATTATAATCAATCTTGTTAGTTTTAATGTGATGGTCGGTGATAAGTAAAAATGCACTTGCTTAGTATGTTGTTGTTGTTGTTGTTGTTATGGGTTTAACGCCATTTTTCAACATGGCGGCCAGTATATTTGGTGGAGGAAGAACCCGGAAAACCCCCGGGAAGAACCATCGACCCACGGCAAGCTTTCTCGCATACCCACTTTGGCCGAGCCCGAGACTCGAACCCACGCGGACAGAGGTGAGATGTCAGTGATCTGTAAAGGCGAGCGCCTTAGACCACTCGACCACCCTCGGTTCCCTAGGCTTAGTATGTAAGCATTTAAGCCTCAAGTAGATTATAGATGACATACAAAGTACACTCTGTATGAAATGATAATATCACAAAATATCAATAAAGAAACGTCACCGACACGACACCTACTTTTCCGCTCTCTAATGTCAGTAAGGAACACTTAGTCATAATTTTATCACTGACGTCACTCTTTGTATAAAAAAGAATACGCCGCCATCTTTGTCATTTTGAAAGTTAATATACTCGATTTTATATTCAGGATCTTTTCATCTTCAGTAATTCATCAACAGCACTTGTTTCCAAGAATCATGTTTAATGAAAAGTATGACAGCATATAATTGTCAGAGTTATGTACCAGTAAGCTTTATTGTACATTATTTTGGAGTTACTATAAGTAAGAATGTTGCACACGGAACTAACTTAAGGATAATGGACCAGTAAACAGAATTTTGTGAACCAACAGAACTGATGAAGACATGCAAATATTAACCTTGATTCAAAAGCGTTGAACAGGGATCTGTATTCAGTATGAGTAAGTGAAATAGAACTTTAGTTATGATACCTTGTCAGAGGAATGTAGACACTTGGTTCTTAGAAGAGGACTTCTTTTGTGTGTTGATGGTGTAGCAGGTGACCTGTCGCCATTACCGCTGACGGGAGCCAGTAACGTGGTCTGTTGTGCACGAGTGTTGTTGGGGTTGTTCCTGTCTACCGGTATCTGTCCTGTTAGGCAAGTGATTGGTATTTTGTAGATATTTTTCAGACACGCTGTCTTGGCTGCAAGGGATAAATATGATCCTAGCCACTGTTGTATTGTTTTATAAGATGACAGCTAAATGGACAGTACCATTCTGGTTTGTTATAATACTAAACAGGTTTTGCTCCGTGCAAATAAAATTCTTCCGTGATATTTAAAGTTCAGAAAAGTAAGTGCTTGACCTCATTCAGGGTCCATGAATACCATTTTATAAGTTTTCAAGTTTGACTTTTTTTGTAAGTCAATAGATCTATTATATTAAAAGAATGCATCACTTTGTCTCATTTAAGAAGAAGTAACTTCTCTATTAAACCTGACACTCATTAAATTCCTCTTCATAAATTCAAGTGCAGACGACTGAGGGACACATTTTCCATGCATCTGCTTTGAAGTGATATACATTTATCTCACAATTCAACGATTCTGCTACTTTCAGCATATGGTGTAATACAAACAAGATAACAGTTTATTGATATCGAAAGGAATGCTTGACATGAACACTCTTGTGTATATAAAACAAATCAATTACCCATATCATCCATTCAACCCCTAACATTATCGTTGTTTTAAGCAAAATATCATGCTGGAAATGTTTCTTGTGTGATGAAATATTTGCATGTATAATATCTGGCTTTAATTCATTTCATTTGAATCTCTACAAAAAAGTTATGTATCGCGTTTTTGCCTTAATTCAAACAGCATAGTGGACGATATTACACTAGTTTTTTCTTGTCAGAAACTAACCCATTTGACGAAAAAGGTAACATTTTAGATATATTGTACTCACATGTTGGCGATGGAGGCAGTCTAAATGATGGGGATGCAGGAGGTGTTGGGGTGTTTTCTTTTTCAAAGAATGATTTCTCCTTGGGAGAATGTGTCGCCACAACCACGGTAGCAAAGAATATATCACACTAGAAATGGAAAACAGGCACAGTAACAAAGAATATATCACACAAGAAAGAGAAACAGGTAGCAAAGAATATATCACACTAGAAATGGAGAACATGCAGCTAATTCATATGATCAAGAGTATTTCGCTTGATTGAATGCACGCCTAAAGAATCACACAATTTCATTTTAGTGTCATTTAAGCGGTGTATGTTCAGCTGAACAATTCAAACTGGTCTTGAAGTGAAGTTATTGAAGAAATGTGGATGGAAATTCATAACAATAATACCCGAAACGTTAGACCTTTTACGACATATAACGGACATTACAGAAGAATTGATCGTTATTACCAATTGGCGATCAAAAAGGAAATTTGTGAAGAGAAAATGTGCAATTAAATGGGAATTCCTGTCTTCGAAACAAACTTTGGAGAAGGACAAAGTCTCTGAAACTAATTTATAATCATACTCGATCCATGTTAAAACTATAATGTGTTTGCTCATTTGTATTACTGTGACGTTGTTATAATGAAGAGTCATACCTTTAACAGTTCTAAGGTAATAAACAGTGTTTTCTTCGTGAAACTTTATGCATGAAATTTTATGAATATTTTATTTACCTTCGATGTAATTAGTGTCGTGTCTGGCATCGTCATTGTATGCACCAAGTTGCCATTAATAATGAGGCGAATTTCTATCGTGTCTTGAGTGAAGGCCATGACATAAGGAAAGGCACAGACTAAAAGGAGATTAATATAAAAATTAAGAAATTACTGCGAAAGAGAAATAAATGGGAAAAATTAAATTGCTAACAATCTAATCTAAAAGGTTCGTATTGAAAACATCATCAGGACGTAAATTATACACTGTGCGATCGCAACTGGAACATTTAAATTTATATTCGCAATTATGCCTCCCAGATCGCATTATGTTGTTTTCTTTTTAATGCAAATTTATGTATGCAGCTGGATTTGTGATTTATGGGTGGCACTCAACTCATCATATTTTTTTTTGTATTGTTTATCTATTCCTTTTCTTATTTCACCACAAATGTGTACAGTTTTCATATAAATCGCAATACAATTATAGAATTATAACATACAAAAACTTGCATCAATAGTGCGTAGAGAATGGCATTTTACCGTGATATACTAGATTTGATTGAAATGTGTAGCATAATCTTTCATTAAGTTGTATTTATGTATTTATTCCATCACCCCACAGAACACATTGCTCTATACTTCCGTTTGTTACAGGTTTAGCGAACTCACGTACAAAATGTCCGATCAATTTCCACTCCGCTCACCATGAGAAGAAAAGCAAATTCATCACAATGGCAAATATTTCAAATTAAAGAAACTATTGCTACGTTCTTCGAGGGCTTAGGAATTATTTTATCATCAGTGAAGGGCGACATATATAAAAAGGAACTTACTTTTTAGTGCAGAACATTCACTAGTCTTTCAAAACGACAAAAGAATATAAAAACATACGATTTGCTTATTTTACTTTGGTGGCATTTACATGGGTTGAATTTACCTGCACGGTATTAAAGGTAAAACTTTTTACCGTGGAACAAATACTCTTTACTTCTGTGTGATGATATGAAATACTAGTTGCAGCGGTTTTTCTCTGTCATTTTAATATTAGACTTAACACAAAGTTATGTGATGCACATATTTGAACCAATTCACATTTAAAACATGACATGGTTTCTCCTCAGAATCGGTCTCAACCGCATGTCCTATCGTCCCTGTAGTACGGAACACATACTGTATTCAAAATTGTTAACTTCCATTGTCACGCCAAAATTAAGTGAGCAAGAAGATGTTATCATTTCTTATCGATATATTGCCGTATCAATTTCCTTTTTACATATAATGTATGATTTAGCACAATATTATTTGATGGAGATTTGTTTAAAATGTTGACAAAGAGCAATGGAATAGAAATATGAAGACACAATTCCTTTCTCACATAATATGAGCATAACTTATTATAGAGTTAGCGTGCTATGACAATATAAAGCCTTTAGAAACGATACGATTCATTTCACAAGTAATATCTATTGAGCTAATTAAACAAATGTTTGTTAAAAACGATTGGTGCAGCATATAAAAGAAAATATTTAACACGATGACAAGCTTTTGTGCTTTAGCATGCATTTGAGAGCAGTAACTTAAGATTTACTCATATCATGGTTATTGGTATGAACTGATTTAAATTACAAGGATGAAATAATTAAATCTTGTAGTAATGTAGATATATACGCAGTTTTATTTAAGTGTTTTATTTTCTTTCTTTGTTCTTTTTTTATACTTTATTTCTTTAAGGGTAGTGAGTGTAAGTGTTAAAGCGTTTACACTTGCCTATACTGAGAGGTTCCGAATTCCAGTGGATGTCGAAGTCATTTGTGGTCTCTTCCGTAAGTTTTTGAAAATGACTTACGTCTGAAAAATAATATGTATAAATAATTTGTGTCCATGTATATTTATGTCCCATTCGTGCTTCTGATTTTTTCACACTTTGCAAATAAAATCTATTGGAAATACAATGTTTACACTCAATATTTTCAGTCGGAACAACTTTTCCGCAAGACAGAAAATACAAATCTTAATAAAGATCACGTGATATTCATTTAATACGGCATTCATTTAAAAGTTCACAGTTGCATAATAAAGTTCTTTAGTCAAATTTACGTTATTTCGGTAGTATCATATAAATTGATTACTCTTTGAATCATATACTCGTTTTCCAGTTACTTTTGTCAAATATTTTAGAAGTCAATCTTTCCATTGGAAAAAAAAATCAAAGTGAAATAAGAGGTGAATGTAGTAATACAGTATATATGTCAAACTACGAAAACTGAATTAAAAATAATACAAAAATATGCAAACCAATCTAAAATCAAAATCTCTTCCACAATAATTTAAAGTTTATCTGAAAATAAAAATCGAGCTTACGATTGTAGGTCAATAGCAACTCGGGTTCTTCATCTTCATATATATCTACCGCTGATACTAAATTAACAGTCTGAAATAAAAATATAAAAATCAATTTGCAGTTCAAATATGCAGTGACGAATATATAGCTCGGTTTAAGACTATGGCATAAATATTTGCCTATTATTTATCTCATTTAATTAGTTGTTTTAATCTCATCTAATTAGTTGTTTTAATCTCATCTAATTAGTTGTTTTAATCTCCTATTTGAAAGTGCTTAATAAGTTAGATATGTATGTTTATCAGATAATAATTACACGTGTTTGCCTGGTCTTTGTACCAAGCTTGTAGACTGGTTAAAATCGCATCATGTGACGCAGAAAACTAGAAATAATTAGTTCATAACACAAGAAAGGAATTACCTTTGTATTCATGCGCCCTTTTTGTGTAATTTGACATTTATTAAAATATAGTTTTGTTTAAATTCTTGAGATTGGTTGTTGTTTTTATAACTATCTTATACATTATTAACACTGAACTTCATATTTGAAATAATTTATAAAATCATGGAGCTTGAAAACTGATTACACACTAAGCATGAACAGACCTTGCTTTGCAGTGTGTCATCAATATGTAAGCTTCATGACTTCATGGATAATATAAAATATGAATTTCAATAAGTATTTATTAGCAAAAAATGCCCGATATTTTTGTTTTGAGAATTGGTTACTCCTGAGATTCTACCAACAGTTTAGATACATTACTTTACGTGATACTTTGGAATCAATATAGTTAGAGACACAACTGTCCATGGTCAAGATTGTTTCTTATACAATATAATCAATAGTTAGGTTCATTACCTTGACTGTGTCAATATGAAACAACTGCAGTGTATCACCATTCTTTTCATTGATCAGGTCAAACTGGTTTTTGTACCCGACACAAATTTGATTGTCTCCCTTTGTACAGTCAACGAGAGTCAAAAGCTGAGGCGTTTCGAAGGCCTCCAGTTCCTGAAATATATATGAAATTTGCATCTAAGTATTTCTTATTAAGTTAGTAAGCAGTAGGCTATAATCTCTCACTGAATATAAATTGCGTTTGTGGCAATAATCGGATTTTTTCCATACTGTTTTGGAAGTTATTTCACAAACCAACAACATGAAATAATAGTTCTCAATCCTCTCCCCCCACCCCAAATCAAACAACTTGCGGAAAGGTTCCGTACATACATACATACATACATACATACATACATACATACATACATACATACATACATACATACATACATACATACATACATACATAAATACATACATACATACATACATACATACATACATACATACATACATACATACGTACTTACATATATACATACATACATGCATGCATACATGGGAAAACGTTTTCACGTTTTTATTCTTACGGTCTACATGCTTGGCTAGAATTGTTGTACTGTATGTGTAACTGTCATTTGCGTTCATTTGTAAAATCACAAAAGACTTGGTCTCATCATATACAGGGTTCGGTTGAAGTTTGAAGCTAAATAGTAATCCATAATTCTATTTGATTGAACTTATTAGGACTACATGCTACAAATCACAGTTAAACTTTACACTTTTCTTTCAAATTAAATTTCATTTATTAGTTAAATGAAAATGGAGTGTGCTACTACAATATAAAGATAACATCGAAGCACTAACTATTAATAAATGTAAAATATTTTGTGCTATGAAATAATAAAATAGCTTTAAAAAATTAAAGTAAAGAAGGTGCTTATTTGTCACAACTCACCCTGATCAGGTTGAAACCGTCTGTGGTCTCCAAATCGACTGCAGGACACCAAGCCATCCATTCTGTGGTGTGTTTCCAGTGAAAGACCAGGAGCCTTTTCCCTACTGCTACCACTATTCGGAGGTGGCTTGAACCTGGCCTACTGATAGCATACATGTGACAACCTGGAGTGTACAATGAAACCGCTAATTAACACAATTAAGGAATGGTAGATAGAAGGTTAAACAAAGCCGTGTCGAGCACGCAAAAAAAAAAAGGATTTAGGTATAGGCCATCAGCTAGATGGTGTGCAGGTTGAAAATTATATTAACCCTTTGACTACTGAAGACTCCTTTTTCTAATTTACTCCAAACGATTTAATTTTGTGGACATTAGGAGAATAATATAATAATATTCTCTGACATTTTTATATACATTGGAAACAACATTGGAAACAACATTGGAAACAACATAAATCTTATTTGTCTCCGTATTCTTATAAAAACACAAAACTTACATTTTTAAAGAGCTTAAAATGAGCCCACATCCGAAAAAGGTCTTGTCATTCTTTTACAAAATATGTTCTTTTTTTCAAGATTTTTTCAAAGATAAGCTCGCACTGTATGTATTTTGATGACGTCGCGCTCTTAGGGTAATAATGTTTTAAGAAATTATCAGGCCCTCAACAATGTTGATATTTATGCCTCATTCAACAACCGTCATAGGGCATAATAGGAACAAACAAATAATGAAATTGGGTTAAAATGTTACCCTTAGCTTTCTCCAATCTGCGATCCTTGCAGTCTGGTTTAGTCCTCACTATGCTTTCGTTGGCCTCTCCTTCGAAGTCTAATAACCTAAACACATATATCCTTGAATCTTTTCCTGTAAGCAAAGAGACTTTGTTATTGCTACCCTGACAATACCGAAGACGTATGGCTGACCAATTTTTTTTTATCGCGGCTTCTAAATCTTGCGATAAGATCTCAGAGATTCAATGCCCCACATCTGTCACATCCTGTTTATCAATGCCCCGCATCTGTCACTTCCTGTTTATCAATGCCCCGCATCTGTCACATCCTGTTTATCTAACTTTCCTAAAGGGTGTATTTGCGCTTATTTAATTTCGAGCTTGCAATTTTCCGAAAACTCTGCGAAATTAAACATCGTTCTAACAATGAATTACTGTGTTTATTTAAAGTATATTTTAAATACTGCAAACCTTGATACAAAATTAGTCTAAAAAACAATAACAATGACGAGATGGTAAATAAACGATAGTATTATAAGTTCTCTCGCCAACATTATCACAGGAGATGTTTAATTTGTTTACAAATGTTTTCTTCTGTTCACTACAGTCTCTGATGATTTTCCGTAGGCTACAATGTCCTACAAAAATTACACATTTATAAACAGCTTTTCCTTCATCTTTGCAACATACTAAAGTGATCTCTCCTTTAATCTATTACGATATAAACAATTTATCTGATGTTATACAATCAGTCTTAATGTATTATTTACCACATGGCCCTGTTATTTCTATTCTGTGAATGAAAAATACATACAATTAAAGCTGTCAGGAACACAGATCTCTATCTATTCCAGAACTATATAAATGGAACTGCCTGAATGAATATCAGGTCAAGTTACCTTTATCTGTTCTCAGTATAAGGATGCCGTGAGTCTCTACTATATGAATGAAACTGCCTGAATGAATATCAGGTCTAGTTACCTTTATCTGTTCTCAGTATAAGGATGCCGCGAGTCTCTACTATATAAATGAAACTGCCTGAAAGAATATCAGGTCTAGTTAGTTACCTTTATCTGTTCTCAGTATAAGAATGCCGTGAGTCTCTACTATATAAACGAAACTGCTTGAATGAATATCGTGTCTAGTTAGTTACCTTTATCTGTTCTCAGTATAAGAATGCCGTGAGTCTCTACTATATAAATGAAACTGCCTGAAAGAATATCAGGTCTAGTTAGTTACCTTTATCTGTTCTCAGTATAAGAATGTCGTGAGTCTCTACTATATAAATGAAACTGCCTGAAAGAATATCAGGTTTAGTTAGTTACCTTTATCTGTTCTCAGTATAGGGATGCCGCGAGTCTCTACTATATAAATGAAACTGCCTGAAAGAATATCAGGTTTAGTTAGTTACCTTTATCTGTTCTCAGTATAGGGATGCCGCGAGTCTCTACTATATAAATGAAACTGCCTGAAAGAATATCAGGTCTAGTTAGTTACCTTTATCTGTTCTCAGTATAGGGATGCCGCGAGTCTCTACTATATAAATGAAACTGCCTGAAAGAATATCAGGTCTAGTTAGTTACCTTTATCTGTTCTCAGTATAAGAATGCCGTGAGTCTCTAATATATGAATTAAATTGCCTGAATGAATATTAGGTCTAGTTACCTTTATCTGTTCTCAGTATAAGAATGCCGTGAGTCTCTACTATGTTTATTTGCTTGACATTCACCGTCTTGTCAAACAACGCCCTGGAAAGCAATCCATCTACAATGATAACAACATGGCAGAAAACTAGTATTATCAGAATGTGCAGAATTAATATCGTAAATAATCACTTACAAGAAATTTCCGAGGATGTGTCTTAAGTTTTTGTCAGAGTTTGATGCTCACTTGTACACGATTGGTTTTTATTTTTAAAATATCTTATTATAAA
The DNA here is from genome assembly GCA_029931535.1 of Margaritifera margaritifera. Classification (NCBI taxonomy): domain Eukaryota; kingdom Metazoa; phylum Mollusca; class Bivalvia; order Unionida; family Margaritiferidae; genus Margaritifera; species Margaritifera margaritifera. The sequence goes on from JAQPZY010001505.1 coordinate 34,511, forward strand.
TTAGTAAAGCATTTTTCACTGGAAAGTGGAAAAGCTGCTATGAACTAACTTTCGTGGGCATCACAATTCGTGGTTTTGCAGAAAATGTTTTTGTTTTTGTTATTCTTGGTAATTATTATTACAATAATGCTTATTATTATTATTATTATTATTATTATTATTATTATTATTATTATTATTATTATTATTGTCGTTGTTGTTGTTGTTATTATTATTATTATTATTATTTTTATTATTATTTTTTTTATTATTATTATTATTATTATTATTATTATTAGACAGATGTATTTACAATTGAATCACTAATCATATAGCAAAATGTTTTTCTTTATCAAAGCAAATGATCCTAAACATACCTTCTAACAACATTGTACTGGCTTCATTGCAAATGACCAATTTGTCCCCTACAAAAGTGAAAAAATGTATTGTACATATATTAAAATTAAACGAAGTTCAATAACTACAACCTTTGATTATTCTATAAGGGCACACCTAAAATGTTGTGGCTAATGCCGTGCTAACTTAACATTTTGTGCAAATTAATCCCCCCCCCCCCCAACAAAAAAAAAAACCAAAAAAAAACCCCAACTATATTTTCATACTGTATGTATAATTAAATACTAATAAATGTTAAGATTCCACACAGGCTTTTTTATTTTTATTTTATTTTTTCTTTTGTTTTAAATTATCTTAGCTCTCAATGAAAATTAACTGTTACAAATAAGTAAATAGGTGAGTGAACAAGTTGGTGACGTTGAGAACATTAATGATCGAAATAGGTCAGTAAATGAGTAAAACAATCAGTGATAATGTTAGTAATTTGTCTCCATACCCCAAGAGTCGGCTGCTGTTATTGGAAACTGGACGTCTGTGTGGCAGAGCTGAGGTTCCCAAGGCTAAAAGATAAAAAGAATGAAGTTTTCATCAAATTGGGAGATACGCTGGCCTTTCGGCCAATGAATGGAAGAACGTACCACTTCGGAAATGTTTCAGAACCAGCTGTTGGTCACACACGTACATAATTTATTCAGTGGTATCATATGATATCTTCAAATCGTCCATCAAGCTCACTCATCGATTTAGGTAATTTCCTCTTGGGCGAAATATTCATCAGTTTCCCTTTTCAAGTTTAAGCATATTATTAACAACAACAACAACAAAAATCACTAAACTTGTTGCGGTTAATTTCATAAAGTTATTAAGATCTTTCTCGTAATGTACCATTTTACTCTCCGTACTTCAATATCAAACCGATATCTCCGCCATTTTCAAACAATTCGTCACGGTCCACGCCACCCCCCACCCCCCCGCCCCCATCCCTCACCCCAACACCCCATTTTTACGCAGTATCACAGTGTCATCCATAAACAAAAATATGTAAATTGTGCATCTACACAATCAAAGTTTTTATTAGGAACTCTGACTAACCAGTGGCGGATCCAGAAGTATCTTTTATTTTTCTTTCGTTGGCGGGGGGAGGGGGGGGGGCTTACTAAGTAGGAAAAGGGCCTGCGGTATCGAACCCCAGCTGGGGACCCAGGGAGTGAACCCCGCGGAAGCTCCTACATTTTAAGAGTTTTAAGGGCATAACTAGTGGTGGCGCGAGGGTTTAAGGAGCCCGGGGACAATGTTCTTTAGTGGCGTCCCAACTTTGCTCCAGAGAACAGTTTTTGTTATGTCAGTTGCCACCCCCCCCCTCCCCCCGCATATAAGTTTTGTGAAGAATTTTCCCCGATACACTAAGGTGAAGGTGAAATACGAAGAAAATTTTAGCTGCAGATTTATGTAACATATACCATAATCTCCATCAGAACTGGGTACATTTGCATTTCGTTTATATGACAAGAGTAGAAAGATTCAACGTGCTTAATGATCAATGTATTACCTGTTTCAGCGTAGTATAGTTTTCCAACGTTTGGAGAATAAGCGGACTTACCTCTCTCTTCAAAAGCCCTGTTGTGTATTGGCTTGTCGGCGCATTTCCCTTGATAATTGTCTTCAGTTTCAGGGTCTTTTTAAAAATAGAAAATATATACATGATTTTAGAAGTAACTATTTGATATATTCTTCCTAACTATTTATAACTAACTATTTAGTAAATTCCTTTAGACTAGGATGGAGAAAATATACTGTAGACATAATCGCAAATGGTTGCTAAACACTTCGAAGTAATCTACTCTAGTTTTCTGTTAGAAACAAGAGCTGTTCTTCAGTGTGATATTTTTATTATTATTATTATTATTATTATTATTATTATTATTATTATTATTATTGTTGTTGTTGTTGCTGCTGCTGCTGTTGTTGTTATTGTTGTTGTTTTCGCTCGGGCCTTATGTTGATGTATGTCCTTTATCTATGTTAGACAATGCCAAATGCCGTATCGAATTGAAGATTTACAACAAAAAATTATAATTGTATAATTAATATGCTTTCACGACTCTATAAATTGTCCTTTGGTCACTAACTTCTTCAATCATTTTCAATATCCACCAACTACACGAGGCGCCCATCATTGTGACAGACCGGTCTAATAATTAGGAGATATAATTGTGATAGACCAGTATAATATTTAGGAGATATAATTGTGACAGACAAGTCTAATAATTAGGCGATATAATTGTTATTCACAGTATAACACACATTTTGGAGACTTTCGTCGAAAAATGTTAAGTAATTTCCCTGGCACTAAGCAACAGTGAGAGTCATTACGTCAGAATGACGTCAAAATTTCCGACAGTATATATTGTAGATTTGACCGCCGCAAATTAATACTCCAATCGGAACGACCTCAGCCTTTTCCATAGCATGCTAGAAAAAAAAAATCTCGAATGTAAATAATGGCCATTTTGAACTGCCCTCAAGCCCGTGGTTGTTATTACGTCATAATAACTTCAAAACGTCAAAATGAATACATGACGTGTCATCACCAACAGCAACGCAAGCAATAGTTGCAGACAAATTAATCGGAATTATTTTTTCATTTTTTTTTCCATTACAAAGTTGCAGGAATAACATTAACAATTAACTGTGCAGGTATTTGGTATTTCATTGATTTCTGAAATGTCAAGTGCTATTTCAAGGTCTATCATGCTATAAGATTCTGTTCTACACACATTTAGCCGGGTGTTTGTCCGCCAAATACTTATCAATTTGGAAACTATCACTACGCCGAGTCTCTTTCAGAGAGTCGAAGTTATTCCACTCGCATCGGAAAGAGACGGAGATATTCCGAATGACTCATACTCCTCACAGTGGGTTATCTCCCTCTGATAGGATAATACCACTCCTACAACGATGTAAATTTGGAGAAAGCTGTGCGCTGTGATAACTACAATACACTCAGTTCAAATCGCATATGCAGCAACGTTCCCTCTAAAATGTTTTTAATGCAGAATGTAAACATTTTGCCTAATACGTAGGAGGAAACGTCAGGAATTATTTACTTGCAGTGATGGAGAACAGAGCTGACGATGTGACAAGATAACACGCGGAAGACGTCAGAATATACTGATGACGTCATAATGAAGCGCATCTAAGACACCCTACATAGTCTGGTTCTTTTTCCCTCGTTTCTGATTCGATTTCAATAGGTGATAAGAGAAGTAAAGTACGATCATATCAACATGCACATGTACTAATGCGCGGAGACGATGAACTAAGCTCAAGATGACCCAGGGGTCAAAATACACTTATGGCACCGATATATTATGAAGGAATATGAACTGTGAAAAGCGTGCCGCAAATTTAGACGTTTGACCAATCAGAAAGTGCGATATATTAGCAGGTGTGTTAGAATATTGCTTAGTTTGTGACATTTTACGTTATAATTCAAGTTACCGCAATCGCAGTTAAACCTATTGAAAGTATAATATACAAATAAGTAAAAACAGGGTTACACTATCCAACCTAAACACTGCTGATATCATATCTATATATATATATATATATATATATATATATATATATATATATATATATATATATATATATATATATATATATATATAACCTGTATGATAATATTATTTATTCGTATTTAAAAATTCTGTTAATGTTATCAAACTATCAAGCATTCTTCTGTACAAACCAGGGATAGCACTTTCCGTTCTGTTTGGTATATATCTGTAATTTTTTTTTCTCTGTGTGTGTGTCTCTCTCTCTCTCTCTCTCTCTCTGACTCTGTCTCTGTATATATATATATATATATATATATATATATATATATATATATATATATATATATATATTTGAATACAAAAACACAATGTACCTGTCCCACTCGAACAAATTCACTTCTTCTGGCCTCCTCCTTACCCCGGGAGGTGTGCACGTCTTGGATGACGTCACTGAAAGCGCGCCTATTCAGCATGTTGTTCTGTTGAAATCAAGAAAATTATGATTAATATAGGAAATCAAGACTCATGAAAGACTGATAGGTGGCTCTTGCCAAACTGAGCTAATGAATAAAAGACGTAGACGATAATGATGATCGTGATAATCATAATGGTGACGATGACGATGGTGGTTATGACAAAGAAGAAAAAGATATAGGTTAGCAAGTGGAAGGACTTCGAAAAACTTTTATTCTAAGGCATCGTATGGTGTATGTAGTTCGTAGACATTTAGGATCCAATCAGCCATAGAGTTTTTTGCTTATGTACCAGTCAGATCAATATATTGGGTTTTGGAAATAATTATAAAGTTGCCTATTTGCGTGCAATAGTAAAGAATGACAGTTTTATGTAAGGCAACGTTGAACAAATTCCAAACTTGGTCAAGCGTCGTTTAAAACACTTTTGCATATATTAGAAAATTATATTGCTTCACAATTTTGTATTTTGTATTCAGGATGCAGCATAGGTCAAGATGGGCGAAATTCCAAACACAAATAATGTTACATAAAATATAAAAAATGCATTAATTTACAAGTCTGCTTGAAAAAAGTTTAAAATAACCATCTCTTGATACATTTTAAGGATCAAATTAAATGATTTTTCAGTCATTGCAATACACTGTGTCAATCGTAGGTAAGATCTATACTCGCTTATAAGTTGTTGTCTAACGCAAACAACATAGACAGTGATATGCCGTCGCATAATGCGCCGTCAGATAAGGGTCTATGTTGTTGGTTCTACTAATTATTCCTTACAAGCTGCATAGACCCAGATCTGCCGGCGCATTATGCGACGGCAGATCAAGGTGGATGCAGTTTGCAGTTGGATTCCACTTATAAACGAGTATATACGGTAATTATATGTGATGATATGAACCTTTTGTATCGTTGACCTTGTATATACGATTCAGTTAATATTGCAATGTTGAACCACATACTGTTTCTTTAGATTTATTCACATTAAGTATTAAATGTGAAAAATGAGAATTCGAAATAGGGATAGGATTCTTTTCATAATGGGATTATTTGTGAATGGACTTTAATGCATTGCCTCCTCTAGAGGAAATATGTAATTCATGTAGCAACGTTTCTTAATTGACTATCGCGTGCATTCGATGAAGCTATAATGTATGTTTGATTTCATTTCATTTGATTTACCTCAGGCGTATATTCTTGATAAAGACTTTTTATCAGCATTTCAAGGGTTCTTTCTCTTTTCTGAGTAAAGACGGGATTATTGACAGCTGCTTTCTCGCCATTTATCACTGCAAAACATAAAATATACTAAAGTACATGTGCTCATAATTTCTTACACTTTCTCAAATCTTTATAGATTGTGTGATACGAGTAAGTAAATGAATGAAAATCATACGGTAAAGAAGGTATTTTTGAAAGAATAACAGCTCACGAAAGACTGTTATGCTTACACACAGATCTATTTATCTGTATTTAACATGGTTAGCCAGTTTTCCTGAAAACATACGATATTACTCCACACATGTTGACCGGGTTGATAAGTGCACAGAAGCTATATATTGGTAGGCAAAGATGAGATTATCATCGGACACTGCTCATTTTTAAAATTTTTGATCAAAGTAAACTATTATCTCCCAATTTGTAAAAGTATACATATTTGCAGGAACTGATTATAAATCAGTTTATAAAACAGAACCTTTCCATATATACATAATCATATCTCTCTCTCTCTCTCTCTCTCTCTCTCTCTCTCTCTCTCTCTCTCTCTCTCTCTCTCTATATATATATATATATATATATATATATATATATATATATATGTATATATATATATTATAATATATATATTATATATACATATATATATGTATATATATATATTATATATACATATATATATATGTATATATATATTATATATACATATATATATGTATTTTATATATATATATATATATATATATATATATATATATTATATATACATATATATATATATGTATATATATATTTGTGTGTGTGTGTCTGCTTGTCAATCTGTCTGCATATGTGATTTTCTGTCTGTCTGTCTGCTTTTTGTGTTTCTATCAGTCTATGTGCCTGTTTGTCTCTGTAACTTTCTACCTTTCTACAGAAAGGAAGAATAAACCTATACAGGCTAAAAAGTTGTCAGGTTTATTTACAGAATTCGGCTTGTCCAAAAAAAGAAAATGTATGCAAAAAGAAATTGTGTATAACATGTTATATTAAAATCCTACATTTCACTAAAAGGAAATCTCTAAATTCGTGATGGTTGTAGAATTCTGGCGGTGAAGGTAGAGGAGGTCCGAATAGAGGAACCGATTCCTCCGAAAATACGTTCAGTCTATAGCTGAATGTTTCCGTATTGTACGTTACGACAGCAAAAATATCTGCCAAAATGGTCAAGGAAAACAATCTGTAATTACACTCATTGGCTCAAAGAAACACTGTATTATCATCTCCCAATTTTTCTGTGAATAGCTCTTCTGGTAAAGGCAATGTATGTATGTATGTATGTATGTATGTATGTATGTATGTATGTATGTATGTATGTATGTATGTATGTATGTATGTATGTATGTATGTATGTATGTATGCATGCATGCATGCATGCATGCTTGTTTGTATGTATGTATGTATGTATGTATGTATGTATGTATGTATGTATGTATGTATGTATGTATGTATGTATGTATGCATGCATGCATGCATGCATGTATGTATGTATGTATGTATGTATGTATGTATGTATGTATGTATGTATGAATGTATGTATGTATGTATGTTGGTATGTAAAATGGCTGGTAGGTAGGTTGGCAGGAAAGTAATTATAAATGTAGGTAGGTAGATAGGTGGGTAGGCAATCAACTATGTACGTAGTTAGGTTTTAAACGTCATGATCCTTTACACAACTCATAATTTCTCAGAGGTTTTGAAAGCGTAATAAAGGTACAAAGAATATCTCCCATGACTCCACACAATAAAGAAATACGATGTTTTATGAATGTTCAAGAGTGTATTCTGCATTTTCATATTATGTCATCAAGGATACGTGTGAAACGGGTCTTCATCATTGATGGTTTGAATGAAGGAGTCTTGCTGTTATCACATTCCACAAATACAATGTTTACTATATCATTCCCAACATGTCTTTTCCGTTCAACCTGAAAAACAAATTTAAAAATCAAATAACTAAAATATATATTACCCATTTAATATCATCGCAAAGATATTCAACATCAATTACGAACGTCAGGTATGGAATAACAACCGTACAGAATCGATCATGAGCCTAACATAATGATTCATCAAAACGATTAAGACCTCCATGCATTTACTTACAAAGTATTCTCAGATCATATGGCACATACGGGTGGCACACGAATGTAAATATTTAGGTCAAGAGAACATGGACTGGTTCAGAAATAGGGTGGTCATCTGGCATACATTCTGACCCTGCGCTATGCACGATATGAAAGATGCATGTGTATACAATGCTCAGACCGATGAAGCTACTACAAAATACATTAAAAACTCGCAATACAACCGCGTTGTTCGGTTACAATTTGTCTATAATCCGAGTTTCCTGTTGATAAAAACGTAGACTCCCCCATGTATTAAACTGTGGGCCTTAATATATATATGTAAATGAAGAGGTTTGGTTTGGTTTTGTAGGGTTTAACGCCATTTTTCAGCATCAGACAGGCTATACATTGCGGCCAGTATATTTGGTGAAGGAAGAACCCGGGAAGACCCCTGGAAGAACCACCGACCCACGGGAAGCTACTGGCAAACTTTCTCACATACCCACCCACGTTGGTCGAGCAGAGACTCGAACTCACGCGGATGGAAATGAGAGTGATCTGTAAAGACGAGTGCCTCATACCACTCGGCCACTTGGGGCCCCCATAGTGAAGAGATTTTTTTTCTCGATGTCTTCGAGAAAAGAACATTTTCATTACTTATCACGTTTGTACCGCTGGTAAAAGGTAACCGCACATTATTCTTGCAATTCTTCTTGAAAACAGATAAACAAGAGGTTTGAGGTTTGCTTTATAGACCACAGGCAGACTTCTTTCAAACCGCGGTGATTTTAAAGAAAATATGCAACCTCTAGGTAGACAATATAGCAAATGCAGTATTTACCTGTTGTTTGTTCTCTTTGGAGTGGGGTAACATTGTGGATATGTGAAACATTATTTCGTGGCCTTCGTACACGGTGTATATGGATTCGTCACCGGTTGTGTTAGCTGCGAGAAAACAAAGTGCGATGAATAAAAACAAAAAAACAAAAAATAAACAGCCGATGAAACTATATTCTTTAAGACAACATATATATATATATATATATATATATATATATATATATATATATATATATATATATATATATATATATATATGTTGTCTTAAAGAATATAGTTCCATCGGCTGTATATATACCAAGCAGCAACTATCCATTAATCGAAGTTATATGCTTCTTATCGGATTTGAAACTAGATACACAGAGCTTGTTTCCAAATGATTATCTTTCTCTAGATTATATGCACATTTATTTCTCTCTCAGTGAACCTTTGCATAGAATTTTGATGGCATATCGACTTTTGTTGGAACATATCCATTGTATGCAAAAATGACAGAAAATCACCTGATTAAAAATGCGGTGCACACTATAATCATCATCATCGTCATTGACGTCATCTCTTTTATCAATCAATCAGAGGTTGATGCTACAGCGCTAACTCCACTAACTTTGCTGATAAGTAAATTATGGAAACGACGCAGCTCGTTTGCTTGTGGAAAACTTTGTGTCATGAAAAGTATTAAATAATAATTTTCCCGAGTTTATTAATCCTATTTCAAAAGGTTTTTAAATTAATTGATCTTGAAAAATTATATATAAGACTGTGGATAACTGCAAATAAACCAAACGTTTCCACGCACGCTAAACACTGCTTAAAACTGTACGGTTAAATCATGGATTAGGAACACGTTTATATGTAGTGGAAATAACTCAAATTTGAGATTGTCAGATTTATATGATCGGAAACTTACACTTCACATCAAGCCCAGCTTTGAACTTCTCCCATCCTTTCAACTTCACTCGATCCCCGAGCAATTTGACAAAGTTTTCAAAGTGTTCATTTCCGTGTTCTGAAATGGAAATGTTCCTCATATATAATTCTTCTACATGTTCTTTATTAATATATTTTTTCAATAAAATATTGTTCGATTAAGTGTAATCTAATGAAAGCATCGTGCAGTCACATTAAGCAGAGTTCTATTCTGCTAATCCTTGTAACCAGTACAGATTTTGTATAAGTAAAAGATTACTGCAGTTCGCATGTAATTACCAGGAACAGAATGACTAACACATTACAGACTAAACAGGAAAATGAGCTCGTCTGGATTTTGTAATCGTTCATCAAATATGTTGTTGACTGAGGAGCAGTTAGATAAACTCCTATTAGGAAGCATAATTTCTGATAATGATTTGAATTAAGTAGAACCGTATTAATAGAACTTAGGTTATCCGAACGACATGTATGTCCTAGGAGCGTGCAGACTTGTTATGATTCAATTTTATGCATACGAACCTCCGTTTATTCGAACATGCTTTTGTCCTCGAATAGTTCCCAATTACAATGGGGATTTGTTTTGCATTACATCTACACATGATTGAATCGATCTGTTTTTGCGCATTTTTGATATGAAAAGTTTCCAGATGAGCCAAAAGGTTTTAAAAAGTAAATCACCGTAGAATGGGTTTCTTTTGAACTTTTTTTTATTGCTCATATAAACGCTTGAAATGAAAATAGCAACAATTTATCAACGAACGCCATTCCCATGTCTGTTTCCAAACCTGAGCAAATGCTATTCTGGCTCCTTTATGTGTGACCATTTTAATTTTTGTTTATTCGTACTTCACAAACATGCATATTTTTTTTTTTTTCTTTTGCTAAGGAAATATCTACCCGAGGTTCCTTCCGAGGTTAAAACTTTCGTACAAAATATAGTTCTGTGTTGATTGTTACTAACCGTTGCTATAAAATTCGTCGTCGCTTGTTTGCCCTTCTTTGGCAAAGATAACTCCAAACTTGAAGTTCACTGAGCCCTTGAAAAAAAGAGATAAAAGTGGAATTTTTTATTCGTTCTCTCTTTTTTAATGTCAAAGTTTCTGACATCTTGAAAATGGTCAGATCAACTGAAGATTGAAACTCAGGTGTGGCGAATAAGATATGCAAAGCATGGCTAAATGACCATATATAACTATATTTTAATTATTTCTTATTTCATTATCTGGCTTTACTATATTAGTGTCTAATTGACAAGAAGGCTCAAAACAAACGTTTGTTTGAAGGCTTGAAGATGATGGCTCCATTCAAAACAGACAGACATAATATTCGATAGAAATGTAAATAGGTAGAAAGTCAGGCAGACAGAAATATATATATATATATATATATATATATATATATATATATATATATATATATATATATATATATATATATATCTTTAAGAAGGGATAGAAATAAATTATTCACTTCTTGTTCTTCTAGCACCAACAGTTCTTTTTGAATCTCGGGGCTGAAAATCTCCTTTGGTCCCTTGTCTGCACGATCAAGGTCAAAGTGACTACAAATGAAACAATACAAGTCCTAATACACGATTCACTGTTATTACCATCGTCACTGCATACCGATGATCGCTGATAAAGTCGAATGGTACACAATATTAAAACAATATCGAATAAGTGCATTTTAAGCATGCATCCTGGAAACAAAACTAATTTAAATTTCATACATATCATGATTGGCATGTTAATAATAACAGTTATATAAATAGCGAAAATATTCTTTCAGGAAAAAAAAAATATTACATTGAAGTATGTTGCAAATCACATCGTAAACTTTGGGATAATGTAATAAATATGTTAATCCTTTGTTAATTTATTGAACGTCTTTATAATTGACTAGGTTCCGACTTGTGACCACGTAAAATACACTTTACAAAGAATGCACATGATTACAAGTAACATCTTCGTATGCATCACAACTAACAGAAGCGAGCGAGTATATGTACTCTTCTAATAATAATGAAGAAATTCATTCACTCTTTAAAACCCATTTTAAAAAAATCACAAAATTAAGGTTAAGTTTCTTTTCGATTACTGGAGAAATCTTTCACCATTTTCAGCCATGATTTGCCTTGAAAGTAGGAATAGTTAATGATGGCCAAAGTTTTGTATACTGCGTTTTTTGTTAATGATGTACAAGACGGTCAAATGACCTTAGTATCTGATTATTTATCTTATCTTATCAAACCGCTAATTTATGAACGTGAGCCTAGCTTCTTTTCCAAACAGTATCTTTTATTCCACGATCTCGCTCTTCCTATTTTAAATCTCTCGGTGTATCGGGGTCCATATTTCTATTGAAATTAGAAATTCAATTTCTTACAGCAAATTCAAGTCGTTATATAACGATCACCTTTTGGCTTACTGCTAATGATATCCTGACTCATATTCAAATTTTATTGTGCGCACATATTTTCCTGTTTTTATTTCATCTTTCATCCCTTGTTATTTTACATGTCATTTTTGTCCGAGTTTTAAGTAGGATTACGAGTTTTAACTGATGTATATATGTATGTAGTTTCCATACATTTTTATGAGGATGATATGGTGGATTATCTTTAATGCTAAATATATCATCATTTTAAAATATATTATTATTATTATTATTATTATTATTATTATTATTATTATTATTATCACTTGTCACTGGTTGCAAATTTGTCCGATTAAAACCATCAACTATAGTCACATATCTAAAATAAGTAACGGGATATGGGCAAATGTATGGATCGGATTTCAATGATTTATGAAATAATTTGCATCAGGAATCCACTGTATTTCATAAAGAGATCGTTACCTTAAAATGCCCTTCACGGTTTGAGGTTTGCTCGGGTTGTAGGGGAGACATATTCTTTTGGCACCCTGAATATGTGGAAAATACAAAGTTATCAATCAATAAATAGACACTGAAAAATGAATAGTTATCGTTTATATTCGATTTATTATTATTATTATTATTACTATTATTGTTATTATTTAATAACGAGAAATGTCTCATGTCTCATTAATAATGTAGCAACACAAATTATATATATATATATATATATATATATATATATATATATATATATATATATGCTTCCTTATAGCTTTTTGAATTATATGGGACATGAGTGATCCACATGACCCGCACTAGACAGGAGTGTGATAACTTGTGTATGTTAAATGGAACTCACCCACCACCCCTGTCTGTATAGGGTTAAGGTATATGTACCCTCATATTTCTAGACTGGTTCTCTGTATTGAAAACTTTGAGCTTTGTGTAAATCTTTTAAACAGAGAACCAAAAATTCTGTTGAATACTTACGTCATTTGAGGAGTAATGTGTGAGTGTATTCCGTTACCACATCCACGCTCTTTTACAGCATAACGATGAATTTCGATAATTATTTTCTTAATATTTGTATAGATATATGAGAATGAAGAAAATTTCAGCAATTTTGATAAATGGACCATTTAAATCAAATTGAAACGACTGAATTAGCGAAGAGTGTCTAAAATTATCTGCATGTTAAAGTCTTATAGACCGTAACATGAAGCTCTTTGTGTAGATAAGCCATTTGAATAGCAATAATTCATTTCCATTCAGTATCTTTATTTTTTCATATCCTTTAATATTTGCTTAGTTTCTTATCAGTTATAGTTTACAGTTTCGAACTGCACATTCTAAATTTCAACTATACAAGCAAAGACGTTAAATAGAATTTCTAGAGTCCTTTGTTGTATTAAGATCAGTAGTTCTCACTACCAACATACATCTTCAACCAGCCATACTTGCGGAGATCAAACTCAATATATTTCCAAACAATACCTTTGGAAACTGAAATCTTGATTACGGAGAGATTTTGTAAAGACTGTAGTATCGCATATAAGCTGCGTTTTGGACGATATGTTGACTAGCAAGGAGTGACGTAAATGGTAAATGGGTAAATGGCGCCCGGGGCGACGATGATGGCCCAAAGGGCCAGGATACGAGGCCCAAATTTGTATCACCTGTTTTGGCGTCCCAAGACCTCTGGCGCCCGGGGCAACCGCCCCGTCCCTGCCCCCCCTCCGTAAGTACGCTACTGCTAGCAAGTTTACATACATTGCTTTGGATGACTGAGATCACTAATGCTGATATGTGAAGTACTGAATCCTTAAATAATTGCATGCTTCTGTACTTACAGTTTTCGTCCACAGAATGGCTCTGTATTGTGGAACATTGTGATTGTTTGCATCTGTGTTGATAACAGACAGAAGGAATGGTTCTTTGTCGCTGTCAAGTCCGACATAATTCTGGTGAACTACAAAGAAGAAGAAAGATTCAACCAAAGTCCTTATTGAGTTATTATATACTGTGCCAGAATAGGAAGGACTCAGCCCAAGAGCACCGTGGAATTGAAAAGAGTGTGGACACAAAGATGAATACCGATGGTATGATGTAATAGTGAAGGTACACGAGAAACCATCAGTGTGGCAAAATTACATTTGCACTCCAGGACTTGTACATTCAATCCTCTTTTAGAGAAATAAGAGAGGGGGCCAATGCGAAATTAAAGAATAGCAAAATGAAATATGCAAGATTATTTCACTACAGAATGTAAGCTAATCGAATTCGCATTACCGCTTGTTGTATTCGCATCGGTGTAAATATTTAAATTAGTTACTCTGAAAGCCAGCAATGACCGCGTTGGACCTTTTTAGGCAAAGTTTCGTTAGAGATAAATGATATAAAAAAAAAGTTTGTGCAGAATTGTTAAATTTCGGTAACTAAAAAAAAAAAAAAAAAAACAAACAAAAAAAACCGTGACATTTTATTATTAGGTAGAATCGTAAATGAATTCAATGAAGTTCCTGCAGAGTCAGCTTCTCGCTGGTTTACCTTCAGAATATGGGTGTGTCTTTATTATTACAACATCTTTAAACAAAACACGGTTCGTCACTTAGTATTTGAATATCATTTTTAATAGTCCATCAACCAACTTAAACAGCAGGAGAAATTTGCCTTCCATTTTAATGCAGAAAATGACCAAATCAACGCGATGTGAAATTAAATTACTGTAAAAGGATCAAAGCAACGGATAAACACAGCACTATTTCCATGATCAGACTTGCTAAAAGTACACGAAGCCCTAAATCTCGATATGCTTTGAAATGCAATTACATCATAAATCCTCAAGGCAAAATATTAGTTTACACAATCTTGAAAGTATTAAAGATTTTGTAATATGTATTTTCATGGGAATTGTTGCTAAGCGGCTTGTGTCATTCTTGTAATAGGGATTCAGTCTTTTTTTGAAGGTTTATGGTTGAACAATATAGTTGACGGAATTGGAAAATAAATCTTGAGAGCCAATCAAGGTAGTCAAAGAGATCTGAAATTGAATTTGTTTATTCCGAAATGTTGTTAAAAATAAAATACGTCAATGAATTAAATGCCGTCAATATCGATCCAAGCTCTTTGCAGCAGATATCCATAAACTGCACCCTCCATTTTACAAATACTAGTAAATAACCATAACCAGTTTTCACTTGTGTACATCTTAAATGTATTGCTAAATAAGATTTTTTTCCCCGTGCATGATCAATATAAAAATATTTTACTGCATGCCCTCACGTTGGTAATATAATGGGCGATGCAAAGCTTTTCCTTATTAATGGAATCATCGAACATATAACACTTTTATCTCTCTCTCTCTCTCACGATATATATATATATATATATATATATATATATATATATATATATATATATATATATATCACTTTGATATGTATCCCTCTCTCAGCATATATATATATATATATATATATATATATATATATATATATATATATACAACACAAAAATGCTGATTAACTATAGCAATCTGCAATATGATCTCATACATAAAATAATGCATTTATAGATAATTGTTTTATTATCTAAATGATTCGCTCAACGATTTTAAAGTATACTCACGTTTTCCTAAATAGTATTTAAAGTACCATCTTGTTTGGAATTCTGGATTTTCAAGGTGTATGGGGCTATTCATCGGGCTCGACACCTGTACGGATAAATACAATAATTAGTAACAAGGGATCTATTTGGGCATGACATCGGCCACATGGCTGACATCGGCGTAATAGCCAAATGCAAAAGGAGTTGGTCGATATATCAAGGTCAGCAGCAGGTTGGCTTCTGTAGACATTTTTGTTTCCAATTCTACTGATTGCATGTGTTATGAAAATAATTGTTTCAATGTTTCTCTTTTTCTTTTTTTATCTGCATGTATAATTCATGGCACATCAACATAATTTGTCCAATATTGAAAGACCTTTAAGCCAGATAGCATTAAAATCAAATTTGGTTTAATTCCGTTGAGCGGTTTTTGAAATAACATCGTTAGAGAGATTTTCTTTTTTTTTTTTCCTTAGTAAGGGCGGCAATATTTGATAACAGATTGGCATCATTAGTACAAATGTTTTTTGTCAGATGTGGTTAAATTTCGTTGAGTAATTTTGGGTGTTTTAGAAAGATCTTCAGACGGTTTTCCAATTTTTTGTAGTAAAATCAGCCATATTTGACAACACATCAGCATTATTGGTACATATTTGAAAGACCTTTATAACAGAATGCTTCTGTCATATTTGGTCAAGTTTTGTTCAATACTTTTAGAGGAGAAGTTGTTTAAGGTTTGTCTATTTTTAGACAGAGCGGCCATTTGTTATGGCGGATTTGCATCATTTCCAACCATTCGACAGGCCTTTATGTCAGTGAGTATTTCTGTCATATTTGGTCATGTTCCGTTCAGCGGATTTGAGAAGTCATTACAATGTTTTTTTTTTCTATTTTCAGTAACAGTGGCTGGAGTAATCAACAGATTGGCATCATATGTCCACATTTCAAAGGTCTTTATGTCATGAAGCTTTGTCAGATTCGGAACAATTCTGTGAAGCAGCTTTTGAGAAGTCGTTTAAAGGCTGTTCTACTTTAGTAGCGGAGGCCATATTAGATCGCAGATCTGGATAATTTATATAAACTTAAATCGTTTTATCTTGTTGGGTTTTTTTTGGGGGGGGGGTGAGTGGTGGGGGTGATGGGTAGAGGGTATACAAATTTGGTCAGACTCTTTTCAGCGGTTTTAGAGATGAAGTTGTTTAAAGGTTTTTCTATTTTTAGTAACAAATGACATATTTAGCAAGAGATCGGCATCATTTGTACAAACTTGAAAGGACTTAGCGTCAGAATACTGTCTGCCAAATCTGGTTGAATCTAAAATATTTGATGATGCATTGGCATCGTTTGTAGAAACCTAACAGGCGTTTCTGCTGAATATTTTCTGTCAAATTTGGTATAATTCTGTTCATCAGCATTTTTCGTGAAGTTGTTTAAGGTTTTGTATATTTTTAGTAACGTTGTCCGTATTTTATGCCAGTGAGGTGTCACTTGTACAAAATATGAAGTCCTTTAGTACTGAATGCTTCCTGTCAACTTTGGCCAAATTCTTTTCATTGGTTGATGTGAAAAAGTTGTTCAAAGGTTTTAAATGTTTTGAAAGTCGACTGCATTTGATGACTGATAGCATCTTTTGTACAGACTTTATAAAAGGATGCCTTATGTCGAATCTGCTCAATTCTGATAAGTGGTTCTCGAAAAGTTGTTTGAAGGTTTTGCTATGTTTAGTAAGGGCAGCCAGATTGAACTACTGATTGGCATCATTTGTATACATTGGAAAGGCCTTCATGTCAAAATACTCTCTGTCAAATTTGATCAAATTGTAATTTAGAGGTTTTTTATTTTGAGAAGAAGTCGTTTAAATGCTTTTTGTGGATCACGTTTAGTAACAACATCCATATTGAGCAACAGATTGGCGTCATTTCTACAAAATCGAAGGGACTTTATGCTAGAATGATCTTTGTCGAGTTTGGTTGAAACTGATCAAGTAGTTTTTGAGAAGAAGTTGAAAATACCAATTGTTGTCGGACGCTCGGCGGAGGACCGACTATGGAAGCACGACGGCAGGGACATACCAGAAGCTCAGGTGGCCTTACGGCCAGGTGAGCTAAAAACGACATGATCAAATAGAAAAAATCAAGTTTCGTTATACAATTATTACAATTCATTAGTCACCATGATCTTTGAATTCTCTTTTATCAGCTACACACAGTTTGGTGAAGATTGAAACCTTGTATTTTGAAACAATTTTTGGTGTTTCTTACGTGGCAGAGTTTTGGATTCATTTTGCTGAAGTTTATAGAATAAAATATTCTCACACATGTTTATCATTGTGGTCGGCGTATTAAAAATAATAAACATTGAAAAGATGTCCTCATCCTTATCTTTTTTTCGAATAATAGATTTAGCATGTTGGGTCAGTGTTGATTTGGTAGTTGCTTGTTTCTTTTTCTTTTCTTTTTTTTTTGTTACTCATTTCTATGAGAATTTCATTTCCCATGTTAGTCATAAGTACAGTTTCAAATATAACATTGAATTATTTGGAGACGCTTAATAATAGAAAGCCAAAACCAGCAATATTTCTTACAAGTATTTATTCCCTCTGGAAACCAACAAAATAGTTGTTGAGAAGTGTTATTCCGACGTCACAAATGAACTATGAATATTACCTAAAATCCTTTCCTTAATTTTCTTTTTCTAATATAGTGTTGTTTGCAATTCTCGTGTATTAAGTTTTGTTCTAAAATATATGACAGCGAAACGCAATAAGGTTACTGTAAAGTATGTTGCGACAGACATAATAAAGGAAGGGCGCTGAGTTGTTTAGAAACAACAAGCTGATCATTACTGTTTTCCTCGGAAATAGACTACTTCTTTAACATCAGATTTCAATCACCTCCAGATGATCTGAGTTATGTTTTTGTGAAAATTAGATCTCTCGTAGACATTTGATATTAGTTTCTCATGCTTTTTCAGATATTCAATCAATTGAATGTATGGCTCCCACCAGAAGAGACTTGTTTTTCTTCAACAAACTCAGAATAGCGATAATGCAATAAAAGCAGCGGTGATATTAACAAACCGCGCATACGCTTCATTTTTTAAGCAATTTATTGATCATTTTTGCAGATGTATAAGTCAAATGATGGAATTTATTATTTATTTATTGCTTTCTGTTCCCATAACCTTATGCCATAATAGGGAATACGGACAAGGGAAGCATACAATGTCTTTTTGCGAGTGACTCATCGATCAATGTTTTAAAAAATCACGACTGGATTTTCTTTTTGTTTATTTAGATAGATAGTATAAATATGAATAAATATCAAAATACTTGATGCAGACTGCTTTTAATGTAGATGAGATTTCCCAAATGAACTGGTCATTAGGATACTAAAAATGGCGACTCTTTCAGTTTCTAACCATTGCTTGAATGTACACTTACAAAGAATTTGAAATGTCAAATAGTTTCTAGATTTTTATTATTTTCATCTTGTATAAAATCTTGATCTTTTATTTTTGAAATTGACATCTAAAATAGCTTACTGCCTTATATTTTTTTCTTCAGCGCTAGAGGTAATTGCAATCGTCATGTTTGCTGACAGACTGGTCGCAAGTAATTCTGTAATTTAAAGGAAATCGTCGCAGCTAGAAAGCTACGAAAGCAAGTCTGCAGAGACAGAAACTTCTTCCGAAACACTTCGCTGTAATTGGCGTCATATGAAGAACATACATAGATAAGGCTCGTGCGGCATGGGGTTAATAATTAATGTAGTACCTGTCGTAAAGTTTTGCAATATGTATTATGCCATTGACATGTTTAGTACAGGAGTCGCTATTGTTTTATTTCCTTTTGAAAACAGATCTTTGATAAGTCACATGAGTTCTTCCAGACTGTGAAAACATATCCTTTATGTGTCCTATGAGTTCTTCCTGACTTTGCTGTCTCTTTAGCTTCCCATGCTAATAAAGTGCAAGTATCCTTCATTATGCTTCCAGAACGACATCAGCTTGCAGTTTAACGCTCACGAACGCACCGTAGTCTGCGTGGAGAAAATTGCTTATTCAACAAAAAATACCTTGGGCAGAAGCCAAATCATTTACAATTCGAGGATCAGGTAATCGATGTTTAGACATATGACGTCAAAGGCTAGAGAATATCAATACAATCGAAGCGATTGATCCATCCCTTTTCTTTCAAAATGTTTAGGCTTAAAAGGCAGGAAGCATATCATATGTATCTTTGATCCATACTGAAATCTTACACGGTTATTTACACAACTTTTTCGAACAATTCGCCTATCTTCATGACCGTGAAATTCCGAAAACTGAACCGAGGGTGCTGTTGTGTCTGACATGTCATCTAATTTCAACGATATTAGCTCATAAATATCATGTATTTAAAAAAGGCACTCCATTCATTAATGGTTATATCAACCGCCAGTACGGTCGAACTTGCTCTTTCTGCATTGATTGTGCGATTTGACCTCCAGAAAATGGCTTCTGACTGATTGCAACGGAACTTAGCGAATATGGCGCATATGTAGATTGGTCTATTAACATTTAACACACACATACACACACACAAAATGAAAAGAGGTTAATATGTAGAATGCATGAGGATTGTATACCAGATAGAAATGAATCAATGAATGTGAAAAAGAGATATAAAATGTTCATAACTTCCTCTGACATCCTCCCACCCACCAACAACACACAAATATAAGAACATTTACTTTATCGCATAGAAATATAGTATATTTTAAATTGATGCTTGTTATTGATAACATAGTACTATCTCTCTTTTACATCATGCATAAGCGACTCTGCTGATGAAGAGAAATGCTAAATCAGGGACGCTGAAAGCATAGGATGTATGCACTCGCTTTGCAACTCTTTTTACCTGACTGAAAACTTGCTGCCATTAGGTATGTTAAGTTTTTTTTGCCTCAGCACATTGGTTGAATGTTTTACATATATTGTTCTCCAAAATATTATTCAGCAACGAATTTCATTATTTCGGGATAACTGAAAAAAGATAACTACTTTTGATTAAAATTTTTAAAAAAATGTCGCTGACTTTGATTCAGTTTAGAAATGAGCTTTCAATTAAAGACCACGGACGTTTTATCTCTTTTTCAACTATCTGGTAATGTAGGTATGACGAGATAAACTTGTGGGCTTGTGTAGCTAAAACTATATAACCGTGATATGGTTTCGGTTTCATATAATGCAAAAGAACCAATGTACATCACTTTGCATTTCTATTCCGATGTGAGTCGATCTATCCAACACCCATTGACTGGGCCACTTTGGTTACAACGTACATAGATCAAAACATTGGGCGGATTTGTAATTCAAACTATTATTGCTTGGTAGAAGAATTAACCATCAAGCCCAGATATAACAACCGGAGTTTGTAACAGTGTTTTAACAGAGTCAAAAAAGATGCAAAAGTTAAAATGAATTATTATAATATAAATATCAACAAATACGAAAAAAACATATTAATCAGCGCGCAGAAAATGCCTATGGAATTTCTGAATGCAGAACATTATTCCTACGAAATTAAAGAAGGTAAATAGATGTTGTTGCCAATAACATAAACTTCGCGCTTTACAAAACCTACTTCGAGTCTTTTAGGGGTTTACAGGTTTCGAATTCACGAAATATTAAACATTTTACACGGGAAGAGACTTTAGAAATGTAGATTTACTTATTTTGACAGCAAATTTATTTTCAAGAAAAGGCATGGAATATAGATCATTAACTTCTCTGGTATAATGAATTATTCTCCCCGATGATCAAGGTTTAAACAAAGCGAGAACGAAAGGGTGATTTTTAAACACTGAATTCCTGTCCTGAGACAGCGTGTTTGTGTTCGGAAAGGTTTTAGGATCTCAGACCCGGTCAAATTTGAGTCTCCGACATCTTCGATACGTTATTGTGGTGGCAGAAAGGTTGGTGGAACCATACATTAACAAAATTAAACAATAATATTGTCCGATTCTATCTCCAAACATAAGTCAAAAATGATGAATCTCTATTTATTACGACCGAATAAAATCTATGCTAGTATTTCCACCACACTGAATAAATCTATGCTAGTATTTCCACCACACTGAATAAATCTATGCTAGTATTTCCACCACACTGAATAAATTATTGCTAGTATTTCAACCACACTGAATAAATCTGTGCTAGTATTTCCACCACACTGAATACATCTATGCTAATATTTCCACCACACTGAACAAAATTGATGATACACTTAGTTAGAAGATTTATCTGGTAACATTGTGTAAATTGTCTCACAATGTCAGAACAAGATTAGGACTTTCCTTGTTCGCCCTTAATGACAAATTAAAGAGCAATGAGTGGATTATAAATCATTAGTACATGGACTTCTTGAATGGTCACTGCTTTACAATGCATAGTATATTCCTTCAGCAGTATATGAATTTGATTTTATGGAAAAGTCATATCTATCAAGGTTTGGAGGACATACCTTCCGTGGAAATCATGAAAGTCTGAGCCTCAGCACTATCGGTCAATCAAATATGATCTTTAAAATGTAAAGTCGTTTGTGATTGGTTGACTCAAAATCTCAAGTGCATAGCTTTTATGATAGCGTTTGTGATTGGTTGACTCAAAATCTAAGTTCATAACTTTTATTATAGCGAGGTAGGAATGCAATTTTCACCTTTACCTCACTGAGTCAAAATGCTTTATCATTATATGTAAACTTTGCCTTTTTGTTTTGTCTGAAGGGAGAGTCGCTAGAAAAAGGAGATTCGTTTCTTTAAATTACTGACTATAGTCTGTGGGAATTTCCTTCTACAAAGAGACGGCTCATTCTCAAAGCCTCATATAATGTAGTTCGAATATCCATTGAAGTTTACATTGAATTCGAAGTATTACCTGAATTAGAAGACACATCATGTTAAATCAAGACTCGCGCTTTACGACAAAACAATTTAACTTGGAAGAACATAACTATAAGTTTAACACAAGAATTTGTTAGTATATAATATATTTAAAGGAATGAAGTCTTTATTTATCATAATGTGAAGTGAACCAATGCGTAACGAATAATAAACCACACTTTGCATGTCTATTATGATATTCTTAGGTCTATAAATCTTCATTGGCATCACGAAAAATCCTTAATAAATTGGGCTGAATTTTAATTTTTCAAAATGTCTGCGAGGTAAAATTGCTATCAGGTCAGGATGGCATCTGTGCGCTTTGTTTTGAAGTCGTTGCGAGAAGACGCCAGAGGGTATAACAATTATAACAACCTGTAATGCACTTCTTCATTGTTTTATAACAATTGTCAAAATCAATACCTTTGGCACAACAGTCAGAATCAATACAGAGACGGAAGAACTATTTTCTTCAGCACTTAGGAAATGCCAACTAAGCATATTCCTGATTATATATTTTAGAAAAAAATTAAATTTATTGTTATGCGCAAAGACGAACCTATATTTAACTGAATATGAGTACCATGCGGAGGCAGATCTCGCACAAATTATGCCAAATAAAATTCATAGCAGTTTTAAAACTTAAAGCGCCAGTAGACTAAAGATATCGACTTTAGCTTTAAAAGAATTAAATTAAGAAAATACCATCAGAATTACACTACTAGCTACTGTTCCAGATACAATATTTTCGTCCGTCTTGTCCTCAGAAATGTTTAAGAATTCCAGATCCGATCTAGTCTGAAACTGATATCGACAAATAAAAGGAATAGGTGATATCAGACTTTAACTTCAACGATGAACACCATGTCCATATTCTAGCACCGAGCCTAACTTTAGAATGTCGAAAGAAGTTACTGTTAATGTCTACACTACTTTATTATTTCTGAATACTTATTTATACCACAATAAAGCAGATTTAAAATACAGCTAGTTTTGATACGCTTCATGCGAAAAATATTATGACAACATATAAATTTGTCTTACAGTATCAAGAAAATATTTACATCTTGGTTCTCCTTGCATTAACAAATTAAAGTACGTGGACCTACTGAATGCTTACTGATGTACAAAGCATAGTATAATCCGTTATCATTTTATATATATATATATATATATATATATATATATATATATATATATATATATATATATATATATATATATATATAAATGAAGCATAGCTCCAACTAATCTTTTACCGACATATATGGACATCTGTATCAACTGCTATCGTTTTCCGATTTCATATCATCACAGTCTGAAAACTGAAACTACTTGATGACGCAACATGAATTACCCCTCAGCATCCCAATCCTAGAGAAATTAACATTAGTTATAGAATCGAAACAAATAGAGGATTCAAATAATTATGCTTCAAAATTCATTCAGCAACACAAGTCCTACAGCTTTTAGCCACACTTTTCAAAAAGTGTTCTGTTCTACCCACAATTGTCAGGTGGAGATCGCATCCAGCATGAATAGTAAATTCGGTGAAATGCTTTGGTGCTCAAAGGGGATGAATTGCAACATCACTATCGACCACGTGTATCAACAAAATTCTCAAAAATGCTGTAGACTTCAAATTACTGTAACTGACAACGAGTAACTCCAACGTAAATTCATTCATGAGAATATACATGTTGTGTATCCAGAAATAAGACAGCATATAATTACATGCTAAGCGGTGCTCCATCTCCTATTAATAACCTTTTTACCTAGAAGAAACAATTAATTCCCAATAATTACTTAAAATAAATGTTTATTCTTTAAAGGTATATAATACAATCATAGTAAGTAAAATACGCTAATTGGGAAAGTTGTATTCTCTTGTGAGTAGGTAACATCAGTAGATTACACTTGACGCTTCGCGTCTCGTGAGAGCCACCTATATCGCATACACACTCGCGATGATATAGCTTTCCAGATCAGCGTGCTATACTAATAATGCATTTAAACTTGAAAGATAGACCTGTATAATGCACTATGAATACAATCGTTTTTCACCTATACCGCTTTGATTCAAAATGCTTGCCATTATGTGCGGAGTTTTGTTTCTCTTGTCAATTTGATCACTGTTTTTCCTAACATGTTGTTTTTATTTCCCACTTTAGGTAACTCGACTGTGAGATTCAATTCATTCAAAATTATGGACTTTAACCTTTGAAAATTTGCAAGTATGTCAAGACAAAAGAGGCGGGGTTTATTTTTGGATATGCCATTGGCCTTTTTTAATCGTATTTGAAGTTCGGCTTGAATGACAAGACATATCAATTTTTAATCAAGACTGGCTATTTTTAGTCTAGACCAACTGTAATTTTCTTGTTTTGGTACCAAGTAATTGAATCAGGAAGAACATAACTTCAATTCTTTTACTCTAATTGGTCCATATGCAATGTATTTATAGGCGCGTGGTCTTTGTTTTTTTGAATGCCATGAGAACCAATATACTAGAACGTATAAATACCAATTTACATGTCATTCTGATGCCCATATATCTACAAGCCATTCCTTGAACACCATCCCCTTTATGGAGTTAATCAGTCCCCGTGGTTCATAATATATACCGAGGAAAACATTGGACTGAGTTTCAATGAAAGTTAATAACTGCTGGGGAAATTTTATTGGTTAATCAGGATATCAGCTGTGCTCTTTGTTTCGAAATAGCCTTCGAAAAGATACAGTATGGGGTATAAGCCGCAATAAACAACAATGCTATTGATTCCCCATTGTTTTTGCACAGCAACCAAAAGTCAATATCCATATAGATGGAAGAAACATTGCTCAACACGCTGAAATGCCAAAACAGTTTGCCCTCAATAATTGCAATTTCCCCCAGAATTGAATCAGGCAGCATGTGCCACAGTTAACAAACACACACACACACACACACACACACACACACACACGCACGCACGCACACACACACACACACACACACACACACACACACACACACACACACACACACACACAGAGGGTTGATCTTTTGGAAAATAATAGCCACCAAAGGCAATTTACCGTAATTACATGATATCATATGTGCTAATTACTTCTTTTTAAGTAAATTTCTGTTTGATATTATAGGAAAGACAATGTACACGAAAGTGTTATCCTTCGGCATTGTACTGAAAATTAATGTACTCATGCATCCAATTATGTACTATTTCAGCAGGAAGAAAATGCAAAGAGTGTTTGTTCCTGTATTGAAAACATTTTTTGCTTGTTCCTTAGGAGTTTTGGCAAAGTTAAAGCTTGAGGCATTTGACTTGAACTGAAAATTAAAGTCTTATTCGACCTTTTGCAAATAGCGGTGGAATCGTAGAAAGGGAAACATTTATTTCGCGCGTTCTGGTTGATAGAAATACCAGACCTTTTCAATACAGCTTCGTTTTGAGTAGCGAGATTGTGGAACCGGTGTAGACTAGAAACACATTCAAAAGCACTGTCGCCAGATTCTATCCCACAAATCCAATCCAACACTGAACAAGAGATTGCTACTACACTAAATGTAACTTTATGAGGACCAAATACATTCATTAGTGTCATTTATGGTCAACATTTCAGACCCTTTGGTCTCCTTCGTGTTGTTTTCATGACTTATGTTTTATTTTGAATGTTTCAATTAGACCATTTACATATTTGCGATACGGATGTAACTGGGACTATATGATTTAACCGTTTGACCGGTCTAACTTGTTTTACAAAACCCTCGGATAAACAGTAGTTCTACCCAGGTCATACAAATAAAGGTGTAAATACCATATTAAAAGGGAATATTTTACCGTGGCTTATTCTTAAGTTGCCATTGAGGAAAGTTGCTTCCCATTGGGCTATTATTGGCTGGTTGGCCATGACAAATACATGGAAAGCGAATAACAGGTAGGATGCATACCGTTTTGATCACATATCAACATCAGTTGTCTCAACAGAAAGTTTTAAAGGTATCATGACAATTCGTCTCCGGAAAATATGTCCCAGGACAATTCTTCATCTAGAATCATTCATCCCTAGGACTACGCCTATCTGGATGATTCGTCACTTAGAATAATTAATCCCTAGGACTACGGCTGCCTAGATGATTCGAACTCTTTTTAAATTTAAATAAACTATGACATAACCTCTGTGTATGCAACTTTTATGATTTTTCTATATGAATGTTACTTCAACAGAGAGAGATGTGTAATTCATAGATTGATAGACAGGTATGTGTGTGTGTGTATATATATATATATATATATATATATATATATATATATATATATATATATATATACATATATGAATGTACGTATGTATGTATGCATGATAGATAGATATGCATAACTGGTGGATAGTAGGTTGGATAGGGTACTAAGTTAGGTTTTATTTTACGGGAGAAAGAAAATACTAGAATGTGAGAAGATGGATTGGAACAATAGGAACGGCAACTTTTGTGTCTCAGCTTTATTCCAGATTAGTAAAAGAGATTCATATGAGAAAGGTAGTAATGTTTTAAGACAATTTTGTGTGTGCAATATGTGGCAAAGTCATAAGATTTTCCGAACACCGCAAGAATTCAACGTTATTTGACAGGCGGTTCTTGAGGTCCAATTGTATACAATAAATAAACACGCAACTTATCGCCCGCACATTATTCACTGGACTTAAAATGCGATGTTACTCTTTCAAAAGGACATATATTTATACCAGTCGCGCACTTCGACTCGTTTCCATTCCGTTTTTTTTTTTTTACATGAAACTGGTACGAAACACAGTGAGTACGAGCCCTTAGCAATGAATTATCAACGTTGAAAGGTTACTTAAAATCCCGCTTATATTTCTTTACCCACCAGCCATCATTAGAAGTCTACTCACCTCTTCCTTGTCTCTTTCTCCGGTCTCTACACGAAATCTTCCGGCGTTCAGCTGGGACCCTTCATTCTCCGCCGAGTTTAGCTGGAAAAAAGCCATAAGGACTCTAGGAATCTGAACATGATACAATTTATTATAATTTTTACGACTTCTTGGCGGCCACTCCTGACTTTATGAATGCCTTGCTGAAGACAACAGTGACCGTCAAAACTTTGGCAAAAAGTCTAGATTTTAAAAAAAGCAAGAACAACATAAAGCAACAACAATAATTATAATACTAGATAAAGAACAATGTCTGGAATGAAATATTTCGTTTCTTTATGTTTGGAAGTTATGGAGTTTGTAAAATATAGCTATCGTGGGTACTTCTTAATTTTGATACCTTCTTCAGAACAAAATTTTAGATAGGTTTTGAACTCACAAATTTAACAAATCTACGAATATTCTGATATTTTAGTGCCGGGCCAAAATTCAACAGTTTACAGAAGAAGATGAAGACGGCAACGATTTTGTACACCAGCTATGAAAAATGGTTATTAAATGGAGAGCAAAGAATCCTGTTTGGGTGTACAATTTTAGAATGTCCACTTATACCAACCACAATGAAAGGAAATGGATACAATGTATCCACTTATTTCAGAATTTGTTTCTCGTTTGCAAGTCTGTCTGCACCCAAATTAAAGACGCGCAATTATTTTGGACGTAAAGTCGGCTCTTCAAAGGTTGAGAGATAGACAAAATAAAGGATATACGTTTAGATGGAGAGAGAGAGAGAGAGAGAGAGAGAGAGAGAGAGAGACTAAGGACAAAAGACAGAGGCTGATTAATTTTGAGAATATGCACAGAAAGTGGATAGGCATTCAAAATTCAAACTGCCTGAAAGAAAAGCAAGACTGGAATAAATTTAAAGAGATACAGACCACCAAGCAGAAATAGGCAATACCATAGAATATTAAAAATTGTTTGAAATAAGATACTCAAATAGATGGACAATCCCTTGCAAGAGAGAGAGAGAGAGAGAGAGAGAGAGAGAGAGAGAGAGAGAGAGAGAGAGAGAGAGAGAGAGAGAGCTGATGTGCCAGAACGTTATAATGTGGAAATTTCAATTCGAATATCGAATATGACAGATGCTAAATAAAAAGTTATGTTCGTACTCACGAGTTCAAAATAAACATAAGCATTTAGTTTCTTACTCACCAGTTCAACGGAGCCGTAATGTCTTCGGCTGAATACACCTCTTCTAGCAGCTAGATCTGAGGCAGGGGAACTGAAAAATACAGAACAAGAGATGACAATACAATGACTGTCGATGTAAGGCAAGATGCTATTATTCAATAGAATAAAATTTTAATGAAAACACAAGGACAAGAACAGACAGATAACAGGTAAAACCATCCAAGGAAGAAGAAAAGAAAATTTGAGCTAATTAAACTTATGACAGAATTACTGTAGGAAAGTGCTGCAGCATATGTGCGTTTTGATAAAAATAATCTTGTTCTGACAGGAGATGAAGTAGGTGTTTTGAGGTCCTAACTGTAGCGACTTCCAATTCCATGCATCCAATTCTTTCTCTTTTGGGAAACGAACGGGCCATATGATTTTGAATGATAATGATCTAGTAGGAACAAGCCGTTGTGATTCAGAGGAATTTACGTATTCGAGATACTTCACTAAAGCTATGCCTCCGTAGCTTCTTGGTTCCGTAACTACATACTCCATTCTATGTCAGTTCGCAAAAAAAAAAAAAAAAAAAAAAAAAAAAATAAGGATAAAAATAAAATGATGCATGGATCTCTTTTAACAGCCAGGTTTCATACTGATTCTTTTCATCAAGAAACTCTGAAGGAAATTCTACGTTGCATACATAACGAATGGAACATACTTTTGTCTTTTTTATAACTTCGAAACCTTTATATAAAACTACACGAGAAACATTTATAACCTGGAAATATGAATGCGCATATTTTATGCTGGTTTTTTCTTCTTTATATGCTAATCAGCGAAGTTCTGCATTATACTGGAAAACGGTATGCACGAAATGTAGAGATAAGTTTTTTTTTTATCATATTGAAAATCGATGTTCTTTTTATGCAATATTGATACAACTGCACAATTTAAACTTTAGGTATGTTGCATGAAGGGATGAATCTAACAAAATAAAATAGGTCATCTTTATTAATATAATCCCTTTATGTCGAAGACCAGTCAAAACAATTCCTTTCAGGAAGTAAATTTTGTCTTATCTATGAAAAACATCTGAGTGAATCTTCCCCCTGTCGCAATCGCCAACACTTATCATACTAGACGGGCCTACAAAATTTAGGACAATCAATTTTACACAATAGCATGCAGCGGGAACATAGTCCTATTTTGATCGCATGTTTTTTTCCGTTTTGCAGCAATAATCATCATTGTCTGACATGTTTTTCTTATGTTATTCTCTTTGTGATATTATTATTTCCACGAATTGAAAATATTACAATGTGTTGAATGTGAGTGGAAAGAATTTTGTATGCGTTATTGATATGGAAGCTGTCCTTATTCATGTGTATAAGAACCATTGCAAAGAGGTTGATCAAATATCGTTTATCTAGCAGAATTATGGTTTGATTATTGTAGCCATATCCACCATACATTGTCCTTTTGTTAGTAAAAACAATAATACACTGAAACCTGCAAATGGATATCTCTTAGATTTTCCTTCGCATTTTGTTGAACACTGTATGAAATCTCAAAGGCGTTGAATGAAACATTATTTTTATTGCAGAGTTACTTGTACACTTGCAGAATATGTTTGCTTATTATTATTATTTTCATTATGCAGAATTATATCCACGTTCATTCCAACAGTAAATAAACGAAAACGTTTTAAATATTAATTATTCTGTTAACAGGAAAAGGACGGAAATGCCCCCCCCCACCCCTCGCTCTCTCAACAGCAAATCATTCAATATTAAAATAACATGACACTTCATAATTTTCATTTTTATAAAACCAAAGTATTCCCTTTTTAGAGAATTATGAACTTTATATATATATATATATATATATATATATATATATATATATATATATATATATATATATATATATATATATATTCCAGCGTCAATGATGTTGGCAAAGAATTGATAAGCAGAAGTTTTATGGCTGACAACATGCCCAGTTTTGGAAATGATTTTCTTCCCTTGTCACAAAATTATAATTATTGCTTTGGTTTTAGAAACGACAGGTCGAAATAGATAAATAAAGATGATAAAATGACTATATATTTTAAGGAGGAGTTTTTTTAAGTTAATCAACCGCGAAAAAATGCATCTTGATTTAACCAGTACATATTTAGAAATATAAATTTATGTAGCTCCGGTTTCAGGATTTGTTTCTATTCTAATATAATTTACTAGTATTTAAAATAAAGTCTTTTCTGAGGTTGGTAACTGTACATCGTAAGTTCTGACTCAAGTTCTGAAACTGAATGATCACCAGGTAAATGCAGATACATTTGGAGATAAGAGTGTCTGTTCCATTGCCTCGAAATGACACGTCCTCACAATTAATGATGCAACTTTTCAGCGATTACATTTCAGGTTACAGTAGAAGAATTTTTTTTCTTTTTCAAATTTAAAAAAATTTGTAAAAAAAGCAAACAAACAAACAAGATGTCGATAGACCATCGCGTATCGCACGTGTCTCGATTTGACATATTTATAGTCTCTTCTGCTCTACGTAATCCATAAAAAGGAAGGGAAAGTTCTTTGATTAAATGCTAATTATCAAAGAAACAAGGCGGCCGTTAACATAAAAATAATTTAATAATATAGTATGATCAGTGCGTATTTTTTATCAGCGAGTCAGCACTGGCATGCATCCAAGCTGAAGCCACTATTTAAATTCACCTTTTTATCTTTAAAAAGGATTGTTTATGGAATGCTTATTTTGTCAGAGTCTTCAGTAAAGTTTTATCTGCTATATCATAAAGTGTGATGTTTATTTTTGTCCCCACAATAGTCGGAGATATTGTGATACCTTCGGTCTGTCCGTCATGTCCGTTACCCCCATCTTATTATAAACAGCTTATTTGTAATTTCCACAAAACTTTGTAGCTATTGTAACACGCAAGGGGTCTCATAACCGGGTGAATCAAACAACACCTGCATGAGTCTGGCTTGAAGTCAATGTTTCTTCTATGTCCAGAAACCTCAATACAGCAGTCGTTGTCAACTGAAGGGTTCTTAAACGCGCAAATATCATAAATAATTTTCCTCCAATGAACTAACAACCACACATTCACAAGACTCTAATGTCACACTTGGCTTGTTTTTCTTGCTTAAAATTTGTATGACCCATCAGTAGGCCTTTCCAAGCCGTAGATAGGTACATCACACCACGCATCGCAAAAAACGACCCAAACACCTTATACAAAGCATTATTCCTATCTCATATTTCTAAACACTTATATGTGAAAATATCCTGAGAATTCCGTACGATAAGAAACTAGGGAATGTCCATCATACAAAATTAATCCATGCTACCATAAAGTCGCGTCAATAATGTACATTATGACGTCTACTCTTTGTAATTGGCTAATTACTCGGTTTGAAAATTATATTCCTAAACCTACTCGCCATCATCAAACAAATAATCACTAAAATCTAACAAATTATGAACAGAGACGTAAAATACAAATAGCACGTACCCTAGGTTTGTTACACTATGTTGCTCCTGTAGTATACCTCAGCGATAAGTGTGTTATTATTGGCTCCAGTCTCTAGGGTTTATGGGAGGGGGTGAAAGGTCAACTGTGCTAAAGCTGTTATTCCTATGACACTTTCAAATATTTTCTGCCGAATCTTCATTTATGAAAGCATATCAGAACGAGGCATCATATTTGTGACAGATTTTGCATTATGTCCCCTGGGCCACTGTCTAGGTGAGGTGGTGAGTACAAAAGGAAAGGGGTGCTTTGGAATCTGCAGAAAAAAGTGTGCGGATTCTAGGTGGCAAACCACTGCATTTGCTCTAGCTTTTTGTCACGACGACTACATACCGTACAAATATAAATGAACAGAATATATATGAATTTGGTCTCACTTTACATGAAAATATAAGAATTTGGTCTCACTTTACATGAAAATATATGAATTTGGTCTCACATTACATGAATTACATCCAATCCAAGCTGAAGCCACTATTTAAATTCACCTTTTTATCTTTAAAAAGGATTGTTTATGGAATGCTTATTTTGTCAGAGTCTTCAGTAAAGGAATTTAAATATATGCGTAATATATGCATCTTGTCTCACTTTACATGAATATATATGAATTTGGTCTCACTTTACATGAAAATTTCATTTTCATTTCATGTAGCATATACTCGCAAAAATCCCCGATAAACGAAATCAATTCTACTCCAAAGGGCCACTGACCTTATGCCTTTAGAGAAAACTCTTTTGTAATGGCGATTAAAAAGTAAATATATGTATTAGATTCGTTTTTGACGCGACTACTCTTAGAAATGTTGAGCAATATGAGATAGATACATATATAGATACATGTTTAGATGAATGAACGTATATATGTATATTCAAAGAGAGAAGGACAGAGAGCAATGCTGTTTTTGCGATAGGAAGGTTTCAATCGGCTTCCTGACAATAAAACTGCCGCACTATACAAAAATCAATTACAAAGTATCATTTCAACCTTTTGCGAATAAGCTTCTAACCTAAAATTACAGTTATTAAGTAGAATAATTCGTTATTAGAACCGTTATTTAGCACAACTAAGTCTGGTACTTTGATTTAGCTTCAAGTCCAATCCATTCAGAACGGTATATTTTGCAAGAGACTAGTTTTGCAAAGAACTTCCAAGATCAATATGCACAAATATATTTATAGCTTACAGATCTCCAAGAACAGATTCAGGTAGATAGCATTTGTTCTT
The DNA here is from genome assembly GCA_029931535.1 of Margaritifera margaritifera. Taxonomy (NCBI): domain Eukaryota; kingdom Metazoa; phylum Mollusca; class Bivalvia; order Unionida; family Margaritiferidae; genus Margaritifera; species Margaritifera margaritifera. Next base: position 67,737 of record JAQPZY010001505.1, read on the forward strand.
TATTTCTTCATTTACTTCTGTCTGTCTTTCTTTCTTTCATTCTTGTTTAAATTCCTAATCAAATTTTAATTATTTATATGTTCGTAAGATTATATTCTTCACGTAACAAAAATATTGTCTTTATATATAATTTATATCACATTTTTATACACCTGATAGATTAAAAATAACATAGCTTTTGAAGTGTTGGTATCAAGCAATTTGATATGTCAATACCGTGGGTATATCAAATTGTGATTCGCATATGGCGTATGAGTACGCATATAATGATATTTTCAATAGTGATCATTATCTCTATACTCCCTAGATTAATGATGAATTTCTCTTGCCATTTTATTCTACATTAACTAATGAATAAAACACATTCAACAGTTTCATCGAAATCCAATTCTTCTCTCTCTCTCTCTCAAAGGAAAAACACATACGTAGAAATATGTGGAGTGAGAGAGAAAAAAGAATTTGAGCTGGATGTAAACCCATGGGATTATTCTACAGTCGTAACACGATACCAATGATAGAAAGCTGCGAACGCCTGGCGTGACGAGGGCCGTGCAGTAAATTCCTTGGCTAGTTGGTACACACATACTGTAATCTGTGTTATGCTTGTTTTGCTCTCTAAACCTAGATTATAACAAGTTTCTACAAGAGAAAATTTAAAATTGTTTAAACGTCCGAAGTATCTCTCTCTCTCTCGCTCTGTGTGTGTGGGTGCGTGCGTGTGTGTGTGTGTGTGTGTGTGTGTGTGTGTGTGTGTTTGTTTGCGTGCTGGTTGGTCAGTCAACAGGAATATGACGGTCCAACTTCAAAATGGGCCTTTTCTTATTTAAACCGACTTTCACGTTTAAAACTCAAGAGTCCCTTTTTTATTTAATAAAAATTGATGAGAATAGAAGCTCATAAAATGTAGCAAATTAACAATTTTCTTCAAACATCCGAACAGCGGTCTCACCTGGCAGGGATGTGAAGAGTTAACTCTATCCACAATACACAACGTTTTGTACTCAGTCTTAACCCCATTGGAAATGTATGCATTTACGTTTGTTTGAGCAATAAATAAAAACTGTGTATGGCAATTAAGCTGTATCTTGGACATACCACTAGTTGTATACATTTTTCATTAAAAGGAAAATCAGCAAGCCTGGTTTCCTTTGAATGAAAAATTTAAACATCTCGTGGTATATCAAAGATACAACGCACATGCTATACATATATTCTTTATATGAAATAATATGACAAGACTATATATCACGAATTCTCAATGAAAGCAACATGGACAAACCTCTTGCAGGAACTTCTTTCCTGTTGAGGTGAGTCTATGTTTCTTGGAGATAATGCTTAAATATACTAACCTATGCCATTCAATTATCCAGATGACCTTAAGAATATGTCACCTGGTTTCATTTATTTGTTCTCAATAATAGTACCGATGAAGCTATCGAAAACAAATGGAATCTCAGAGAACCCATTCTGTTCTCACAAAACTGTAATAGTATTTACAGCTCTTCTTCTTATTACCTTTATTTGATGCCATCGCAGACTAAATGTATGCGCGAAATTCAGACAAAGACGCAATCCACTTTGTTTGATGTGATCGCAGACGAAATGTATGCACGAATTCAGACCAAAGACGCAATCCCCTTTATTTTAGTTTATTAGATATGCATTTTAATGATATTTTGTTTATAAACATTGTTGAAATCGCAGAAAAGGTAAAATAATTTGTTACAAATTTCATACTTATGAAAGTCCCTGTTGGGTAATGCGCTGCTGATGTTGGGTATGAGCTAGAAGAAGGAACACGACCATGACACCTTATACTACTATAATATCAGTGATGTAATTACTCAAGGGGTATGATAAAGCTCAATCAATTGTCTATTGGAAGCTTTCATTGCAACGTTATCTTCAATCAAATGAACATTAAAATGCTATGATACATCAAAACGGGAAGAATTCACAAAAAGTCCACACATGCTTAATTACAGGTTTTAAGTGAGAATAAACATTGAAAGGATTGTGTCCACAGTTATCTTCACCTAGGCCTCTTTCCCAAATTTTAGATATTTCCATTAGATTATTACTGAATGCGTGTACTTTGTGGAATTCATGAACATCATATGACGCACGAATATGGTGATAAATTGTAGCTCCTTGTACCTTTTGTTATTTTGTTTGCTGCCTTGAGTTAACAGTTAAAGAGGAGCAATGTTTCCCTAGACAGTAGCTATTATGCCAGAGGCCTGGGAAAAATCTTGTACCCACTAGCTTGTGGTAGCAATGATGCTGCAAGCAGTATAACTTGACAGCGTGGGTCCAACATGAGATTACAGATAATTTGCATCATATTCACCGTCTTCTGAAGCTAGAACAGACCCAAAAAAAGATGTTTACGATTCCAATACTTTACTTAGAGTATCAGGTAATTGGTTCGTGCTAATGCATCAGAAGAAAGAACGCTTAAATATAGAGTTTCATGTTACAAAACACATTTGATATCATCACAGGGATAAAGGACTGTTAAGGATTTATGGAAATAAATGCAATTAACTTACTTCTAGACGAGAATATATAATCTCCTTCTCAGATTGCGCGGTCGTCGAAAACAGTAAAACACTAATACATTTTTGGCAAACATCAGAAGTGCCTATTATATATAAAGATGTACAGTAATGAACATTTGTAAGCTACATATATGGTTGGTGCAAATGGGCAATAAGGTTTAACTTTTTTGGGGAAATTTCTTCAAAAATTGGCAAAAAGGGATATTTTGAGAATTCAGGTTGTCACTGCTTCTTTTTACACACCGCTTGGAGCATTGTACTGAAACAGTTTAGGCTAGAAATGTGCTTGGTGAAGACAAGCAATACTATTTTGCATTTATCCTCTGGGCCATACTTAGAGATATTTTTAAAAAATTGTCAATAAAGGACATGTGGGAAATTGAGTTCGTCATCTCTTCCTCTCACACGCTGTTTAGAAGAATTTACTGAAACTTTATACACTTGATAGGTAGTTGCTGAAGATGTGCAATAAGATTAGGCGTATTTTAAGAACTGAGTTCGTCATCACTTCTCATATGGCACTGCTATTAGAATGTTTGTTGAAATTTTGCATGTTTCATATGTGGTAGGTGTATATACGCAACAAGGATTTACTTATTGCATCTAACCGACTTTTGGGGAATTCGTTGATTTCTTGTCGAAAAAGAAGATAATTAAAGAATTCCCTTCCTCGAGGATTCGTCCTCTACACTGCCTGGGAGACTTTATTAAATAATGTAGGCTAGATATGAGGTTGGTGGGTGTAGATGCACATGCGCAAAAATAAAAAAGTTTTACTTTTTTCCTCTGGCTCTTTTTTCTACAGTTGTACTCCTCCCACACTTATTTAAGAATTTTACTGAAACTTTGTTATCTTAATACGTAGTTGGTGTAAACACGCAGTAATGTTTTACCTTTTTCCTCTTGCCCAGTGTTTGGACCATTGCTTGAAACATTGTTGGAATTGAGTTCGTCATCACATCCTATCCCGCAACGCTTGCGTGATATTATTGAAACTTTGTGGGCTTAATATGTGTTTTGTGTAGATGCACGATAGGATTTACTCTATTTCTTTGTCCATTTTGCAGGACATTTGTTGGAACATTGTCCAAAATAGTTATTTTGATAATAATTCAGCTTGTCATTGCTTCTCCTATTAAACTTCTTAGAGGATTTCATTAAAATGTTGCTGGCATGGTCTGTGGTTGCAGTAGAAGCGCAATAAGAATTTACTTTTGTATGGCACCATTTCGGGGGAAATTTCTTGACAAATTGCTAAGAAAGTATTGTTTGGTAATTCAGTTCGTCATCGCGTCTTATTCCACAGTGCTTTGAAGATTTTACTTAAAAGTTGTGTAGGCTAGATACTTTGTTAGCGTAGATGCTTGTACCTTTATGCTTTGTCCCATTTTTGTTGACACTTTTATTTTGTTTGTAGAGAATTTTGCTTGTCATCGTTTTTCCTGTCACACTGCCTGGGGGATTTTATTGAATCATTGTAAGATAGATAGGTGTTTTCCTTTTTGATGAATAATTGGATTCGCGATCTGCGTTGGAAAAATCTCTAAGATATCGTTTAAAGTAAAACTGGAATCAATAATGACAAAGTACGGAACTACTGAAATTTGTCTGTTATCTCCGCAATCAAATATTCCTCACGAAATAACGATTGCCTGCCATAGTGTCAACAAATCAGCAACAACAGGGACTTCTGTGGACTTATGTTTCAGTGTAGTTTTTGCTTGAGAGTTTTTATCACAAAAATGAAAAAACAATGACCACTATAAGACATTGCAGCTTTTTTCTTCTCTTCGTTGTGCCAGCATCAAAGTTGAGAATCTGTTTGACTTTTGTTCAGTGAAATTTACACATAAGCAAAACCAAAATTCAACTGCTGTTTTTTTTTGCAAAATGTTAGTTTACATGCCAAGTACCAAACCAGTCTGGGCAAGAGGTTCGACGTCTGACTAAAATTTTAATACCATTCTGGACAAAAGGTTCGACGTCTGACTGAAATTTTAGTACCATTCTGGACAAGAGGTTCGACGTCTGACTGAAATTTTAATACTCTTAACTTGTACTCTACTTGTACCATGTGGCAAAAATATACATTTTTAGCATAGGTCTATTAAAGTTTGTTATTTAGCTCCGTTTTACATTTACGCTTGGGGTCTTGCACAAACTCATAAAAATTGGATGTCAACAATGCCTTCTCTTTAAGAGCCTGTAGCGACACAAAAAGATGTCCGAGGTCATTATGTTTTGTAAGTGGTTGCATGATGCTAAAATATTATAATCTATTCATTACTAGTGTCAAGATCAGATTTGTCTGTCACAGTTTTGATCGTACGCGAAGAGAGGTCAATGTAAGGAAGGGAAAACCTGTGTCTGTCTTGGTGAAGTAAACGTTTCTTCGTGGCAATGATCTTTAAGACCTAGCATGGTGTCAGATATTCAATCAAGCATAGCATGGTGTCATATATTCAATCAAGCATAGCATGGTGTCAGATATTCAATCAAGCATAGCATGGTGTCAGATATTCAATCAAGCATAGCATGGTGTCAGATATTCAGTCAAGCATAGCATGGTGTCAGATATTCAATCAAGCATAGCATGGTGTCAGATATTCAATCAAGCATACATATACTAGACTTAGACTGATATAATTCATGTATTTAAAAAAAATTCAGAGTCATCTTCTATGCTGTGAGTGGACGACGTTTTACGGTTTCTCCCTTGTTGTGGAAAAAATAGGTTTCTAGGTTTGATCATTCCTTGGATGATAAACTCAGTTTTGTTTAATTCACAATTTAAAATAGAACTTTGCTCAAAGCGACTTTCACAAGCTGCTGGTTTTCTATAAGATTAAGTTGGCTGAAGCCAAAATTGATTCTTGTGTATTTGCCATTCCAGCTCCATTTGTAATTCTTATTTTAATTTAAAAGTTGGGATTGCAGCTTGTAATTTTATAATTTCTGTATTTTCGTAATTGTATGCGTGACCTTTTTGAATTTGTTCACTTCGATAAAACTATCTCCACCATGTGTTGAAGCAAGTAACGAAAAGTGTTGAAGTCTTTTGAGCAGAGAATGAAAATAGTGAGAAAATAATGAAAAAAAAAAAAGAATGAGGGGTCGCCGAAGTCTCCATTTAATCAACATGTATTTACCAATTTAGCAAGACGTTTAACGATTTATTTACTGTTTGATTTCATTATATACGTCATTACTAGTGTTTCTATAAAAGCATCCTTAAAGTCGATTATATGACCTATTCGATGAATATTTTTTTAATTTTTTATTTATTTTTTTACAAAAAACACATTAATTGCTAAGCGGAAGGCACATTTATTCGACGTCAGACATGGCCGAATAATGTATGTATGCAGTTGTGTTTTACGGCACATCAGCACAACAGTTGCTATGTTCGAAAAATGTGTAAAACAATGAATTGTACAAACATTTTGGAAGCTAAACCCTTCCAAAAAATGTATAATTCAGTATAACAAGAAAAAATATGAAATGTAATATTTGTTAAAATACTGCCAAATATATAAAAAATAATAGATAAAGGCATCACATGTAAAATCCTTTAAACATTTCTAAAATTTGTTGAGTAAACCACATTCCCTTAAAAAATCTAAGATTTTATCGGGTGACACGTCCTCGTACAATTTCTTCAAGAAGTTCACGTCAAAATACTTCTGACTCACATGGTGGAAATCAACACACTCGACACGAATGTGCTCAACTGGCAGTGGACATTGGCAGGGTAAACACTCCAGTCGAGATTCACTCTTCAGGAGGCATGCATGAGTCAGGTATGTGTGTCCGATACGCGATCAGCACAATACCACCTCAAGGTTTAATAATACATTTACGTCAACCGCAGTAGTTTTACCGTTTCTAATTGGGCTAATTTTTAATTTTCATACCTACAAATGTCGACTGTTGTCCTCGTTGAATTTTCAAAATCATTGATTGGATAATTTCTCAACAGACCAAATAATCTAATAATTAATCAATAACCTCCTGATCAAAGTTTTTAATAACAGACAGGCATCAGAGTACATCAGAGTACATACCCTAGAACAAATCTCACTCAAAAAATCAGATACATGTGAACCAACGTTTTTATATCTATTTATTATTAAGTACCAAGACACTAATGAGTTTATTGATTAATTTATTAATGTAAAATGTACTTCAGCGGATATTTATTTGTTATACTTAACAGCTAGGATCTGAGTTCATAGTAATGAATGAATTTACTTACAATCAACCCATACTGAGTTATAAATGTTAAATAACCCTTCATATGATCCGCTAGTCATGGTTTTACGTTTGTAAGCCACTCAGGATCTTGATAAGAGTCAACAGAGTTTTTGTCAGCATAGAGCAAAGAAGATATATGAATCAACAAATAAGTGCTATTCAAGGTGTTTGCACTGTAGCAAGCAGTAAAAATGTTATACAGTCATTTACTTATTCCTTTCATCCTAAACACGTCTACTTTAGAATATTTTGAACCAATGATATGGTTGAAATTCATGAACGACTGCTTCAGCTTTAGGCATTATTTGTAATATTTTGTCGGAAAGGAAAGGAATAGTGCATACACTGTCATATACATTTAGCTATTAATTTTATCTGTGATATTTAAACTTAGAAAGCTTAATAAATAATACATAAGCTACGTGTACTTATATTAGAAAGAGTGCCTCTTCCTTCACTTTATAATAAGAAAAAACATGTGAGAGAAATCGATAGAAAGTGCTTCAATACTTAATGGCTTTTCTATTATTTGAAACAAGATGGCTTGGTTTCGAAAATTATTATTGAGGCATATATATATATATATATATATATATATATATATATATATATATATATATATATATATATATGTGTGTGTGTGTGTGTGTGAGTGTGTGTTTGTGTGTGTGTGTGTAGTGGAAACTCACACTTGAAACGTATATATGTTTTCAAAACTAAAACTAAAGATTCTACATAGTTATTTTAATGTAACAAAGATTTGAAAGATTTAGAGACAATGCATTCATTGTCATTTAGGACACCAAATAACTATTTTCAGCATTGTAGGACACAGGAATGGTTTAAATTTTATTAAGTATCAATAGGCCGGTCTTTGGAATCATGGGTCTTAAACTTTCTTAATTTTCACTTTAAAATATGACAAAATGCCTTGAAGGTCGTAGTTTTGCAATGTGTCTAGACTAAAGAATATATTCCGCCCCTTTTCAGAAGAATATAAAATTTTGAATATCTTTAATTAAGGCACATCTGCCGAGAATTTTTTAGTATTTTGGAGCAGTTCGTGTGGTTGACCATCACATACTATTTCCGTCCACAGAGAGGAAACAATATTTGCGAAGCTAAATCAGACGGTGGCAAAGAAAACGACAATGAACTGGCAAATTCTATGCTATGAATTAGTGTTTATCGTGAGGAAAAAATATTTAACCAACAGAAATGTATCTAAATGACCAAAAATAATGCTAACTGCACGAAATGCGAATTGCAGCAGTAGATTGGCATGGAGTAGCACTTAAAAGTATGTCTGTAATATCAAATATTAAGATAATTGACAATACAGAAGGAAATTTAAACTATTATTTACTTATATACTCTCAGGTATAGTATGGTAATTAGAAACTCAAAGAAGGGGTCGATTCCATATCAAAAATTGATTATGCACTTCAAGGCTTCCAAAGCTTGGCTTAGGTTTGGAGTCTGACAAAAGGTAAGTGCATATACCGATTTCCGTAATGAGTTTAACAGACGACAACCAACGAAAATAATATATATATATAAGTACCAAAATGAATCTGTGGGACCAATTCATCAAACAAGCACATGGCGATATTAAAAATAACGATTAATGAGGCATGCTGTAATCTTATTTGATATTTTGTAGTCTCAGTAAATCAGCAGGAACAAAACTTAAGTGGAACTTTCTTAAAGTACTGATAATTATTTTTCACCTGACAAACCTGCGGTAAATGGAGAGAAATATATGAATGAACATATAAGATCTGAACACGAGTAAACGTATATGTAAACAGCAACCCTGCCTCCTCCTCCCCACTCACCCTCCAAGGAAAGAAAAACAACATGGCAATTATGTTGAGACTCATTATATTCATTCACATTAACTTTGTTGATGTGAGAAAATTTAATGTGCAATGTTTGGTTTTTTTAAAATGGAATTTGGAACTGAGAGCTTTCTTTTAAGCTTAATTATATTTCTGTATAAAATTTGAATCTTGCATCATTGTAAAAGACTGCTTTAGGACAGAAAACTATTGAGCCTTTCTAAGGCAATCATGTTTGCTTCTAAACAGCTATGTAAATGTAACTGACTGACGATGTAGCAGATTTCTAAAAACTAAAACACAAATTTAAAATAAAAGAAGCCATTTAATTCGTAATTAGTATTCATGGAGGAGCCTGACGGTACTGGTATCTAAAAACCAGCATGGTCAATCAATGAAATAAACAGTTGACTTCAGAGATTAAAGTTCTGTATATTCTGTACAAGAAATACAAATATAAACATACAATAAAGTACAGGGATTGAACATTATTTTGTATTCTTCACAAAACACTACTTTTAGCAGATTGTAAGACTCGGCAACACTATGATTACTGAATTAGCTGTCAGACAACTGATGGACGTAAAAGCTTTAAACTTTGTTTCGAAATAAAGGTTATTCATTAGGGAGCCAAACCATTTAGGCATGATAATAAGCATAATAAAAGTCTGGTCTAAAACTCTTCATCTCAAGAAGATAATATCATTAGTCTCATCTCATCTTCAACACCATGACCGCTGTGGTTACTTGAAATTTAGCCTTAAGCCCAATTAGTTTAGTCAATACGGATAAATTTAATGGTAATGAATCATTATTAGTTTCTATATATTTGGTTAGGTTCAAGAAAATAATTCATTTTTAAGGGTTTGGAGTTTTCAATTTTTTACATCTACTGGCAAGGAAATATATTAATATAAACAGAGAATGTTTATTCTTACACATTCGTATGTACATACGTACGATCGAGCATGTTATGTACGTATGTATCTTCGTATGTATATATTATGTACGGATGTGTGCATTCATGTATGTATGTATGTATGTATGTATTTACGTGCATACTTTATTTTTACAGGATCTTTAAGTTACTGTATGTTTCAGTACCTTGTATAATTAAAGACACGCATATAATATCGATGGTCATACTACTTGTTTATGACCAAGAACCTTTTTTTTCCCTGATCAACCCTAGTGTTTTGTAAATGAATACAAAAAAGCATATCTCTCAATTTTTTCAACATATATGAGTTTATTTTCTTTATAAGATTGCATGCCCATGCGCTAATGATGGTTTGAATCTAGTTTTTTGTCTGAACAAGAAGATGATAACATTTAGAAGTTGCGAATTATTTTTGGATTACTTGTTATATTATCTTGGGTGAAGAACTAAAACCGAATGGAGATCAATAAATGCATACGGAAGCCTCTGTACAAGAGTTAGTTTTATTAAAAGCAGCATGCAAACTACATTTCAACTTTTTTAAACATATGAGTTATCATCAAGTGTTAACTGGTAAAAATCAAAGGATATCCGTACTGTAAAAGGTATTTTTATTCCAAGATATTAATGTTTTATGGCATCATACGCAGAACAATAATTAAAAACTTCAATTTTGTTAGCTATTAATACCAGCACCATTTAGTGTTATAATATGAAAAAGCACGTTAGAAGGGTTGCAGGCTCCAATTCATGGGTGCGGACGAATCAAGATGTATGAAAATGTAGTATAACTCCTATGGATGGTAAGGACGAGTATTGTAAATTTCTTTTTTTTTCCAGTAGATGCGTTTAACATGGAAAAAAAACTAATATAGAAATCGACAAATGTAATTAATCTGAAAATTTAAAACTTTTTGCAATAAAGTAAAAAATTAAAGCGGAAATATGTGAAGTCCAATCCAAAAGGTGAATCATGACAAGAACAATGTAAGAAATAAAAATAAATATGTCGAGGCAACATTTTGATGGTATATATGGTGATTATATGCTTATATTTTGACACTTCTTGGCTTATAACATTAAAGCCATTCTTACTCTCCTTTGTTATATTTTAAATTGTGCATTAAGATCATATTGCAAGGTTTTTATGTGGAAAATCGCTGTATTAAGTAGGGCAATTGAACCTGAAAGATAGTTGCAAGTTGGAAATACAACAATAGGAAATAGAAATGCTTTTGCCATAAGTGTAGACAGTGAATCTCTTAAATTGCTTCCTTTTACATTAAGGCCTAACTATATTAGTTTCAGCTTAACGGTCTTGGAAACTGTTTGCAAGGGTCAAATAAGTGTCATTTATGTAAACAGTCAAATGATGATTTTCTTTACATAACCTCTATCACGTGTAACACCCTTGGAAACTCTTTGCCAGGGTCAAATAAGTGTCATTTATGTAAACAGTCAAATGATGATTTTCTTTACATAACCTCTATCACGTGTAACACCCTTGGAAACTCTTTGCAAGGATCAAATAAATATTATTTATGTAAGCAGTCATTCGATTTTTTTTTTAAAACTTCTATCACGTGTAACACCCATGGAAACTGTTTGCAAGGGTCAAATAAGTTTTATTTCTGTAAGCAGTCAAGTGATGATTTTCTTTATATAACCTCTATCACGTGTTAGATACTGTTTGCAAGGCTAAAATATATTATTTATGTAAACAACCACGTGGTGATTTTCTTTATATAACCTCTATCACGTGTCATTTTTTTTAACAAGCTGCTTTATTTACTGTATATCTCCTTCTTTAATAAAATACAGTATTGCTTTGATCAAGCATCAAATTATTATAGTTTAGTAAACGAGCGTTGCACTAAAATCTATCGAATAGCTTGGATATATAACCTTTCTATGATAAAGAATCATTTGAATTCATGTCGGTCAAATTCCTAGCGGAATCGTTATTGCACAAAAATCTTAAAGACTTGATAGCGATTGGAATCATAAGATCGCTTACATTTTAAAAATGAATGCAGGTATTTTCGACTCTTAACACAATTACTGAAATCGAGTTATATGACTCCCGTGTAACTTATCATGAACACAACATCACCTCTAAACTCGTGAATCCGCAACTTTTCATGCTGTTATGTATTGCTGATTCTTGCAATGTTGTTGCCTTTAGACAAGTAACAGGTCAGATGACAAAATAAGAAAATTGTAGAACAATACCATAATAGTCTTGGCAATAAAAGAAAAGATAATATATTCATCCACATTCGCAACTGTTTGTCAATCCAAAGACTTCTTATTGTTTTATATTATTAAAATATATCAATTATGGTTGCTGATATGGTCAGACACCAAGAGGAACCAAGAAAAGTATCTTATCTTAGTTTCAGTTTGTGAAATCGGCGAATTATTTTCTCTTGTCATGGGTCGTTGCAAGATAGTTCTTTATAGCCGCTTGGTTGAACGATCCTATAATAATGACATCTAAAAATATCTTCAAAGTTTATATTATTTCTCGTTCCTCTGATTGTGATCATTTGTTGTCATATATTCGGATCGAACATGTAAGTTAATTATGAAATGAAGAACGGGCCATGGCCAAAACGTGCTATATATCATTGCCTGCCAAAATCTTTGCTAACTTTCCGTATCGCGCATGGGTTGATGCATTGTCCTCAAATAAATAAATAAATAAATAAATAAATAAATAAAAAGAAACTCATTCGTGGATAGATAAACAGATAGATGTGAAATTTGTGAAAGTCAATGCACATCAGGTGCTCTAATTTACTGAATAGCCATTTTAAACAAACCGGCTTCATGCTGTGAATTGGATTGGCACTGGAATTCTCTAAGCAATAACTGCTTTAAGTTTACCAGAGCCAGTGTGGACCAGACTTTTCGAAGTATACTCTATTTCCTCAATTATGCTGTCTAGCTCAGGCCACTCATTACATCAACAATTCAGCGAGAAATTCCCCATGTTGTTGTTACTCTTAGAGTTTGCATTAGACTTCATCATACAGCGTTTGATAACAACTAATTTTCCTTTTATTTTATATTATAATTTCGAGCATCAACATTACTGTACCATTAATCACGTTCTCCTCTGATGTTAAATTACGCTTATTCTCGAAATGGTCGCGGCTAAACTTAGCAAAAAGTTGCAATTAATTAGTTGCTTATTTCGTGAAACTGTCGTGAATGGATGGCAGATGTCTGCTTCCGGTGATACAAATGTTTCTTAAATAGTTAATGCTTTAACAAAATGTACGTATCAAAGTCCCCTATTTACTAGTGCAAATAGTTCTTACTTCCATAATGTCCAGTATATGTGCATAATGTGGGATACTCGCATGTACTTGCCAAACAAAGAAGAAATGGCAATGATTTGTATTTAAAAGTCGCACGTGTAGTAGATTAAGTGAAAGAAAATACGTTGAGGTTTTAAGATTGGTTGGTTGGTTGGTTGGTTGTTATGGGTTTAACGCCATTTTCAGCACATGATAGGCTATACATGGCGGCCAGTATATGTGGTGGAGGAAGAACCCTAGAAAACCCGGGAAGAACCACCGACCCACGGGAAGCTACTGGCAAGCTTTCTCACATACCCACGTTGGACGAGCCCGAGATTTGAACCCATGAGGACAGAGGTGAGATGTCAGTGATCTGTAAAGACGAGCGCCTTAGTTCATTCGGCTACCCGGGGCCCCTGAGTTTTTAAGGATAGAAAGGAATATATAACAATTGTAAATCACAAGTGTTTGTTTTACACTCTTGTATCAAGCATTAAGTTTCGAGAATTGCGTAGCAAAACACGTCCCTTTATGAGAGTTAAATTAGTTTGCTGGCCGTACAACTAGCGTAGCAAAACACCTCTCTTTATGAGAGTTAAATTAGTCTGCTTGCGTACAACTAGCTTTTGGCGTTAAGAATTCGACTGACATCGTTCATTTACAGGCACAGATATAACCCCCTCCCAAACACACGCACACAGAAAAAACATAATTGGTGTCTTGACATTCAAGAATCAGAGAAAATTTATTTAATGGTTTCGCGACGTAGGAGAGTTGACTTACGTATCACGCTAAACGTACAAGAATATTCTAGTTTTACATTTAAGCATATATTCTACAAAGAGACAAACAATATTATAAGTTAATGTCAAGTAATATTATGATCGCTTGATAATACATCCAGATGAAACAGATAATTTTTCTCTAAGTAAGCGGAAGTAGGTTGAGATACGTATCGTCTGTCATAAGGGTATATAATTCTATTTCCGGAAGATCTGAGATGATTTGTATATGAGTTATTGTATATCCCACTGTTTATTTAAAACAAAATTCCGAGTTATTTTGATCCTGTCATCAAACATCAGCGTGCTTTTTTAAACGCATTCGCTTTAAATAAGATTAAATTTAGACAATTTCGATAATCAGCTGGATTAAATTAATGATGTTTATAGTAATTTAGTTAAAATTGAAAAATTGAATCAAAGTGATTACTAGCCTGACGTAGCAAGACAATACTCATCTGCCATGCTTTTGTCTAGATTGGTCATATTTAAAAGTCCAAATTCGTTATTCAATTTTTATGTTAGCTAAGGAATGTGTGATATGGAGAAAAAAAAGACCTATAAATGAAACATTTATAACAGTTTGGAGCCTAATGGTTTGATATCTCATAATTAGAAAGGCAGATCATTAGGCAAAACTACTCTGTGACAGAGCACGAACATCTAAGAACTTTAGTTTTCACTTTAAAAATGAATCATATATATCGCATATATTTATAAAAATGTTAATTGTTTTTCTTAGGAGGACATGATTTTAGAAGAAGGGGAAGAGTTGATAGATAAAAAAATGGACTGTTAGTTGGGAATGATAGTTTTCTCTACCGCACCAGTTGATCCAGTCATAATGTTCCTACATTTTTCGTATACCTACAAGAGACATCTACATGGAAGCACAATGCAAGCATCCAGTTTATTTTAAGCAATAGGCATAAAGACTTTACAAATTAACTATGCCAACACCACACCAGTATCTATATAATGCTATTTAATAACCTCTGTGTTTTAAAACTGCATGTTAACGAACAAGTTATGGCTTTGATTGTGTGGCGTTTAACTCCATTTTCCAGCACATGAAAGGTTATACATGGCGGTCAGTATATATCTGGTCGGGGCAGAACCTGTGAAGATTCCGGGAAGAATCACCTGGAAAGCTTTCTCAAGTGCCCACATTGGTCGAGCCGAGACTCGAACCCACGCGGACAGAGGTGAGATGTGATGATCTGTAAAGGCGAGCGCCTTTGACCACTCGGCCACCCGGGGCCCCTAAGATGAAGTTCAAAGATACTGTATATACACAAGTAGTAAGTTTACTTAAAAATAATTTAAACTCTACCTGTTGTTGTTATTGTTATTATTATTATTGTTGTTGTTGTTGTTGTTTTTCCGTCAACTGTCAGATTTCCAGCTTATTGTTTCAGTAGGCAAATGATATCATAAACGATTGCCCTGTCCATTTTCGACTTTTACTAAAGGCAAGTTTTTTTTACGTGAAATAGAAAACGTTTGTACTATGATGAACGCTCGAACTGTTTAAAGAATTGTCTTTCATGGTCGTAGGTATATATATATATATATATATATATATATATATATATATATATATATATATATATATATATATATATATATATATATATATATATATTGTCTCCATCAATGCTATGAGGTTAACTTTTCTGTTGCTGGAACAATGTAGGTAATTTTCAATATAACATATATTTTTAAGCTTCTTAAGTCCTATTCCTACACTTCAAAGGTAAAAGCAGGAACAGTGTTTTGAAGGACTCATTAAGTCCACAGATTTAGTCCTCAGTAAAACTTCTACTGGTCGACGATGAGACCAGAATTATCATTTAAGAGTTTGATTTTAAGCTAATTGCTACAAATATTATGACCTAAACCTGAAAGTGCTAGAAAACTATTGCCATATTATTAAACCATAACATTTTTTCTTGCAATTTGGGAAAATAAAATAAAAAATAAAATAAAAAAGTTATAAAGAAAAACAGAAAAAGAAGCAAAGCAACCGTGTCTTTATCAACTGAAATAAGTGGGCAGATTTCGCTCACAATTTCCACGTTTTTTCTTCTTTTGCAAATAGGATATCGTCCACTTGGCCTACAACTAATGCCGTGTTAGATAATAATGCACACATCTTGTTCAGAATATTGCTGAAGAATTAAAACCACTTTAGCTTGCCTCTGCTCTTTGCGATAAGAAATTACGGAAATAATAGCTGCTACTTTTATTTGATAATGCATGTAACTTGAAAAACGTAAAGCTTAAGAAGGTTATCGAGATAATTCTCCCAATGAGCAAACTATCCTTTTTGTAATTCATGCTCGCTTTTAGGAAGTTTTTGTCAGCATTATGAGCTTGAATAATATAGAGATCGGTCTGATGAGACAAGATTTCAATATTAAAGCCGCCTTAGGTTCATTTTATTTCGTTTGAGTGGTCCTCTTTTGGATTCAAAACATTAAGAATCATCGGGGCTTGAAAAAAATTCACGAGCTCAAGATTGGGAAAATAATTGTTAATGATAACAGGCCACATTAGTCAACTCCAACGAACGTCAAAGTATTACGTCAAAAGACCCTTTAAGAATTAAAAAGATGGCATGAAAGTGTGCCACAAAATGACACGCAGTGTCATTCTTACCCCTAATTCGATTAATGTGGCTGGAACCTAAAACACAAATGAAGTCATTTGGAAACGTTTTCCCATGATTCACAGCAACTTTGAAAATATATATTCAGACTTTGTTTTTTTACATGTAAGGCATCAGAGATTCTGATGTGTATTTGTTTAGACAAGTCTTTAAAAAAATGGAAATTCAACTGACATTTTTATTACATCAAGTTTGTGTTGCTTCATTTTTATGGTCCGAAAGTTATAAATGCCAAATGTTTAAAACATTGAGTGTGCTCTTATGCATATTCTGTTTATGGTTGAATGTCTGAAATGTTTTGGGTGTACCCCCCCTACCCCCCCCCCAGTCCCTTAAGTTACTGATCATAATATTATGTTTATGGTTGAATGTCTGAAATGCTATGTGTGTACCCCCACCCCCAGTCCCTTAAGTTACTTATCATAATATTATGTTTATGGTTGAATGTCTGAAATACTATGTGTGTACACCCCAGTCCCTTAAGTTACTTATCATAATTGTACTCCGTTTTACAGAAACACCTGAACTTAATTGAATATAGTTTTATATAGCGAAATATTGTAAAACGATCAGTTTCGTCGAACATGCATATAAACAGAACATATGTTTGATATGTATGTATTTTGATAAAGAATCAGATATATATATATATATATATATATATATATATATATATATATATATATATATATGCATATACCTAAGATGTCAAGAGACTGTCCTAAAAAAGCAGTGCCGTAGCTAATTTCTGTCTTTGTCACAGACACACTTACACTTGCCTTACATTTACCAATGTGACGAAGGTCTATTTTAGAAGAAATGTATGTATGTCAAATATCCTTCTATTGAACAAAATTTTAGTTGGATTAAAATGTCATACATTCATAAGCAAACATACGTGAACATACGTGAACAACTGAGCCTACATTTGACGCAAGACATACAAAACTAATTTTATTATCTTATTATTTTGAGAGAAAGAAATATACATTTAAATCTCATTCAGAGTAACAGAGTAAATAAGTATCACCTACAGAATAAAAGATGATGTAGATACATTTTTAGGATGCTGTAAAACCGTCGTATATATTATTCCTAAAAAAAAAAGAAATAAAAAGATGGGGAGCATTGGTACGGGATAGTGAATAGGCATGCAACCAAAATGCATGCAGAATGCAAGCATAATGTTCACCTAATAGCGGTGAAGTATTATATATTTAAATAAAACACCATCACTGCAACAATAACAAAAAAAACCCTAAAAAACAACAACAACCAAAACAAAAAACAACAAAAGATACACAAAATTAAAATAAAAAATAAAAAACAGAACTAGTTGTAGTTCCATTCAGTACAAAGACTAACAAAATATCCATATTCATAACACGGCTCACCTACTTGCATTAAAATGATACTTACTAAACTTGTTCGATGTCGCACCTAATTGATTTCTGCCATTTTTTTCATTTGAGTCGAAACCAATTAGACGCGACATCGAACATTTTCAAACAATACTTCCATCAGATGTAGTCAACGTAGTCATTTCTTTTGTGTTTATTGTTTGTCTTGTCTTCGTTTTGTGTTTGCCTTTACAAAGATTCAGTGAGAGTCGAAAGGCTTGTTTAAACTAATTTCTTAATCAATCCCCGACACGCGATCCCCTGCTGTTTCAAGTGCACTTGAAATGACGGTTCTTTAACATATGATTTGCATTCTTCTCTCTCTCTCTCTCTCTCTCTCTCTCTCTCTCTCTCTCTCTCTATATATATATATATATATATATATATATATATATATATATATATATATATGGCTGTTCGTGGATTAATAAATAGAAGGAATCAAACTGCTGTGAACCAAGCAAGACAATGCAGCTACGATTATTCAAAAGGAGCATTGATTATTATAAGTATGATTTCGTTTATCTGACCTAATAAAGTGGGATAGTTGTAAGGGAAATATCGATGCGACTAATTAGTCCATGTTGATTGTTTGTGTGAGCTATTCTAATGTTAATTTCTTCACTACGTATGATTTTAGAACTTAAAATAAGCGTTAATTTAGCAGAAAATGCTTGTACCGAAATCACTTAACCCCCAGTTGACTAATTGTTTCCAAAGTGCTACGTCAACTTAAACGCGACATTATGCTTTGATTTTAATGCTGTAGGTAATAATGTGATTGAAGAAAACAAAATTTGAAATGTTCTTATATCGTCTAGAATACAAAAGCTGGAAAAACGAGGTCATAGATTTTCACTAAGCGGTTTCTGTCACAGGGCAATGGTGCAAAATCTTAAAGATTTAAGTTCTAATGAATGCGTTTTCTGGATTTACCTAAGCAGTATTTACAAAAATAAATAGCTCCTAATTGTTTCAACGTCGAGAAGAATCCACTGAATATTTGAATGTGGTAGTTTTGTCAACATATAATTTTTTGGGGTCAATCCAATGATTTTTGTTTTATTATTTATTGTTCTGATTTATTCCATTGGTGTACGGAGAACGTAGTTCTCTTGTAATCTATAGCACATGACTTTCAACCGATTTGCCAGAAAAAGAAATTTAGGTACATATTCTCTGTGCTAACTCTTAATTCCTGAACCTCAATTACCATTTGTGTTGGACACAAGAGAAAACATCATACAAGCAATGCACACGACATGGGGAAAATAGTAACTTACTTTCATTACAGAAATACGATACGGCTGTAATAAGTACAAACGGCTCTAGTGTTGCTACTACAACTATCTTGAAGCACGTGAAGTTTAATCACTTTGTGATCATAGCAAGTTTTCCACGTGTTAATACTATTTTATGATGTTTTTAAATTAAAACTAGCATGCTAACACTCAGATTAGGCTTCATTAGACAGAGTGTTTTTCTACCTTTACAAAGTGACCTATTTTGCGTAATATCGTAGGTTTGGTAGGAATGAATTAGGCTTTAATATAAGGGTTTAGTATGGATACGACTCGTTAAGAAAATCATGGAAGAATACTTATGCACTATAGCATTTGAACTTTAGTGTTTGGATTCTTCTATTTGTGAAAAATATGTAACACCTTTGTATTCGTTGTGTTGGCTTTATTTCCATTTCAAGAAGAGTTGAGTACCTTTAGTTACTTAGGTCATGTCACTTCTAATTTCCAGGGATGAGATGGGCCGTATATTTTGAGGAAATGAATGTAGCGCTGCGTACAGAAGAAATGTTACCTTTGTGCCTGTGGTTTAATCACCTTGTGATCGAGTCATAAGATATTTGAGTTAGAGGTATTTTATTTTAAAGAATATAACACGTACAAAACTAGAAGTGACAAGGTTTGATAAAGTCGCAAATCAGCGAGTATATTATATGTTATTTCTGCATTTGCTATTCAAGCTTTCTTCAGTATTATATGAAAACTTTTGTCAATATTTCTTCTGCCATTATCTAGATTCATTTGCATACTTTTATTGATTTTCTTGCATAATCAAAATTCAATCGACGGTTGTCTTCGATAAAATGTCTGGCCCATTAATTGGTGTTACAAATGTTTGAGAAATGAGGACGGTCGCTGGATTGATTTTTGAGGAAAGCAAAATTATTATCAGATTGAATTTAAAATTTTAAAAGGTAACATAAAAATGAAATAGTAATTAGAAGGTTTTGACGAAGTAACAGATAAAATGAAGTGCCTTGGATAACCTTTCACCTATTATCAATTTCGTCATGCAGCGATGAAATTACCTAATATATGAAAATGGTCAAACCCTATTTTGAAATGTAACTTTTCGATAACACAAGCATACCTTTTTGAAGAACAAAAATTGTTTCGATATTCATACAACTCAGAAAAGAAAAACAACATTCTTCAATCGAAGAGCCACCTCGTCTTGAAGTATCTCGAATTCTTTAACGAATTGAAGTTTTATCCCATTTTTTCATACAAATAAAATATGTATGCAATCAGTCTTACGATGAAAGTAACTAGCCACGGCTATTCCAATGTTGTATAAATCTACCCTGATGTATTTTCAGTTAAGATAGCTGCATGGCTCATATTGTCAGACAACTTACTGTGTTGAATAAAACAGATGAGAAGAAAGAGACCACAAACAATCAAGGCTTCCAAGACAGGATTATTTTTATCTCTCCTGCTTATACGTCTTCAAGATAAAAAGAGATAGATATATAGATAGAAAGGTAGACAAATATATAGATAGACTGGAAGGTACATAGGCTGGTAGATAGACATACAAATAAATAGATTGGAAGGTATATAGGCTGGTTGATAGACATACAAATAGATAGGTAAGAGCCGAAACAATGAAAAGTGCAAACGTAATTTCCACGCAACAACATTGTAATCAATATATTTTTATGTGGCCCTTGTAAAACTATAGAAAAGACGACGAGTTTTGCAAAAGGTAGTCCGACGGGCGCTAGTTCTCACTGCACCAATATCGATTGCTGATTTCCTATTGTCTTGCTAAAGAAATCTTGGCAAGTTTTCAAAACGTCACTGGATTACTCCTTATGTGCAAAGAGCGTACTTGCGTATTGAATCATTTACACGCTTACTCTTGTTCAATCATTGAAACTTTCATGGTTTTATTGTTGTGAAACAAAACAACACAATAAATCAAGTTTTTTGTGCCCAAAGGAAAACCAGAAAGTATTTGAGATTTATGCAAGACTAACATTCCTTTTTTTTTACTTTCTATGGAGATTTTTGCAAACATTTCAAGAGTATAAATACCTATTGCACCTTCTACTCCTGTTCCCCTGGCATCGTAAATAATTGCTCATTATTAGGAAGAGCAGGTTCTCTTAATCTCTATCGTGAATCAAATGGGAATACAACGAGCAATTGGTCATACATAATTGCGTACAAAGAGCGAGCACTGAAGTAATTTGAAGATTCCAGGAACACAGTCTTAAGAGCTGTCTGATGGATATGTTGTATGACTCAGATGCTTAGAATTTTTTTTTATTGCCCGTTGAATTTAATCTGGAAACTATGCGTGATTCAAAAGACAAACTTAATATCTTGCACACTCAAGCAACATGAGAAGATGCACACAATTCTTCATTTAGTTCGTGTCTCAATTTTCCGAGACAAAACTAACCATCACAACCGCGATTAACACTAAGACATTGGGTTATCTCTTGATGTATACTGTGTTTGTCACGCCTTCAAAGTTGTTGTGTCGTTGGCAGATATGTCAACGCTTAGCTTTTGCAGCAATTACATATTTTCTCTAACACTGTGATATGCAAAGTCAAAAAGCATATTTCATGTATTTATCTAAAAGAGAGCTGCCTACTGCAAACAAATCTACGTTACTACTAGGCCACAATGGACTATTTTCTCGCTCTAGGGATTATTTATTATTATTTCATTAACATTTGTATCCATGATACTGTTATTATTATTATTATTATTATTATTATTATTTCATTCAGGTTTATTTATATGATACTGTTGTTATTATTATTATTATTATTTCATTCACGTTTATTTATATGATACTGTTGTTATTATTATTATTATTATTTCATTAACGTTTATTTATATGATATTGTTATTATTATTATTATTATTATTATTATTTCATTCACGTTTATTTATATGATACTGTTGTTATTATTATTATTATTATTATTTCATTCACGTTTACTTATATGATTCTGTTGTTATTATTATTATTATTATTATTATTATTATTTCATAAACGTTTATTTATATGATATTGTTATTATTATTATTATTATTATTATTATTATTATTATTATTTCATTCACGTTTATTTATATGATACTGTTGTTATTATTATTAATATTATTATTATTATTATTATTATTATTATTATTATTATTATTATTATTTCATTAACGTTTATTAATATGATACTGTTACAAGTAAATACATACAATCTAGTAGGCGGTGTAACATTGGATGTGCCATACATCAAAAGCAAAATCATATTTCTATGCAGTACATTTCAGGCACCAGTGGTTTCGTGAAGGTTTTGCTTGTGCTCGATTTAATGACACTGCTTGCAGTACGGTCATGCATTTTAATACATGTATGCATTTTTGTAATACACACAATTGCAAAACATATCATAATGACCTTCTGGTTGTGTTTGAGGACGTCTTTTAATGAGACACGACTCCATTTTTGCACTTGGGGATGACCATTAGAATGATGAATAATTCACGTACGTGCTTACGTTCCTTTGTATGTATGTAGGTAGGTAAAAAGGTGTTTGATTTTGTTTGCTTAGTTTATTGTTGTGGATTGGTCTCTCGCTTGCGTGTATGTTCTTGTCTTGATTTCCCGTTTTTGTCAGTTGTAATAGATGACCTCATTAGTAGTCAGGTACGTAAAAAGCAATATATCATTTCCTTCTACTCTCATTTTGATTCTAAGTTAAGGATAATGAATACACGCCGACGCATTAAGTGAGCCTCAAAACTGGTTCGTGTTTGGCAAAGAAAAGTAATATATTTGGATAAAAGAGTCATGAATCACGAAAAGAAATTGCCAGACATTCCAGTGGGTATCAAGAGCCATCATTGCTAAGGTAAATTATCCGGCGACAAATACCTTGGACTGAATACTCCCAAGTAGTCTTGAAAGAGACTGATTATTCCAGATAGATTTTCCTGCCAGGTCCTTTGTATCAATCATTTATAAATCGTAAACAGCCATTAGGTCCTTAAATATCAATATCTCAGAAGATCTCAAATTCCTAACGCCACAGTAAGGACAGTTTTGGAATCTAATTATTTCCAAGTAAAAGTGGATGAAATTCCACAACGAAACTTAATAGTTTCAAGAGAATAAACAAATGAGAGTGCTGAAAATGTTTATTTGTTATTCCCACATTTTTAAAAGCGTCCGTGATATTACGATAGCTTCCGCCTGTCCGTCAGTCTGTCCGTCGATCTGTCATCCACATTCTCTTATAAACCGTTAGGTGGAATATTACGAAACTTTGTAGTTATGTTGGCTCTGTGGTATCCATTGCGAGAGGGTTATCATCCTCAGCTACCGCTCCTGTGGTCCCCCGAGAGGGCATCAAAGGTGAACTATACACAAATTATAATTGTAATTACAGTGACATTTTCAAACCAAACTTCATATATACAATCATAGCAGGAAGGTGACATCATGAAAGTGACAAATATTTTCAATAGACCCCTTGGTCACTGTTTGGAGGTTAGTAGGTACAATATATGAGTACAAGACCTCTAGTTAAATTTAAAATAGTTTGATCTTTTGGAGCACAACAAACAAGATGAGAAATGATTCACTGATTAAGTTAAATTACTAATCTATCATAATCCATACACTCATATATTACCTGCTAGTTTCACCTACCCAGTATGTGCATGTGATCATGGGGCCATTTACTTTACTAATGCATAAATAAAACAATAAAAAAACCATTGTTTCGCAAGACCATTTCCTCATCAACTGGACCTTCAGAGATGTGGTCCAGGACTCTCATGTACTCTCATATACCATGCAACTGAAATACTGCAATATTAACTTGATGTTAAAATCTTACTACTCAATTAATTGGAATTTATAAAATGCTAAAATTGTGGTACTTAAAAATCACTAAACACAAGTAATTTGAAATTCAATGCACAAGATAAATGATGCAGCAAAACTACATTGTGACCAACTCATCACCTTTCAGAGACGTGATATAGATATTACCGTATATACTCGCGTATAAACCGATACCAACTGCAAACTGCATAGACCCAGATCTGCCGGCACATAATGCGCTGGCAGATCTGGGTCTATGCAGTTTGTAAGGACTAATCAGAAGAACAAACAACATAGACCCTGATCTGCCGGCGCATTATGCGAGGGCAAATAAGGGTCTATATTGTTTGCATTTGGACCGGATATACGCGAGTATATACTGTAATCAATCTTTGTAATCTCATGTTTTAAATATTTTAATACACAAACTTTGATTCCTTTGCAAACTTTCTATTTTACGTTAACAGTCCTGTGCGAATAGAGTTTTACCCTTAAGAAGCAAAATGTCCTTATTGGTGTTTCATTTAACTCATCTTTTAAGAGTCCGGATATTTTTTCATTCATTTGTGACATGTTAATGATGCTGTTCAAAGAAGACAACAATATATATCTTTTTCACTTTTAAACCCAATTGCAATTACAACTTCGAATTTCTGTAATGTGTCACATATTTATAATTGTTTTGAAATGTACGCAATAGTTTTGGTACATTTAGTCTAGTACCTTTAAAATTATTTGTCAATTTCTTTTGCAAGAGGTATAAATAATTTCATATGGTACAAGCTACTCTGTAGCAAAGGGGTAATCCCTGAAATGGACGTGTAGATGTGTTGGTATCTCCAAATCCACCGCTGAGAACCACACTGTGTTATTAACATCGGGGATGTTTAACAAGTTTTTCCCTACCCACATATTTTTTTCATCATTTCCTCATCTAAGAAGCATGTATTGGCTCATTGCTCAAACATAAAACATAATAACACTTTCTGTATTCAATTTTCTCTCCATCATGAGTTAGCCTCTTCATAAGACAGATCGTTAAATCTAGCTGAACGTTTACATAACAATAATGACGGATTTTCCGAATTATTACTTCATTCAAATAGGGTTCAGTGTCTTTGAAAAATTCATACAAGTCTTGACTATTACCGTCGTAAAATCTGTACTCATTTACGTTTCTCCTGAAATAATCTATAAGTTTTTTCTTGGTGATTCTGATTACATTTTACTTATTCATACGTCTCAGTTCTTTACAACTTTGTAATCTCATTAAAGGATGTTGTATTGCTTTACTTACACGTTTTGGAAGTGTAGAAGATGTTTCCATCATTGATTTATATATCTAGCGAAACCTAAATATAATTTTCTGCTAATAAAACCTTAAATGTTGCTGAAAAAATATATATCTGCCAAATGTTTTTGCAAAATGTCCTCCTCGGTACCTAAAGTCTCTGCCAATTGTGTAGTAGACTCGACAAAACCACCTATCAGGCACAGGGGGATTCGACGTTTAGGCTCGTGCGTATCTTTTTTCCTACTCGTTAGTAATTTGTCCTAAATTTTGACTTTTATGTTGTTAGTTTTTTCGCCTCTGTATGCAAGTTGAACATGGGACTAGCACGTTTCTGGCTGACCTGGGCTGTTTCATTCGTACACATAGTTGCTCATTTCGACATTTGTTTCTTTGCCATTGTGTAACAATGCTCACATATTATGTCCTTTGCACACTAGTAACTCCTCCCTAGAGTCATTCTGACTTTCTATGTTGCTTCATTTGTCGCATACGTAGCAGCTTATATTGTTTTATTTATGTTTCTGTTTTGAAACCTATCGTGTAGTCGGGTTTATTTTAGTCTGCATTTTATGCGGCCATCTTAAGGAACGAAGGTGGTACTCGATTTAATATGTAAAAAAATTGGGGAGGACGTGACTCGAGCTATTAATATTTGTTTTTGCAATTCAACTATTATACCAAATGAACTAATTCAGTTAAGTACTATTATTGTAATCTCTTGTCTATGTGAAGAATGGGATTTTGCTGTTCGTCTGTTTGTTTCAGTATAAAACAATGCTGTATCTTAATTTCTTAGCTATCCATGTTTATTCCGTCTGCCTGTTGTTTCAGTATAAAACAGTTCAGTTTTTTTAATATCTCAGCTACCAATACTTGTTCTGTCTGCCTGTTTGAGTTTCGGTATAAAACAGTGCTGCATTTTAAAGTTTTCTCACCACAGCCACGAAATACTTTGCCTGGAATACATATATCACTGAGGTGCATTCTAGAACAGAGGCTACTGTTTTGTATGTAATTCATACCCAGAGCCAAATAAAGTATTGATTTTTTGTTGGGCAATGACGGTGCACACACATATAGCTGAGTAACCCAGTGCTGCACGTGCAAGCTTTATCGCATAACGGCAAAGTCATGTACATTGAGAGAGAGAGAGAGAGAGAGAGAGAGAGATGTATACAGAAAATGTAAGAAAATAAGATAGCTGCAATTTGAATTAAGAGGTCAATAAGATTATGAGCTATTTATTAGAGATTAACTCTCAGTACACGGTTCACTTGTTTGTTTTTGTTTATTGACAAAAGACTTGTATTTCTCTCTATGTCTGGCAATTGTTCTTTCTATCCTGTTTTCAATATATCCTTCATTTGTCTGTTCAAATTCTTAGTGCATTTTTGTTTTAGTATGCTGGTGGAAATATATGTATTTAATGCTCCTACTACATACACATATAAATGTGCAATCATCAAACTCAAAGGATGTAAAAATACGCTCTTGATCTGCCTAAATCGAGTTGTTTCTTAAATGAACACCTCATTCAGAATAGGTACTTTAGAATCACGGGTTGCTGGTTCAATGCAATTAAAGCATGAAAAGAAATGTTTCTGTTTTGTGCTTTTTTGACTAGACAATTTAGAAATATCCTTTACCAATCGTTCTACACCTGTAAATTGACTAATTAAAGTTCAGCTTGAAGTAAATCTCTCGTGTTTATTTTGAATTCTGACTGTTGTGAAAATGGCTGAAAATTCGCCGGTCAGAAAAAGAAAAAATGTCTCTTTAGACACAAAGCTACAAATAAAAAATATGAGGAATAGAAATCAAAGTACCGATGTGCTCCAATCCAAAGATACCTAGCAGACCTTGAAAAAAAAATTAAAAAAAATAAAATAGCGTGAAATAAATCCACTGTCCGCAATCAATATGACTTATCATGCATGGCGTGGTTTTTCAGAGATTGTGTTGCAAATTGTTTTGTTAAGGCAGGGTTTAGCAAGCGAACAGATGTCATTACCAGTGATAGTGATGCTGATAATGTTCCCCTATAGAGCGTGACTCCAACATGGGTCTGGCGACGAGAATGTTGATTTCTTGGTTTATGTTAATTCTGATAGTGACACTGTCACAGCTGTGATACCAACAATTGAAATGTAAATTTGTTTTACCATGAGGATATTGTTTGTGAAATTAGTGATCGCCAGGAAGCAACCGAGTTATTGAACAACGACGATTTCACATTCAAGTGATTATTAGGATTCACCGGCTGGTATATGTACATGCATGTTGACACTTTCATCACATGGTATAATTTACTGGTTTCTTCTCTTTTTTTTTGGTCTCTCATGATAACATGTATTTATACAAATGTATGGTGTTTGAAAATTGTATTACCATTACATATGAGCTATACAGTAATCATACCAGTATAAATTGTTTACCTCAAGTATATCGAACGTCATATACATGGACAAGAACATAAACATTAAAAAAAAACAAAAAAAAAAACAAAAATTAATTTGGATATAACATTTTTCGGTTATAATGTTCTAAAATCCCAGTCCCCTGTGAAACGTTATAAACAATCTTTACTATCTTTAGTATATATATATATATATATATATATATATATATATATATATATATATATATATATATATATATATATATATATATATATGTAAAGTGAAGGGGAATGCGGATAATAGTTTAGCTATCATCTTTCTTTCACTTGACAGAGTTTTTATGGATTATTCATATTTTATATTGCTTGCAATATCAAGTCCAGACAATGGCTCTTAGTTAGAGACATATTTTATGTAAGAATGAACAAAGAGTCTTTTGGGGATGGTTGCTTGTAGTAGAGACCAAGTTCAATTGGTCTATCACTTAGGATTGACCCTGACGCTAATACTAATAAGAGCATCCGGAAATAACACTTGGTGTCTACGTTTGATAATGTTCTGAATAAAACAGAACAAAAAGAAAGGTCGACATTGATTTTACGTGCTTAACCCTGAATGCACTAGCAAAGCATACGTTTTAATACTTGCTTGTTTTATTTATACAACTGGTATAATAACCACTCACAATATCAGCATGAAAATATTCGCGCTTAGATGGTTTTGTTAGTGACTTCATCAACTTCAGGTCAAACATTACAGCAGGAAAATGAAATATGAAAAAAAGCAAATATATCAGTCAGTGCTAATCTTTCCTACCTCCAGCATCGGGGCTTGGAGAAGAGTTAAAAGAATATACCATAGATGTGATTGTGGACTATCAACGTCCGTTTTAATTATATTTACCGGTGAATGGGATCCCCCATGAAATGCTAGACTTTAATTCATAGTTTACCTGTATTTGTCCTCTAGAACTAATATTTTTTACAGAAGAAGTGGGCAAATACGACTAAATATTTTCAAATTAAATCTGGCAGTAGTTTTCGTTTCCCTTGTAAAACCTAGTCTTCAAGATGTGTGAAAATATGTGTTTGAAACAATTCTATGTAGTTGCCTATGGTTTAAGATAGCTAACGTATTACGTATAGGTCCTTCTCCTCTTTTATGGATTGCAGTATATCACAAGTTTCGGCAATATATGTATCTTTTAAGTTTTTCGCCCCAATAAACAGCTAGCATAAATATTGAGGAAGTTCCTGTGTTTAAAGCTATGAATTTTTTTAAAACTGAAACAAAAAAAGAAATATTACATTTTACATGTATTAGATGAACATACAATCACGCTGGGTTTCAATTTCGTGTTGAAGTAGATATGTCTAATAAAAACTGGACCGTATGAAAGAGGAAGAATATCTCTGTTATTCGACTTACAAAATATAATAGAGTTGGAGGAGAGACAGTAATCGATCTAGTTACAAAAAATACAGCAGTACAATTTGGAAAAAGGAGTCGGTCAAATTGGAGTTCACGTTCGTTAAAAGGTTGTCTAAAAACAATATGCATGCGATACATAATACGTGTTACTATAATTCAGTTTATTTTACGCTACCACTTGGCATAAAACATTTCTTAAGGAATATAACTACACTAAACTTTTGTCTTTTAGGCTGAAGGCTATACTTGACTGAGATGATTCCATATAGAAATTTTATTTACAACTTTTACAGTTTTATGTCAAAATTTAAAAAGAAAAGCTTGCCAAAGGAATGGGATTTCTGTTAATCTTCTGCACTATTTTTAATACCCATTATGCATACTTATCTATTTTGTCCACATCATCGATAAATCAAGAAGCTATATTCAAGGTGTGATGCAAAATGCAAACTTGATTATAAAGAAACATCAGTTGCACCAACGATAATGCCATTTTCCTATATTAATCGAGCAGCTCGATGCAGCTGATCAAAATTTACCAGAATATGAGATATACCAGACAGTCATAAATCTTCCATTTGTGAAACATAAATGTATACAAATTTCCTAAGTTTTTGAAAATTCGGACACAAATTATTTAGGATCCAGATATTTTGATGTGGATTGAGAAATAAATATAGACACATACAATTAATATTGGCTTTAGAATCTTCCATGCCATATGCGGGCCAGTATGCTATCATGTAATCAGCGGCTAACGATCAATAACGGTTCATATTCTGACCATCATTTGAGTAATATCGAATAGTGTCAGCTGTATGTAATAAATATTAAAATCTGTTCACGTTTTTTCTCTGGGTCATCTTTCCAGACAAACTAATCAAGAATCATATTTGAATAATATTTTCATGTATTGGCAACCATATGTTATTTTTTTTTTTTTTTTTTTTTTTGCTGTTGGGATATAACTTTCCACGATAATACTTTTTGTGTGCAAATGAACTCTGTTATGAGGGTTCCCAGCTTTCCATCGATTTTTGAATCAATGAAAGTTGAGGAATTCTTCTTCTAAAAGAACATACACAATCGAATTATTGTTAAAAAATTTCGAAATATTTCGCGTCCACAATCTCACGGTAAGCACTTCTTTCTCTGGATGTCAGAGATTTATTTTATGCGAAAATGTCTTCAAGGAACATACTAGATATATTGGCATTCATTAAAACTTGTATTCTTACTGCAGTTTGTTAAAGACGCAGGCTGAAAGGAAAAACAAAAAGTGCAGAAATTATGACTTGTATATAACATAATGACATGTGAAACTGCAAATTTAAGTTGTCTTGTTATATCTTTTAATAACATCTTGTTGATGCGTTGATGTAAAGGTAATAATGGGCTCAGTTACGGTGAGATTTAATTCAAATTTTGATGAGATATTGTCACTTAGTGATGATAACAAATACAACAGTCAGGGTGTTTTGATCCCGCTTTCGCATCAAGCATGGGGATACCATTAAACCCTCCATCTGTCCATCGGACTTTTTGCTAAACCAAATCCTCCAAAACCACTGAATTGAAAATCAGAAATCTTTGGAGTGATTTTGACCATGGGTGGTAACCATCTGTCACTACTGACTCCCGCTCTGGGGTGCGTTCCTGGGAAGGGGTGGTGGTGGTGTTGGGTTTCAAATTTCCATATCCCAGTTGCAACGATATTGTAAGACGGATTATATATACGCCATATGCATTGTGCAGTTTATTTTACTAATTTGTAATTGCATATTATCTCAAGATAATAGCATCACCACATTCGTAGTAAAATGTTGCCCGTGATTTTTTGGGAAGAAACAACCTAACAGTACGAAGCACGCTCCTCACCCTACCCTCTCTAAACAAAAATATACATGAATATTTCAATTAACTACCGTATATACTAGCGTATAATTCCGGTCAAAATGCACACAACATAGACCCTGATCTGCCGGCGCATATGTTGTTTGTTCTACTGATTAGTCCTTACAAACTGCATAGACCCAGATCTGCCGACGCATTATGCGACGGCAGATCTGGGTCTATGCAGTTTGCAGTTGGTATAAGCTTATACGCGAGTATAGTACATCGTTTTCTTTTTTAGGTCAGAGCTTTTGAAGAATTCTTACTTGTTGCAAGAGATCAAAAGATTTATCCATCTTTCCCATATGATTTGCTTTAACATTATTCACAAGATGATGTAACTTAGAAAATGTTGGACAAAATGAAAGAATTTGAAGATATGTCTGAACCAAAAATTACGGGAATTTTCTTGCAAAAAGCAATCAATTCAACTTTGTTTGAAAAACTTAATCCTATATTCATCTATGCCAATTTCTGATACAAGAAGGTGCACAAACACAGTTTTATTTCATCTTTAGACATATATGAGCCGCCACGAGAGAAAACGTCCATTTGGAAAGCTTTTGAGAATTTTACATTTTGTTCGGCTTGGAAAGAGTTACTTTTCATAATAAGTATACATTTTATTCATGCGAATCTCGTTGAGACTAATCAAGAAACAGGACTTTCAGTGCATCAGCAATATTACTTAAGGATAAGGAACGTCAGTTTAAATAAGTGGTCCATATAAATTAAGCACATTGTACCAAATTAACGTCAGGCATATAAGGAAACAGCCTTTCAATACTTAGCTCTGGCCTTATCTGTGTTAAACATTAAATACATGTTTCCGCACTGGCGCACCCCACACACTTATCAACTCACACCGGCTTGAGCACTCTGAGGAAGAAAATTTATTAACTTCCATTCTGAGGGCACATATACTGGACGCCGTAAAAATATTTGTATTATTTATAACAATTTTCTTTACCAAGAACACAATGTTTGACTAATTGTGAAAGGGTTAACGGTTGTCATTATTTTAATTTGCTTACATCTATAATTATTTAGCTACAATATCGAAGTGTACAGAATTCTAAGAGGTTTTTAATCTCCGTACACGTATAATCATCACTTTTATCAAGTCTATGATTGTGTCTGAAGGAGCGAAGACTTCGCAGTTTTTCAGGCCTATTTATTTATAGTCTCATTAGTATCAAGAGCATACAACTTTCTTTAGCGAGTACGAATACAGTGCATTAAATAGATTTTTTGTATACCGGCAGTAGCGTACTAACAGGGGGTGGGGGGGGGAAGGGGCGGTTGACCCGGGCGCCAGAGGTCTTGGGGCGTCAAAACAACTGATACAAATTCGGACCTCGTATTCTGGCCCTTTGATCCATCATCGTCGCCCCCGGTGCCATTTCATTTACCCTTAGTACGCCACTGTATTCCAGACTTGTAGGTTCAATATCGTACATAGATTTGTAAGGGTATATAGTTTAAAAAATTGATCCTAATTCGGAGAAAGGCTAGAGGGTGATGAAAAATACTTTCCTAGACATGATATTGTATTTTGTTTTTAATGAAAGAACGGTCCAGGTTTCTTTCTTGCTTAGAAAGCACGAAAATCATAATAATTTTCAGAAGCTGCAAGTTGCAGGGACAAAAATGTTTGAAATTTCTACTTCCAAGCATTGAAAGTTTTTCGGAATTAAGAGTAATAGAGAAACGATTCATTCCTGATGGAAATGCATTATTATATGCAGGATTGGGTCAAATCTTCGTTTCTGACGAGAGTGACTTACGCAGATTGGTTTGCCCACAATTATTTCCTCGTGGAGGGAAATTTAATTGGTTGGTGTTTAACAGCATATCCACGCATGAAAGGTTATATCGCGGCGAGGCAGTTGGGGTAGAGTGCCTTGCCCAGAAACACAACACGACCCCTCCTGGTCTGGGCAGGATTCCGCCTCGCACACATCCGTCTTGTTAGCCACTGCGGCTCCTCGGAATGAAATTGATCTGTATGTGTTTCACGTTTGTAGATTTCTAAAAAATGCAGCGAGCTCTCAAGTTTCAAAGTTTCTCATAAAGCTAAACCTTGGGGACTCCCAATTATTACTATTACGTTTTATGTGGTCATGTTTTCTAATTCAGTGTAAATGTATTCTGGTCATGTTTTCTAATTCAGTGTAAATATATTCAAATTTACGAATTGACCTAATTTAGATGAAGATTTCCTTCAAACGATTACGCAGATTTTGGAGTAAACAAGATTGTGATAAACACTTCATGCTGTAGGTCAACAAAAATTATCTCCGTTTGGCCCTTCATTGGAATGCATATTCAGGCCTGGTTAACTAAACAAAATGTTGTGTGGTATACATACAATGCGCATGCTCGATGCGCACGAGACAATTCGTACATACCGTACTATCAAGATTCATGCACATGATACTTTTTTGTGACTGAACTGGGCCGACATGAATATTTCACTGAATGAGCAAACAAGCAAGTGATTCTTATCATCTTATACTCTTTATTTATATCCACTTATATTGTTGACTCTAACAAATACATTTGCAAAAAAATATTCCACAGACAGAAAAAATGGACTAGTTAATATTGTAAACGTATACTGTTTAACATATTAACGTATACGTCAACTTGTATCATTTAATGTAACAATTCAGTATACAAATAAAAAATGAAAGTTGGTTTAAGAAATTACCACAGAATATGTCATTCGTGTTCCAAATAAAATTAAAGTTCATTCATTGCTATTTAGATTTAAATATTCCACATCCTTGGTCACCAGCTAAAAAATTGAAGAATGAAAATAATATCCCGAAAATTCAGTAGATGCTGAAAATTAAGTGCTGTAGAACCTTTAAGCCCAAAAAATATTTTGTGAGAAAAATATTTTGCTTGCGTCGTTTGCCATTTGTATTAGAATTTTCTTCGATCACATACATTTTGCAGTTTATGATAAAAACATGATTTTGTTTTCAACGAAATTACGTGCTTTTACAGTCGACGTATGTTTTCTTAAATTGTGTCCAAAACTGGCCATGCCTGACGTTATTCGAAATACACGCACAATACAGAGAAACATGTTTGTTTACATACCAGGAATAGTCCATCTGACGGAAATGGGGGTGCAATTTTATTCAAAGTTGACTACCGTTATAGCAGGCAAGCTAAAATTTATATTCTGGCTGTTGCATATTCTGCTTAAGTAGAACACACCTTTTTACTTAAAATAGTAAATCAAGCAAATGCAGGATCGGTTCAAGCTGATATCAAGGAATTTTCCACACCGATAAATAATTATAGTTATAGTCCACAATAGGCCATCACATCGCACGTGCAGTTTAGATGACAGATCTGTAATTCAATCTAGCAAGAAATTGATCATTTTGGACTTCGTGTGTATTCCACTTTGAAAAGTTCTGAGCACCAAATGTAGGAGAACCTCAATGGCTTCCGAAAATTACAATGTTTTCTGACTAAACTGGAAATTTTGCAAAGAAGCCATAACAATCGTTATATATGGTTTTCCGTATAACCTTACACTAATGGAATATAATGCGCATGCGTCAAAGATCAACTGTAGAAACTGGTATAACTTTTCAGACAAAATAAGTGCGATTACATATCTTTGCCGACGTAAGATTTATACTCATATCAAACAATCAATAAATTGATTGAAGGTTAACACGGGATATATCACGTATGTCGCAGATTCTATATAATACTAAGAGAGATACTAGCAGAACGCATTCAAAGTCTGAATTTACTATTACATCTAGTTTTGAAGAAACCCCTTAGGTACTACACATTGTTTTATGTTTGATTTCAGATATAAAATAACAACGTAGTTCAATACCGGAAAGTGCAATATAATCCACTGTATGACTCGAGGAATACAAACTTTGAGAAATTAATGGGCACTTGCCGCACTTGAATCTGTGATGTAGGTGATCTAAGAGGAAGATAATACCAGACTGTCAGCTGTATTTAGCTATACAGCGTATATGAATGTAATCTGGGAACATACGAGACTTATTTCTTAATCTGCAATAAAAACTACAAAACACTTTTAAGATAAACAAGAAGCTGGTAAATATTTTAGGATACGATCAATTAATTTTCATTGACAATGAACATGAATATCCTATGAAATATAACTGTATTTAGACTCATTTGTGGACAGATAGACAGCCAATAGATACAGTGTGTATATATATAGAAATTTAGATAGATATGTATGGATGCATTTTTATGTATGTACTTATATATGTATGTCTGTCTGTATGTTTGTATGTATGGACTGATTGATGTGTGGATGGATTGATTGGTGGATGTTTCGATCAAAACGAATTCTCGCCAGCCTGTACAGCAGTTTAGAAAGATATATAGATAGATAGAATAGAGGTAGGTAAATAGATAAGGTATATTTTATTATTTTTACCAAATGATCAATTGATTAAAGATATTGTAACTGCACTAATTATAACATCATGAATATACTATTTCGCTTATATCCACATTAAAGCAAGAACGATTTAATTGTTGCAATACACAACATGTTTTAAAAACAATATGCTATGTATGATCTGTGTGGTTAGCAGTCAAATCAAGTAAATAAAATAGGTTATTTAGCACCATGGCCTTTAAAAGATCTGTGTCTTTAGCAGTCAAACCTAGTAAATAAAATAGGTTATTTAGCACCATGGCCTTTAAAAGATC
This sequence comes from Margaritifera margaritifera, assembly GCA_029931535.1. NCBI lineage: Eukaryota > Metazoa > Mollusca > Bivalvia > Unionida > Margaritiferidae > Margaritifera > Margaritifera margaritifera. The sequence goes on from JAQPZY010001505.1 coordinate 103,394, forward strand.
TCGATAAAGTTTCTTTCTAGATAGTAGAAAAGGAAACGATCTCATATACATAGAAAGAATTAACATTGTTATATCTTTCGTTGAAATATAAATGTTCGTTATGTTCAACGATAAATGAAAAAGAATTCCAACTATTTATTGGCGTCTTTAATCAAAAGAAAACAATTCAAGGCTACATAACTATTATCCTAGTAAATCGCACAGGCTGTTCTAAAAAAATGTCAATCACGGCCTAAAGCTTTATTGCCATGGCAACAAGCAGGTATAGATTATTCCAAGTTATCTCTTATACTCCATCTATGCCCTAAATTAATGTAGCGTCATCAACCCATCCCAAAAGGTATGACCAGACATATATTACTGTAGCGTCATCAACCCATCCCAAAAGGTATGACCAGACATATATTACTGTAGTGTCATCAACCCATCCCAATAGGTATGACCTTATTTGTATTATTTGATATGAAAAATAGTTATCTTCTCATAATGCAGATATGTTAACAATTTGCTGGATTTGTATTAAGTGTTTGTTCCGTCCTCATGATTGTGCCAGTTCCCTGACGAAGTGCTTTTCTATCCCAAGTCCCAGTTTCCCAACAAAAGGATTGTCTAGCTCAAAACCCAGGGAAACCATATAAGCTAACGCGTCGTGGCAAGCTTTCTTTTGTCGTTATCGATCTCACTCTCTTTCTGTGTGTGTGTCTGTCTGTAGAGATAGATATATAGTTATCACTATATAATGAAAGAGAGGACTCACAGCTGTAACATAGGGCATATATAACGATATGTAATAAGAGGAAAATGAGAAGAAAAAAAATCGATTGCAATGTCTAAAATAAGTAGTTTCTATTTTATATACATATCCATGAGGTTTACATTGTCAACTACTAATTATTTGTTTTTAAATCTCATGCAAAAACCCAATGTGTTTTTCAAAGTTTTATTGACAGGTTATTTTCTAATAATATATTTTTTGATAATACATTTTAGGCAATAACACATGAAAATTGTTGTGGTGGATATTTGTGCAACGAGTCTTCAATCAATAAATCGCTTCTTAAGTTGATGTTGTAGAAAAAAAAATAAAAAAAAAATAAAAAAATAAAAAATTTCAGCGGGTCAAATAGGAACGAGCAGCAGTGAGCAGTTGACTATATTGGTCGTTGTTTGTTAGCATAACAGTGAATATAAATGGAGCAGTTGGTTATATTGGCCATGATTTGGCAGTATAACAGTGAATATAAATGGATTTAAGTTGTCTCTGTCACATCTTATTTTGTGAGGGAAGAGATGCAGTATGAGAAAAGGTTATACTTTGCTTTGAGGAAACATATTGTTGAATTAAGGAAGTTATTCATTATAGAAAATGTTGTGTTTTTTTTTGTAGTTTTTTTTTACAAACATAATACTGGAGTGAAAATACTGAATACTTTGCTGATGATGAGATAAACATCACATGCCAGACATCTCTACTAGATGTAAGAGTTTCGTAAACCACATATTATATCGTCATTGTAGTTAATTTTTATTTTGAATAAAAGTAGAAACAAAATATTTTTAAAAAAAAACTAAATGTGTGATAAACCAAGTCCTCACGTCTTACAAAATAAGTTTTGAAAATTGTTGAAGAAGTGTCTTAAACTTGTCTGGTTAATAAGAAAGTATGGCGTCAACAAAAAGCTTTAGTGTTTTATGGCATCGTAGTAAAAATTGATAGTTTATATCGGAGTCATGAAAAGGAATAGTGCAAATCTCACTATAATAGAGCAACTAGCTCAGCTGTATGAACAACATTTTGAAGCTGGACTGCAGAGCTTGTATAGAGGGACAAAGAACCGATAAAAACAAATCATGATCGACAGTCAAAAAATAAGAATGTTGAAGAATCTTATATTCTGTTATGCATCATGTTCTTTTTCACAATCTTTAATTGCTTTTTACACCGGAAAGAGATTTGATTTTTCCTTCTTCATAATGTTCGTTATCTGAGATTTTAGATTTGACATTAGATTGAAACTGAAACACTAATTTGGCAGACTGGAATATAACAACAACAAAAGAAATGTACAAATGATGATGATGATGATGATGATGGAACCGTATCTTTATAGTATATAACTGACGACAGAATATTGAAGCAAAACGCTAAGTTAATCGGAATCCTCTTAACAATTGTAAAGACATTTCTATAGCTCGTCAATTTAAAATATATATGTTGAGATTCCAGAGCAACGTGCACGATAAACAAGGTCATAATTAATACAAATTAAGTCCTTTTAATGGGACTCCATAAAGCGCAATTTGCTTGCGTACCATGCCTCGTTTATTTATAAAGCCATCGAGTGTATTTCCCTGTGTCATTACTCACTGAAATACTGTATTTTATGGCCCACCGGTGAATCTATTTCTACCGATCAATAAAATATAATATATCATCACATTTAGTACTGAACATATGTGTCTTGTATTCTGCTCATACTAATGAGAAAATATGACGTCATGAGCTCGACTCTTCCATCTCCTGTTAAGTAACGAAAGTTGTTATTTTTGACCACAAAGTAAAAAGTCAATGGAGAGAGAGAGAGAGAGAGAGAGAGAGAGAGAGAGTGAGAGAGAGATCTTGTCCTTATCAATGTGCGCTAGCATACCGTGATTGATTGAGCACAACGCTGGCGTATAGTGGTGGGATTCGTGTTGTAATTGTCTTTACGATAGCGCCTCAAGTGCCACAAGATAAATAACGAAAGGGTAAGGAATTGATGAATAATATGTTATCTCCTCAATCGTACACGCGTGGCGAGGAAATCATATCAGTAATAATGCCAACAAGTCACAAAATATCTGCATGCCACGTATCTCTTTACGTGTGTACATGACACTTGTATCTGAAATGCTTTTCTATAAGCTCGAAAGATAATTGAGGCATCGACTGATTTCCCATATATCAGCTGCAACACCATTACCTGCTTGAAATCCATGAATATCGTCAGGTCCTGAACGGGTAATGCATTGCGCGCACTCTCGCATGGGTTGCTCTTAAATAAAAGTAAGAAAAGTAGTTATCTCTACACTTGATAAGGTTAAATTTTGCGGAAGATAATCCGCAGACATGTGTTATCATCCCTATACGTGATATGGTCAAATTTTGTGGAAGATAATCCGCAGACATGTGTTATCATCCCTATAGGTGATATGGTCAAATTTTGTGGAAGAGTATCCGCAAACATGTGTTATCATCCCTATACGTGGTATGGGCCAGTTGTGTGGTAATGAATCCGCAGACATGTGTTATCATCACTATATGTGGTATGGGCCAACTGTGTGTAAGAGAATCCGCAGATATGTGTTATCATCCCTATGCGTGGTATGGGCCAATTGTGTGGAAGAGACATGTGTTATCCTCTGACTTAAATATGTTTGAAGATTGTTATTCTTATCTACACATTAGAAACGTTTACCTTTTCAAATGATTGTTGGAAATATTGCTCTGCCACTTTCACCTGAAGTACTCTTCAGAATAAGAGAAGGACCAAGCGAAGCTAATCATGAATATGTAGCGGTAGCATGGAAATAGACGGCATAAAACATATTTAAAATCCTTGCCAAAATAATACACAAATGTTTATTATTCTAAACGGTATGTATGTTGAAATTTTGTTGCAGCGTAATCCCCAAAGTCAAGCATCGGAACATTATCTTTAGTGTTTCATGGAAGAAGACATCCCTAAGTTTTTTTGTTGTTGATAAAACTGTTTAATTTATTTGTTCCTCCAATCTGTGACTTCAGTATTCCATAAAATGAAAGGAAAGATATTTCAGAAACAGAATAATTTGGAATAATTTGCAGTGGAGGAAATTCCAAAAATACATTTCTGAATAATTTATCATTTATGGGTTATTGCACTTCGCTTCTTAAGATAATTTTATCGCCTTTAGACCATAAGACAACTAAACCTACGTATCAAAGGTTTCATTGTTATAGGTGTATTGTAGCATGAAAATGTAACGTAACCATCAGTTCCCACTTGTCTCTATTTCTTCTTAGTATTGTGCTAATTTGAAAATGAGGGCGACACCTTTACTTGTTCTTCTCCCATCAAGTCTTTAGAGTAAATTACTAAGATGAGAGATTTATTTTTCAAGTTGTTTATGAATGGTTATAATAGATTAGAAGTGGTGCCGCACGTGCATCGTGAGCAAATGTTCTTGAGCATTAGAATAGCCGAAATTTTAGGTTGGCGTTAGCGATCGCAACAATCGCCAAAGGCGATCAAACTTTCAGATAGCGATTCGTTTAAATAAAAGCAATATATTTTGCCATTGAAAATATAGTGCTTTGTTCTGTTGTATACAGATATTCGTCTTGACGTTGCTGATATCTGGCAGTGTAACGTATTTTCGAAGTTGAATAAATGATATAAGGGTATACATTTCTTGCAAAAGAAATGTGCACAAAAGCATAATTTAGCAATAAAACAAAATTATATCAGTTGGAAAAGAAAATATTTTAAAGGAAAAAAGGGAATTATAACATAAAAACATTAATTAATAATGGGTAATGACTAAATTTAAGTAGGAGCCAAATCCGGAACAAAAAATTATATTTGCTCATCACCTTTCTAGTCTTTTTCAAAACTTGAACATGTCAGTGTATTTCAGGGCAAAATTTGGGAATTACTTGAAAATTCTAGCGCCAATCTTTTCTGAAATATTTTCATTCTTTTAAGTTATGAGCCCAGTTCCTTAGGTTATTCAAAGATTAGAGTAACTTAACATAAACAATTCGCTAGTGATATCTGGTATTGCGACTTTGTGGAGAGTATTCACAAATATAAATAGATACTTTATTAGTATTTGTTTATTAATAACATGGATTATTTCTTAAAGTGAATAGCATCAGAAGAGATTTTAAGATTTTATCTATTTGAGAATCAGAGTTCTGCCACTAAACATGTTACTATTTTTTTGTTGCACATGTGTATCAATGAGTTTGTCCGGCAATTCCAAAGAGCCAGCCATACATCAAATAAGCAACTTTTTAAGCTCTTGAAGCGCTCACCTTTCCAAGAGGAACCGGTAATTACTTTTGCCCTCTGTTTTTGATATGGTTCTGAATATAGCCTAGAACTCAAGTTTGAGTAGAGTCATTAATATCGAATCCTGGTACCGTGCATAAAGCCTAGCCGTTACTGAAGCGCAAACAAAAGTTGTTGTTGATAAAAAGTACAAAATAGAATTAAACAAAAATGACATTGTCCATGATTTAGCATACACTTAGCAGGAATCATTGATCACGCGAGAACAGAGCTAGGGACGGAAATATTGCAACAGCGTTGATTGCTTTCATTACTTCACCCCCTTAAACCAATCTTTAAGACGTGATAAAACCAAGGATTTATGGGATGAGGAAACAAATTGTGATTTTCATTGCATTGACTTTGCATTAAAAGAATATTGGTTGATATCAGTTTCAAAGATATGGGTCTCTTGTAATAATTATTCGCATTAGCAAATTAGAGACTGCAAAACACGTGGTCATGGACAACAAATTCAATCCTCATGGAGCGTTGTGTTAATATTCTGCAAAAGTACTATAATTTCGTGGAAAGACCGGCAAAACATGCTAGCATCCTATGTATGATCTATCTAAAAGTAAACTTTTAAATAGTTCTCTTCTCATGATGCAGATATCTTAACAATTTGCTGGATTTTGTGTTAAGTGTTTGTTCCGTCCTCGTAATTGTGCCAGTTCCTTGACGAAGGGCTTTCCTACCCCAAGTCCCAGTTTCCTGATAAAGGGCTTGTCTAGCTCAAAACCTTGGGAACCATATAAGCAGCGTGGGTCATTTTAAAAAATATTTCCCTTGTATGTGCCCAATATATAAATCCGATAGTACGCGTTCGGCGACATAGACTAAATGGACATGGTTTTAAGTTCAAGCCTACTATCTACAATGTACCCATACTTAGACTTCTTCTTAAAACAATTGCGTAAATTTTTTCCGGTAAAAGTTTTCAGTCAATCAGCGACCTTTATTGTCTTAAATATGGTAATTAATATTTCACCACACTAAGGCTGATTCCTAATCTCGTAAAGTAATTAATTGTGTGTGACCTAACATCAAATGTTACATTCATAATAATTATTAATAGCCAACAACATTTCTTATCCAAACCTCCTAGCATAGTTGTTTCGCAATTACCGTTTGAATATATCGCGGAATTTGCTTCAATTTGGGAACCCGCTGTAATGATAAAATCCACAAAGAAATAAAATTTTCCCTCTGAAACATTTTCATATATACAAAAAGAAGTATATTACTTTCTAAGTGGGTAGCTGATGTATATACTAAGCTAAATGAATTACAACGCACATAGCAACAGGATTCTAACAAAAAGGAGGTAATCTGGGATCTGTATATAGACTCCTAGTCATTATAAAATATATAAATCATTCGAAATGTTGCATTTTTCAAAACATTGATCAACGTTATTGATGGTGCTTACATAAAATCGGTAGAATTTGCCTTTCTTTCTTTTCAGGGGCATATGTGGCCAATGTGTGTGTGTGTGTGTGTGTGTGTGTGTACATTTTTTGCATGACAAAAGGGAAGTAAATATTGGAACCCACTTCTCCTTCTTCACATACTTCAAATTTCAGCAATTTTGAGAAACCAGGCGATCCCTTTCGATGTTAATGAAATCTCAAATTTAACATTCTGTCAATTATCAAAGGAAGATGTTTATGCGGCCATTGCGCGATTGTATCCGAAGCGGAGAGAGATCCGCAAGTAATAAAATCAGCCAAACATGTGAGAAAATAAATAAATATTAGACACAGTCAGGAACAAAATACATAAATGAATTGCTAAGATAAAGAAGCAAGAAGCCAAGCTTAACAGAGAGTAATCATATGATTTCTTTTAGTGGTCCAATTTGTTTCGGATCCTTGTGCCCCGTTTGACAAAATAGGGACAAATTCAATACTGTTAGACGGACTTTTTTTTTATCCCTAACCTTTACTAATTGCAATTATCTAGTCCAAACTTTGACAGTTGAGAATTGTCAATCATACATGTATGTGCTTGAATTCATCACATTATAGGGGACAATCTTTGTTAATAGGTTTGCTGACAAAAATGCATTACACAGCTATTCAGTAAGCTGTTCTATGGTACCTATTTAAAATCCAGTGTTACTAAACATTGGTGTTGTAATTAAAAGTGTATAAAACTTACACAACAGACAACTTATTCTTAGACATGAAAAACAAATTTACCCTAACTGCCCGAATAAACAGGTGAGAAAATGGTTGGGCATACTTTATCTGGATCCTTTATCACTGGGCGTATTCTTTGTTTTAGTGCAAAGACAACTAATTCAGTTCCCTTACACCGTAATGTTAAAATTCTACAAAATGAATATACTTTCGCGGTAAAAACCAGCGAAATACTCTTACATCCTATACATTACCCATCCAAAAAGAACGTTTCAAAAAGAGATGTGGCGAGGCTCTTTTTTGATAAAAGTTCCCTTGTATGTGCCCTCTATCAAAATCCGGCCCGGTGAATGCTCCCCGTTTACATCCAGTAGTACGTGTGCGGTGACAACGATAAAATAAAAATAGTTTTTACGTTCAAACCTACCATTGCATACGATTTGCCTATATTTAGGCTTATTAAAATACAATAAATTACTTAAATTGTTTTCATTCTTTTAAATACGGTACCCATTATTTTACAACACATAGACCGGTTAATAGCTCATACAATGATTATTTGCCTGTGACCATGAAGCAGTCTGCAATCTACTGTAGCATATAAATTCATGTAAAAACGATTAAACACAAATATGATAATTATTCACGATCTCTGCTTCATTACGTTCAATTAGAACAGGCTGGAATTTCTATGCATCGATTTTTATGCAGCATTTATATAAACACTCCAACAATCATTGATTAAAGTGGCTGATTGTTTCATATGTTTTATCTACATCAGAAAGTTTCAGATTAATTTAAATCAGTTGCGTCCATTCGTATTTAAGAAATATGGGTGAGAAATGTATTTCATTTCACTGAAAAATGGTTTTCCTTTGATAGGTCTTATTTTGTTTGTTTTCCAATAAATAACTTGAACGAAAGCAACTTACTAGAACTTGATCTCATCTCTCTACTTCATATATACCAACCAATAATAATAACTCGTATACCTGGGTGATTTACATTTCCTTTTTCATCATGGTTTTCATATTTCTAAACAAAAAACAATTTTTGTCGCAAGCGCTTTTTGCCACCATTTATCACACACTTTCACTATTATCTGTCAATGTTATCGGTTCCATAGGAATTATTCTCCAACATCATCGCATTGAAATTTTATTTCTCCTGGGGCAACGTACATTTAATTCCTCCACTGACCGGCTTGACGTAATTGGTCGCTCGATAAATATTCATGTAGTGATCAGGAGAACGATAAATTACTTCTAATGGGATTTAAACGGCTAAACAAGTTCCATCGTTATCATCTGAAAATAGAATGCGAGTTACACGAAAGATCCCATAAATATTGATGCACGTGTAGATGTTGATCTATGCAACAGTCGATAATATGTTTGGAGACCGGCATACTTTGGATGTTTCTATTTCACTCTAACTAAGCTATTATGGGATATGGGAAAGATTGCACCATATTTGCTAGCTTTAAAAAAAACTTAATGTGGAGTTAAGCCCATGAATAGTAAATGATAGGTCTGCTTTGGTAGACTATATTTCAGGTCAATCTAGTCTATTCCGCCATATTTAATTAATATGGGATTTACAATATTGTCTGGTCTTCGAATCACTGTAATTGAAACTTTGTTGCCAGAATATCCTCAGAATTCAACTTGCCAGTCCATATAGCTCATTGATCTTATAAGCCTGAGCTTTCTTGTTAGAGAGCATGATGCGACGGCAGATCTGGGTCTATGCAGTTTGCCGTTGGTATAAACTTATACGCAAGTATAGACGGTATTACTAATTTGGCTTTCATCCGTTGTACCGTAATATAGATAAATATACATTAGTGTACTACAAACGGCTATACCAATTTACACATACATGCAAATGCTATAATACAATTTGATCAGGCTAAAAAAAATGTATCAGTTATTCTCGACAAATTTTTAGGAAATATTTAATGGTTTAAAATGTTTAATACCCCAAAATATGCTGGAACTAATAAATGAAGTCGCCTAATATAACTCGTGAAAGGCTGACAATTGTAAATAATCTTACATATTAAAGGTCAACTAAAACATTCTATATTGCAGGTATGAATGAACATATAAGGATATTGAAACAGGGTGTGGACTTTTATGACGCATTATATATGATTATATGAATGAACCTACCAGGAACTTATATTGATGTGTATAATGTACACAATAATTGAGCTGAAAGGTGTGTGAATGAATGAGTGTGTTACTTGAAGAGGTCATCTTCTTTATTACGCATTGATCGATCGGTATGAATGAACCAACCAGGACACCGTGACAAGGTGTCAGTCTCGTGTTTACAATGCACTATACTGAAGACGCAACGTATACCACGAATATTTTATTCCGTTTGCCGATATTTCGTTATCGAACAGCTGGAGAAATAAAGTAAATTCTTAAAAAGATTTCGATAATAAAAGGCGTTGAAAGCATTAACATACAAAGGTGCTAAAATGGACGAAATATTATATAAATTATCATTGTTTGCACAGTTAATGAAAACGATTTGCATTAAAACGATAACTTGTACCCCACACCTTGCTCGCAACATGGCACCGAAATATTGTACTTGCCTTGGAATAAAATAATTTCAAGGTAGAAACTCTGCCAAATGTAATGAATGTTTGACTCCGAAAAGGTTGATGGATACGTTTTAAATTAGTGCCAATTGCATGCTACTGTGATTTCCCCTAAAATCTTATCTATATTATCCTTTGGATGCATGAAAGAATGCAATACCTATAAACATTAATTATTTGTGTCTGTGCATAATGCAGATATGTCGGGAGAAGAATAAACATTTTAATTTTATTATGAAAACCTTTACATGCTCCAACAGTTACTTCAAGCCTTTCATTCACGAAAGATACAACCCCTTTCAAATGAATTGTTTTCCCTTTGATATATATTCTAATTATATAAACAATTCGTCTTTTACAATGAGTTTTACAGAAAAAAGCAATGCACTCAAATGCATTCGTATGAATAAAAAAAGTATGCACAAAAAAGACCAGGTACTGCATTGTAAAATTCATTCGTTAGCATGCTCACAGGTTAAAGAAACCGACAAAGGTTGAACACGACAGGGAAGTTTCACATAGTACATCCATAGGTAAGGGCTCTAAATTTTCAACAAAATATAAAGCCGGAACATGATAAAAAGATACAGCGCAGAAGACAAAAATTGACAACAAAGAAAGCCAAATATGTAGACATGATTAGGAGTGGCTGCGGATAACATGTTAATTACATGCATCAGACGTCAAAGGGACCAAAATTATTCGCTAATGTTGGAAATTACATATCATAATCTAGAGAATGTGAGTGATAATTAATATCAAAGTTCACTTTAAAACTTCCTGAATGCATGGACTTTTATTGTTCTTAATTACAGGGATATGATAATACATATACAGTAATGCAATAGCTTTTACGTCGTTGGAATACAATATTCTTCATTGCTTCAGCTTCAGTTTGTTTTTAACAATACGTTATTTGGTTCCAGGTTTCCAGTATTGTCTGTTTGGCATTTTAACGGCATATCAACACATAAAAGGCGATAGTGTTATGTAGCAATGGGAAGTAAAATGCCTTGATAGAGACACACTACTGATGATCTGGACAGGATTCGAACCCGCGATCTTTTGTTTACGAGTCCGCCACTCTAATCACTAAACCACCGCGGGTCTCTCCCTTTCAAGTTATGTTAGTATTACGTCATTACGAATATATCAATAGATATCCCACTGTTAGGGGGAAATTCTTAAAAATGTTAAGTAGTACACTTTCTCCCTTAACACACACACACACACACATACACACACACTCATCTAGGTCCTTTTCCAGAACATACAAAAAAACTCCAAAAATGACATTCATTATACAGAAAAAATATACAAAAATAAATCAACAAATGATAGGAGAGAGACAGAACGAGACAGACAGAGAGACAGACAAAACAAACAGACAGACAATGAGAGAGAAAAAGAAGAAGATGGAGTAGATACACTTCACTGGGTACAGCCACTGTTGTCTATTTCGTTTACGTTATAGATCTAGAAATTAGAATATAATTATAAGTACTAAAAGCCTCTCTCTCTCTCTCTCTCTGTATATATATATATATATATATATATATATATATATATATATATATATATATATATAAACAGATGGAGGCGTTTGTGAACCTTTAAATAAGATACATTGTTCGATTCCGATAGCTAATAACTAAAGTTTGGAGCATTACTCTTGTGTAAAGTATTGCCTTTAATACGGATTTCAAGTCGATACGTATTAGTTCCACAAACATTATGTATGACTGAGATCAATAGCCAATCTACTATACAATTTTTACTGTATTGATTTCACAGCTTTTAACCCTAGAGTTTGATTACAAAATAAAAAAAAGGTTTAATACGCAACGAAATGATGCCAGTCAATCGTGCAAAGATTGCGGTTTTAAATGCAAGATGCCTCTAGATGACTGATCTGCATAGAGAAGGACGTCTCCTTGTCCTAGACACAATTAACATTTCTTTCTATGTACCCCGAAGTTTACATGAACAAAATGCTTACCTCAGAGCTCGTCTCCTATAATTTTCGTCCATCCATGTGATCCTTTTCTCATGGTTTTCCCTAAAATTATTATAAATTTTCTTTTTGTCTTTGAAGGACATAGATCGTTCCCGAAACCTTGTTACAAAATCCATTCTAGTCTATATACTCCGTAAGAAAACAGGATGCGTGTTTTGTTTCGAATTATTGGGTAATCTTATGCCAACTTACATGTATCTCACAACATGGCAATAGTGCGCATCATTACATTGCAATCCGCTCATGTGGTCGTGTCAAATTAGGTCATTGTTTCCAAGCCAGCAGAATCTCTGTTATCTCTGGTAAAATGTATGCAGATGTTTTGAAAGTTCCTCAGGCTGGCTCGAACGCAGATGCTATACAAATTTCACCCTTCATTGAGATAAAATTCTAGTTTTGTTAGCAAGAATTAGCGACGGGTTGAATTCACAACGATATATTTTGTAAGCTTTGTAGTCCTGGATTACTATCCTAGATTGTAAGAAGTCTCCACTTACATATCACTTGTAATCTATCAACAATGCATTGATTATAGAAACATTAAATCTTTAATATCCGAGAAAATGAGGAAGGAACGAGCACGTGTGAATTGTGTTTCCTTATGCAGTGGTCCCAATATCTCTAAAATATTGTGGTAGGTCGGTTATTACTAGATTCCTGTTAAATCAATAGAGTAAACACTTCCCTTTCTATGTTCAGGGATCTGACGGCAGTAGATCTTTTTGTTGATGGTACATTAACATGTAGTATCCTCATGAATTCGTTCTCGTTCTAATAGCAAAATTCTGCCTGGCACGCAATGTTGTAAAGTGTAGAGTGCGTTGGAGTATCGAACTCCTAGTTTTAATACTCACGATAACAACTGATAATGAACATTTGGGCCTAGAGGGTGATTGATAAAACTGCAATTATGACTATAGGGCAACGTAAAAACCGTCAAAACTTACAAGGTTGAGTTCGACATGCAATTATGCGGCACACACGAAATATGAAGACCGTTCACATAATTCGGTGAAGCTGTTACGTCTGTGCATTGTACCCCCACGCTACGTATTTCCTGACAACTTCCGATCTCTATGCTGTGCACAAGTGCGAATGAAAGAGATTATATGTTGATATAATGTTGATTTGCAAACGAAGGAGTTCAGCAAAAGCAAGACATTGTTGATTTTGATTGAAGAATCGCCCATTCCACAACTTCTCGGTGAAACTGTGACATTTGCAAATTGCAAAAGATTTGCTGACCTTTCAGTATTGCTGTATTGATATCACTGTTATGTGAGAGTAATAGTCACTAGGTAATCGAAACTATACTGAAGGCAAATCAGTGGCATTTGTAGAATATACCAAAAACTTCATATTGATTCATAGAGGAAGTCAGTGTAGAAAAACATGCTAATTTGATATACAATGTTATGCCACATCAATAAAACTATGCAAGACTATTGTTATTGTTTTTTTTTTATTAGATTACGCTACTTTTTTTAAAATACAATTTCCACAGCAATAACAAACGAATGCATTAAACATGAAACGTAACATGTATCCTAGGTGAAATACTGGTATGTGATGCAATATTAAGTGCTTTACGTGATAAATCAGTTTTAGAACACGTTTAGTTGCTTGCTTGGCAACTGCTCAACACCAAAGACATATTGAACATTTCACACCAAGCCTATAACTGTTATACTTTTTTTAATTGTTATTGCGAGAAAATAGGTGATAACTAATCTTGAATTATTTATCTCTTTTTTATTACTACATAAAGAATGAGTTATTTCCTTTATCAATTTGTTTACACAAAGCCTTTAATTATTTCCTCTCAACATTGATGTATGATGGCATGCAAATAGACTCTTTGTCTTTATTTCTAGCAATGGGTGATAATTGGATTTATGTACAGCATAAATTAGTGAAGTTAGACAAGAATCCCATAAAACAAAGATACAATACGTTGGAGTCAGCCTGCATTATCGAGATTTAAAGTGTTATCTTCCCCAACCTTCGCATACTGAAGTCGTATGCAACGGAGCCAAGGTAGCTACATAACTGAAGACGCATTATATTCTTAGCTGGCACACGAAATTGGCAAATAAAGCCATCATTGGATCCGGATAATATATTGAATAGTGTACTGTCTGATGCTGGCAATGTTTGCTGGAATTTAAAATGTAATTTCAGGGCTTACAAAAAGAGAGACAAACAATAAGACCAGTTACAAAGACACGCATATACGTTCTGGAAGATAGATGGAGAGAAAGAGAGCAGGATAGAGACACGGAGAGACGGAGAATAATGCAGGGATATATAGATATATAGATAAATAATTCTAGTGCTCCATTATTTTTTCGACATCAACGATGAAATATACCAGTAATTACCATAAACAGTTACCATGATATTGATACAGGGGCTAATCATATACATATATATATATATATATATATATATATATATATATATATATATATATATATATATATGTATATATACTGTCTTTATCCATATATATTTATATTATGGAATGGCAATGAACGCAGCATAAAAAGCAACATGTAAAGCCATAAGGAAGATGAGAAAATAATATAACATGATCTAATAATTTTCCCATATATATATATATATATATATATATATATATATATATATATATATATATATATATATATATATATATATATATATATATATATATATATATAACTCTCATATATGGACACTGATTTATATCACTGATCACATATGCTTTGATTGTATATATTACATATTTTTGAAACTGTTTGTTTAGAGACCATATAATGTCCATCTTAGCCTGAACGTTTCTAATGTTGAAGTAACATTTGAGTGAGTAACTAAATCTTAGCTATCAGCCGAGAACAAACAACATGCAAGATAAAAGTCATGATCATCAACGGTCGTTCAATTTTCAAACGAAGGATGTTCTAGCATAAGGGTTTAACGCAAATAATTTAAATAATCAACAATGCTTTTATAATCCTACTTAAATCAGTATACCTACAAAGGGTCCACTGGGAAACCAACAGTATTTTCAGATTGTTCTCTTCAACTCGATCCTTACTGATTACTTCAAGATAGCCAAGTTTTGTAGAAAGGAATCGGTATTAATTGTACGGTTGACTGCTTCGTGTACTTGCAAGCTGTGTGGGACAATAAGTTCAGTAGAGATTTATTACGCTTTGTAGCTTGGGACTTTCATCAAACACTGATTTGATTTTTGCTAATCTTGCTGAGTTAGCTGGTGTCTTATTTTCAGTCTGTGTGCATACATGTATCTATCTGTCTCCAGCGTATTGATTTCCCATCGTTCTATCTATATATCTGTCCAATCTTTAACTTATTCCTTTTCTACAAATTAATTAATTTTTATTACATATTCTGCTTGATTGATAGAGGGATGTTTTAAGAGTTGAACCGTCTTAAGTACGAAGATCATATCAGACTGATGACGTAATAATGTAGATGATGAAGTAAAATATGATGTCATGATTTAAATTCTTTATAAAGTTGTCTGAATTACTAAAAATTGTATAGCCAAAAAGTGAAAGAGTAAATAAATGATAATTCCAATTCGTATGAACTGACTTAGCTTTCTGCAATGTGATTGGATATAAACGGTCATGTGGGAATGTTTAATCATCAGTAAATTCTACGGATGCCTGTCGGTTCCCAATCCGTTTCCAGTGCACTTTAGATAATGTTTTGTCTATACGAACTCCTTATACAATAATAACAACAACAAGCCCCCACCACCTTGACTTCAGATCTCACTGTACAGTTGCGGATTTTTGACCCCCCCCCCCTAATTTTTAAGGTAGAAGGCATGAGCTTAATTAGCATAAGCCTAGTTTTTATAAATTCACACAGAAGCTAAATCTGTAATATGGTTTACATTTACCTTGAGTTAGGCTTGAAAATAGGTTGGCTTGTTTGGTGATTGCATGTTACAGTTAGACTAGCATTGGAGATCAAATGCGTAACTTGGGCTGCTAATGAACAGCCGACTTGGTTTACGCATTTATGTATGTCTGCTACAGCGGTAAGTATCTCAAAATCGAGATGGTTAAGGGTTGATGAGAAGTATGTTAATTTGCTATAATACCAGTGAACTTTAATCATGCATAAGGCACATACTGACTCTTTGAGCCTCCTTGTCAAAGGAAAATATTCAAAATAGCTCTTTGCTGTCAAAAATTAATGTAAAAAAGAGGGGTTGGTGGTAGTGTCGATTAAGTAAAAAAGCCTTCATTTGTACATGGAATTAACCTGAATACCTCAGTCAAAATCTTACGAGCATTCTTTCCACAAAAAATCATTGGCTAGGTTTTATTTGTATCTTTAATATAAAATTATTCTAATTTTATTGCAATATGTCATTGTCGGATGAAAATTCACCAAAACAACTGTACAGTAAGACCTCAGATCAAAATTTGCAACCCCATATAAAATCGCAGATTAGAAGTTCAAACAATGCAATCGCACAGTCCTTCCCGCCCTCCAATGCTCACCTCTGTATCCAAACATAGCATATGGAAGTCATATATAACTACATTTTTGTTTCGACAATGTTTCACAATCTGTTCTTGATGGTTGTGGTCATATGACGTGCGTGCAGGGGATCTCACAAACAATGGACGCGATTTGGGTTTTGAAAGATCGAAATGCGTAGAAAGCAAGAACAACGAATGCTCAAACAACAGGTGCCGGATGCACACTTAATGTTGCAAAAGAAAGCAATAGCCTGGTTCAAAGAAAAAATATCGTATCGAGCTACAAGGTATACAGATCACTGCTGTGATACTTTATTGCACTCTACCCTATCTATAATACTATGTAAGAGTCGACAACTCTTGGTAAGCCAAGATGGGGCTAGGTATTCTGGCGCAGTGTGAAGAGACTAATTTAAGAAAACTACAAGCTACTTAGCATCGAATGCTTTGTTGATAAAATACGCTGATTTGACGACAGAAAGGAGGAAAATTGAAATTATAAAGGTCAAATGATCATGGTTGCGTATATATCAAAGTGTATATTGTTATCTAATCACTCACAAATAATTAACATAATTAGGTAAAAATTTACATTTCGATAAATATCCAACCATGATGATCATTGAGAGTATAGAGTAAAAAAGTAAAAGTTAAACGTTCAGAAATTGCTTGGTCTGGTACAATATAGTAAAATAAAGTGCAATATTTATATCTATTAGCACCTGTATCCTCGTGACGGCTCACTTAATTATTTTGTAAAAATGAATTAGTTATTATTATATCACCTACCAATTTTATAAATGATTTATAACAATCAATTGACGATTATAATAATATATATTAAACTGGTGTTCCTAAATATTATTTATCATTTTGTTTCTCCTTCCTTCATATTTCTGACTTTCGAAACGAATGCACAGAATTAACTGACAATACTTGAATATCTCTTATATATGCACTGACTCGCGATTCATTTGACGAATTCTATCCCCGACTTTTATTTTAAAGAAATCTTAACAGTGACACTCTTCCTTTAATTAGACACTACACATGAGAATTCCCCAATACGTAGGGACGTTGAAGTCGGAAAGAGTATTGTCAACCATACAACTCACGATTGCGTTGGCAATAGAGATCTGATTGATTACAATCGTTAAAAAAAATCCGGGCAACTTGATTTTGGCATGTGAAGAGTGCATTCATTATCTTCGACGACGGTTCGGTATTTCCGATACAATTTATTCCTATTAGTCCAATTATTTCCTTACTGTTTTTCTTGCTTTCTTGTTTTTTGATAGTTAGGAGAAGAAGATTCTTAGTTGCAATAACGCTCCGTATCATATTTATTCCAATAATTAGATGTTTATTATAGAGGATAATGTAATAAATTCTGTATTATTAACTAGTGGAACTACTGATGTTGTTGCTGATCCTTCTTTGTCTTCAATGGTGTTGTAAAAGTAAAGTTATTGTCATCGATGTCATCCTTCTAGTGGTACAAATTGAGTCAGTAGATCTCATGGTGGCTGTGCGAGTAGTGTGACTGTGGTAGACGTGGTTCTAGTAGTGCAATAGTGACTTAATGTGTACTTTTATGGAACAGTAAATTGGCTACAACTTTAAGCAGATATTAAATTATGTCCAATGTCAATGGAAATAGATCTTTTCAAGTTAGACATCCGGTGTTCGATTATGGTACCTTACTTTTCTAACTTAAAGATGGTGGTGGTGGTGGTAGTGAAGGTGGTATGGTGAGGTTAGTAGTAGTAGTAGTAGTAGTAGTAGTAGTAAAAGTAAAACAAGTAGTAGTAGTAGTACTTTTGGAATTTACACACTTATCATCCGACGGACAGAAGGACAGACAGATAGTTGAACAGACGGACAGACATGAGTGCATGATTATTATTGCAAAGTCAAAAATAAGGTTGTGCGCCTTATGGACAACACTAATAAATTTTTTATGTAAATTTGTGAAATACTGTGAAAACCAGAAAACTAAATACTTATATCTTTTTTACAATTATTTTCCTATTCGGTGATTTAAAGGGGTAAAGCAATTTTTTCTTTAGATTTATCACAATTTGAGTTGCTTTTATGCCATATCATTAAGGTTAGGGAGCAATTAAAAGTGTGTATCGAGAGTGGACTAATGATGAATAAATATGTCAATTATTATATTAAATATTACAAGTAAGATAAGAAAACTTGTACACGCCATACAGCCATTATCACCGAATTGTTTTTATGATATTTTGCCTAAAAGGCAGAAAATCCGCATTTAATTGATGTATAATATTGATCGTCAGGAAATAGTAGAAGGTAATTAGCTCGGGTCAAGGTTGCAGAGGCGATGATCTTAATCAGTTTAGTGCATTAGCATCGACGATGTAACTGAATTACATCTGTTCCTAATGACGAGAGAAGAATCTACGGCTAAATAGGGATTGACATGATGCAGTTTAACCCAAGAACACCCTAATAAGATTATTTTCGGCGAAACGATTGCGAAAAAAGTAAGAAAATAACCTATGTATTCTGGTACGTAAGGTTTTATAAAAAAAAAAAAAAAATTATACTTATTATGGTGGTATTATAGCTCTGCATTGTGCAAATAATATTTCTAATAAAGTTAAAATTCTCCAACACCTGCGCGGTTTTTATCGACTGATAATTTCTAGCGAGAGGTGGTATTAGAATCATGTCTGACTGCATTTTATATATGCAGTCTGAAAATGAAGGCGAAATCCTCCCCCCCCCCCCCAAATGTTCATGTTCCAATTGTAAAACTTCATGTCATCTGAGAGGTAATATATATATATATATATATATATGATCAAGAAGGGGATTTAATTTATTATTGCATCATGTGTAATTTGTTCCTAATGTATAAACACTCAAATAACAGAGAACTCATTTCTGACAGTCAGAAACTTATTGTAGCAGATGTCAAGAGACATATACGGAATATAAAATCAGCTATAATTTGTGAGAAGAAGAAATTATGACGCCCGAAGTCATTGGAGATCGATATTTTCTATATAGACACCAGGTGTTCAAATATGCTACCGTAATATTGCAAATTTTAGTTCTTGATAGTTGTCGTTGTGCTGCTAATGGTAATGGTGGTGGTGGTAGTAGAAGTAATGCCAGTAGTAGTAGTAAATGTCATATAAATGTTTTACTCAGGAAAATGGTTCAAGGATACCTGTTAAGTAAATAGAAAAGCAAAAAGAGGGACACTCAGTTAAAACAGATCAAATTTCTTAATGAATTTTATAGCTTATTCTAATTGTGGAAAAGAAAAGATCTGTAATAAATATTTGAAGAAAACAAATCGAGTATAGAATTGCATTGATTTATTACTAGTAAATGAAAATATCCTATGTATTATGTTTTGGATGGAAATTTACTAATTTTATCTCAAATAGTGTATAGTGGTAGATTCTGCTAATTCTTTGTACTCGAAGAAGATTTCATAGTTATAAAATTGACATGAGGTGGCATTGGAAACTACTCAGAACTTAAAAATGATCTAATCATATACATTTATGGAAGGAACACGAGATGAAATACCGGTTGGTATCAAGCGCTGGACCGAAATTAGGTGTTACATATTGTTAAAACTTACCCGAGATATCATTCCAACATTACAAATCTTAGCATAGCCGTAGCTCTTGACACAAGACAGTATTTATTGAATGTGAATTTTAAAACTGTCTTATCGTAAGTTCGCTCAGTTATAAAGAAAAATAATAAAAAAAAGTTCTAATAATATTTAATAGTTTCATATGGAATACTTCTACGCATGAGCCTCAAAATAAATCTTTTCACATTATCTTGTAACATTATTAGATCACTTGATTGGCATGCCTCATCAACTTCACAGTTCGCCAAACTTGTTTTTCCCCATATACTGAGTGAAGTAATTTAATTGGTCAGTGTAGGCAATTACAACCTTCGCCTTATGTCAGAAGAGGTCCTTTTAGTTTATGTACGATACACAAAAATGATTCAAGATGTTCTGAGTGTGTGAGCCTAAGTGAAATTCCCTTGTTGAGATTAGAAGGTAAGGATGTGAAAAGACGATAATTTGTTGTCTCAAGTTTTGGATGCCGTCGAATGATAGGGGATTGTTAATTTCCACATTTGCATAATCCAGCTTAAAACCCAATTTAAGGAAGTTGTGAGTGAAAAGACGCATGGAAATATTATTGAAGAGGACAACATACCACCTCTGAACAATATAGATATAAACAAGCATTTTGGTACGGCAATCCATTTTTAAAATAGTTTTCAGTTGTATGTAGATATGATTGAGTTTTACAGAAATTCATTGTGTATCAATCTTCGAACCAAGTAGTGAGGAAACAGACTTTTCGACCGAGCTTACTCCCGGATGAGCCACGACCGGTTGCAAGGCAACTTCTCCCGGATGAACTACAGGCGGTTGCAAGGCAAAATGTGAATCAACTCAGGTAATCCGCGCAAAACCGGGAATAATGATGCCAAGAGGTGCAAGGAAAGCCGACTTACTTGCCCCGGAAGAGCCACGTCCGACCGTGAGGCAGCTTCGTGCAACGACAGCGCAGTTGCAAATCAAAATGTCTTAACGGGCAAGACGGGCTGAAATCGCACGTGTGGTCACTTATGAACAAAACCTTCGTGCTGCTCGCAGCTACTATCGCCGCTGAGGCTGTCGCGTATGTTCGCCAACGATTTCAAGTCCCCGAGTATAAGTTGCACAAACGCGTCGGTTATTTCAATTATTATGCAATCATCCCACACACACACATACAAACCATTCCGAGACGCTGCGAAGCTTCTCTCGAATATGCAGCACGTGCGCGCAACACCACTCGCGTCCAGAGCAAAGGTGAATATTATTCTAAGTGTGCAATTTACCATGCCTGGTCATTTAACCAAAGAAGGCTTCACATCATCTACAACCTCACGCCCGTGGTTTTGGAGTGATGCCCTTATGATCTTGAACCGCGAAGACACCGAGGCCATCAATTATGAAATCGATCATGGTTTTGCGTCAATCTTCTAGAAGTTTGAAAAATACTCCAGACGAGGTTCAGAATGGATGCTTTCCAGATGCATAGAAGTTCAAGTTAGGGTTTCTTCGTACCAGCCTTTCCGCGGGTCGATTTATATTTCAACGCCAGCATATGTTCCGGACAGTGATAAAGGTGAAAAACTACTACATCCTATCTGCGCTGCATTCTGCGAGCGATCATACAGATCAGCCTCGAAAATACCGACAACACCTGGGTGAACTCAAGTTTGGCAACATAGAATTCCCTGTACAGGGCGGCTTCTAAGATCGTACTCGAAATCTTTGAAGAACTCAACCTGATCTAGCCGTTAATGTGTTCGCTTGGAACAAAGGCTTTTATCCGCATTGACTATATACACATACACGCGGCGGACTAACGTTGATCTGTTGTTGTTGAGCAAGATGGATGGCTCTTACGCGAGGCATCATTACTTGTGAATAAAAATCTATCCCGGATGGTGTACCGGCACAGCAAGCACAAGACGAAAACGTTTCCGTGTCCACGTTGCCTGCATGTATTCAGCACGCAAAAGCTGCTTGGCGGCCACGACTTTTACTGCGACAGAGTCAGGGAGAATGCGCAGCGTACGATCGTGCCAGAACCCGGCAAGAACATTCTGAAATTTACCGCGGTGCAACGGTAGATGAAGGTCCCGTATGTGATTTACGCGGACTTTGAATGCTTCAACGTTCCTGTGGAAGCTTCGCTTCCAGGCGCCCCTGCGGTTCAGTCAAACACCACACAAGTGACGGAACAAAATCCCATCGGATTTTGTTCAATTGTTGTTAGATTCAACGGAGCAGCTATGCCGCCCATATTAACATCGCGGCAAGGACACGGTTGAGGTGTTCCTTAACTAGCGAGGTTACCGCGAAATGGATCCGACAACAGCTTACCTCGCCCGCTGAAAAGTGCGTGATAACTTGCATGTGCTACCTACAGTTGCGAATTTCCCCCGGTAAAGCAAGAATTCCGTTTGTGCTTTAAAACCTACGCGGGTACGGTGCTCACTTGATCATGAAGGAGTCGCAACGGCATCGGACGCATCAATAAGTGTCGTTCCCAACAACATGGAAAAGTATATGACGATCCGGATGGTCCAGCTGCAGTTCATTGACTCGCTGCAGTTTTTCAACTCCATCCAGGACTCGTACGGGCTTGCACCGCCACGTATAATCGTTCATTATTTACATAGACGTTCCCGTGCCACAGAACGGTCTCGCGTCAGCACTGGAAGCGGAGCTTCTGGACGACAGAGACGTCTACCGATGTTTTATTCAACGCTACCTTTTCAAACTCGGATGGACTGCCGAATATATGGACACCTTGCCGTTGTAGGGCTGCCTGCACTCGAGCGTTCACTGACCCCACGCACGCTTGTCGATTTCGCACTGTCGAAGACAAAGTCACTTAAAAACTACACTTAACGTATACAAAATGTAAGTTGACATTTGAGTCGAGCAAGCGGGTTATTGTTGGCGTCGATCCAAACGAGCTTGTGTTTTTTCTAGACAAAACCGGAAATCTTAAAACATCCAACGTGGACATCAACGAAGTTGTGCTGAAGCCGCGAGGCGCCGTCGCGAAAAACCTGTGGTGTCGGTGGAATTTATCAAACATTATGTAAATGAAAAGGCCGTCGACTCAGCCCTACACTCACCAATACCTGTAGTAAATTCATTGGGCTTATTCGGAGGAATATTAACCAACGGAGGAGGGGAAAACAAATGACTAAATTGGTGTAGGGAAAGGCTTTAATAAACCTGGATATCACATCATAAAGGTGAGCGAGTCTGGATTGTACTTGTTCATCTTAACAGGATTTAGAGTCTGGTGGGGTATAACAAAAATGGCGGTAAAAGGTCGCAAACATCATACTTCACCGGTAACACATAATCCCAGAGACGATGTTGTTCACTTTTTTACATACGCGGCATCATTATCATTAGTTGGCGGAGATGATATTCAGTTTGAAGGAATCAGAATCTATACGATCGGGTCATTAACTATCTTTGGCTTTTGCGTTTAAGTTTAACATTACATATACATGATGGATCCTGAACAGCCACACGATGACGGTGACGTGGTGCTGAATCAGCTGGGAGGGCATGCCAACATCGACGACAATTTTGTTCCACTCGTTGGCGAATATCTGCGTGAGAACGGGGTTAACAGATCCTCGTATACAATCAAATATACTTACGCCGAGGGTCAAATTGGAAACGATAGTTGCGATCTCTCTAATGTGCCAGTGCACACTCGAGGTAAACTTGCAATTATAGCATTAGCACGCGAAAACGCCATGTAGCTGACTACACCGTCGGGCGTGAAAACACACAGGGATTGTTTCTACAACGATGAAGCAGAATTCACCGACAATATCACCGCGATAAAAGAGCTCGTTAATTATATCGAACCATCACGATAATTTGACCGGCGACAGAAGAACCCAGACTGATATTCAACAAAGACGCACTTATATGTGTTACAGTTCTTGGACAAAAAAGAGAACGATCGTTGACGACACCAAGCAGGGGTGTAATCCATGTAGTTCTAGGTAAATCTAAAAGCGTGAAAACAATCGCCCGAGACATACATATTCCCCAGGAAAATAGTTTCAGTGATTGCATGGCAGTTGTACCAGTTATTAAAAATACTTGGAAGTGCGTGCAATAGTTGCACCCGGCCGCGATGCGTCTGGACATGATCTACCTGTCGAGCAATTGTACTTCGCGTTGACGTTATTAGTAGAATAATTGTGATGGACCCTCAAAGCTACCGACTCGAAAAAATAATTGAAGCTAACAACAGCTGCTTTATGAAATTACCAAAAAGACTGTTGTACTCGCGAAACACAAACACGCGTGTACTGTTGTAGATGCTATTTGCGGAATTGCCGCCGCGACCACCGTTGGGCTTGGTGTAACGGGAATCGCAAATACGGCGACTATCATAGACACACCAATTTGAATTGCTGTCGGGACTATATCGATAGTACACCGGTGTCGTTGGCTGTGCTGGAAAAATAATTTAATTATGGCTGCATCAACGAATACGTGTTTATTCTGAAATTCTCTCGGTGGCACAAAGTAGTCTCAGCACCATTAGTAAACTCTACTCGGTCGCTATCGAAGATAAAACCATTACTATGGCCGAGTTCGAGACAGTGGTAGCCTAAATGGAAAACTTCTAACGACTTCGTGCGCGGATACGAACAGCTATCAGCGGAGCAGAGCCAAAACATGGATGTGATTTACAGGCAGTAAAAATGGAGTAAACGGTTGAAAAAGTGTAGTTTCCAGTGGGAGTCTTCTCGCGGAAGCCTTGATCAAAAGCGCAGTCGCGACTTCTCGCCAGATCCGTGTTTTGTCACTCACGGGGATTCACTCGCGCTTTACTAGCGTTTGCAAAAAAGATAAGGTCATGGGGTATAGAAGGCGTTGACCCATATTAGTAAACTCGGTCGAAAAATCACATATCCCCACTACTAACCAAGAAGTCTGAACTTTTACCAAAATAGTTTCCACATAAAACACACAATACCATAATTGATACCTTGCATATTGTATATGTGGAAAATGAAATAAGCAATATAATATAAAACTATAGAATATTGCTTTTGTCCCCCACCCCACCCCACACTCTTTCCACATCCCCATTCCAGACTTTTTTGTCACTATTTATTTGGATCGATCTAAACGAAAATCATTCTCGAAATTAGGCTATTAGTTTTCGAGAATTTTATTACTGTATGCGTCCTTTAAGATTTTTTTGAAAGTTACGAAAACTAATGCGACGATTTTTATGCAGATGTGAAGATTACATTCCCGAATTTCTTTTATTTCATTGTTTGCGGTCTGCAATTTTCATCAAAGTTCTCATGTTATTTGAGAGTGTTCCTTTATTCTTTAATCTATATCATGTGTCTCATAACTTAAGGAAGTGTTTTATGCTCTCTCTCTCTCTCTCTCTCTCTCTCTCTCTCTCTCTCTCTGATGATGTCAGCCGGGAGACACTATAGATACAGCACACTAAACTGTGGTGATACCAGGATTTTAGCGACCGTCGAAGATCAAAGTAAAATCACCACATCGCAGCTAACCATTCAATTATCTTATTTTAAAGAACTGCATAAATACAGTTTTTGGTGCTGTTGTTATTGTTAGAAGTAGTAGTATTGTTGTTGTTGTCTTGTCTAATGCTATTGTTGTTGATTTTGTTATTTTTTCAAAATTATTTTTGTTATCTTTTTTTGCAACACACCACGTGGTCCCTATGCAAAATACAATAATTCAATTGCAACACTGATAGTAGGTGTGTCTTGATATTAAAATTATTTGAGTACTTCAGCTACTACATTTGAAATGACAAAAGGAAACACCACTCATTCAGCTGTGAAAAACATATATCATAGCGATTGATGAAAGAGAGACAGGGATAAGTTATCATTCATTGTTTTTGTAACGTAAATGTGCATCAAATAATTATATATTCTTGCACTGTACATATTATTATTGAACGGTTATTTATCAAGATCTCAAACAATTATGAGATTACATTGCATTTATAATTTTTAACAAGACATATAGATCAAAATATTGAACATTCTTATTACAGATAAATCAGAACTAGACATTAAATCCACACATTGTTTGGACTTCTCCAGTAGTACCTTGAACTATACTTTTTTTTTAAGAGTTCAGAATACAACAACGTGTATGAAGGAAATTCGTCTTCTAGAATTAAACAGTGTTTATATTTTATATTTTACCTCGGGATTTTACTTGGTTTTATCCACCTACCAGCTTTAATTTGTAATCTATACCTTTAGTTTGGGTAATGCTAGTATATTTGTCTAAATAGTTACATCTTCCAAATGCATTTGATAGGGAAAAGTTGCAGATGTTCTGTAGAAAACTCTCAATGAGCTTGCCAAATAAGCATTCCAACTTGAAAAGAAAATTGTCTGACACCCTTAGCTTTGGATCAGATGAGAATAATTTCTGTCACCAAAACCTTTGAAAAGTGCAGACTTTTTAAGAACCTAAACTTGAAACCTAAATGTCTGACCATGGCAGCCCAGTTCTGCTTCTTGCCGGTTTAAAAGTTACTATCATATAGCATCATGTTTTACACAACTTTTGAATATTTCCCGTAATCCAACTGAACTATTTTTAACCAATATGTAATAATAAAAAAATATCTTGAAGTAACGCATGGCGTTCTACCAAATTCACATTATATAAAATCATTTTCGGGCACATTGCTTAACTCAAACAATTTTATTTTCTTAAACCTTAATTTTAGTCTTTTAATTGAGTTAACCCAAGCAAATTTCCGCCATTCATGCGTTAATAATGAAGTAAATATTTATAAAAATAGCTCCAATAGATTCATAAGTTCTGCGAATTTATAAAGGCATTTACTTCACATATAATGTATCGTATGAGCTAGGACGGAGAGAGCCCTTTGAACTTTAAGAAATGAGCACTCCGATGTAAAAACTATTTATAAATAATATAAATATAACTCTTCATTATCAAAGAAAAACTTTCAAAAGTCTCGGTTCGTTGTCATTAGCCACAAAGAGAAGAGTATAGTGTTTGTGTATGCGTCAATTGTTAATAAAGTTCTCATGGCCGGCCCGACCATGTAGCCGAACTAGGCGCTCGCCTAGGGCGCCAGGCTTTAAGGAACGCCAAATTAGACGGTAAAGGCGGCGCCAAATTAGACGGAAGTAAAAAAAAAATTTTTTTTTCTGCATAGTTCGCATAGGGCGCCAAAAATCCTTGGGCCGGCCCTGAAAGTTCTATGAAAACTTATAATACCTAAACTTATCACGGCATTTTTATTACCTTTTCGGAACCCCTTTCTTATTTACGTTATTATTGTACAAAGTCGTCATTTCATACACGTACTATTTGTTTTGGATTACTGCAGGTCCTGTTTACTCAATAAATCAGTATGTGTTACATAATATATACTGTGGTAGTTCAGTTGACTTAAGAATATTTAGATTTACTGTGATACGGGCAACAAATACTTGCACCTTTGTAACAGGAAATGTAGACTAAACCCACACAAAAATGTTTATTTTACACCGAATTGTCCTTTTTGTATGAAATAACAGTGTTAATGAGGACACTGGAGGTCCACTGTGTACCTATGCGAATCGTCTACTTTGCACTGACTGAGTAGTTTAGGGCAGGATGCGTCATATACCTGGCTTGAAATGAAAGAACGCAAACTCGCTCTTATGCACTGTTCAGTCTCTTGTTTTGTACTAACAAAGCAGTACAATTTCGGTTCCATGAACTGATATAGTTTAGAGAATTTCTTTAGAAAAGCCACAATATGTTCCGATTGACCCTACTAGTGTGCAATCCATTGACTATATTTATTTTGGACTTATTATTATTATTATTATTAGTAGTAGTAGTATTAGTAGTAGTAGTATACACCGATTCAGTATTATTATTATTATTATTATTATTATTATTATTATTATACATCGATTCAGTATTATTACCGTTATACACCGATTCAGTAAATAGAAACCGTCAACGGTATTGACTGTTGTATAAAACAAAGGATGGCTCTGCAGAAAGTGGGCTTGTTTTTTTCTTCTTTTGAAAGAAAATTGCCATGGTCAAAGAAAAGCGCGATTGTCTATTTTTGTTATCAGTTACTTTTTTCTTTTTACCAAAGTTAAAGTATGTATGTATGTATGTATGTATGTATGTATGTATGTATGTATGTATGTATGTATGTATGTATGTATGTATATATACATACATATATATATATATATATATATATATATATATATATATATACATACATATATATATATATATATATATATATACCGAAGCTTCATTATGTTTAAAAAAAATTCTTCAAATTGAAATCACGTATGTTCAGTCTTATGATACTATTCATACTAGTGTAATTTTTTGTTACATATAGCTAAATAAAATTAGAGAAATAAATTATTCAGTGGCTGATCTGTAGCTGAAGAAACCTCAATTTTAGGCAGCAACAAAATGTACACTTTGTATTAAAAGTCTGTACCGACCACAATCTTTTCACATGAAATATCTATATAAGGGATCTGGATCAATGTACATAAAACTTCTTAGCTTGACTATGTACTCAACTCAAAATTTGAAATTGTACTAAATTCAGATTGAGACACAATATGATAGTGAATAATCAGAAACAGCTAGCCCGTTCTAAGGCAGGTGATATTGCAAACTTATTTTTGCAATATTATTCCCAAATAATGTATCATGATGATCTGGGCCCAGTATATAAATTTTTAGATTCATTGGGACTAGAATCTAAACATTTATGAAATTTTCTAGAAATGCAATGTTAATGTCATTTTTTTTCCAAATTATTATGTGGTGTGTGTGTGTGTGTGTGTTGTGTGTGTGTGTGTGTGTGTGTGTGTGTGTGAGAGAGAGAGAGAGAGAGAGAGAGAGAGAGAGAGAGAGAGAGAATGACGAAAGAAGAGAGGTTTTGATTACTAAGGGAGATAAGCAAAGAGATAGCTTTGCTATTTGCAATATTTCCAAACGTAATTATGTCACATGTATACAGTCAAATGTTAAAAGGATGTGAACTGAGATTATTAATTTTCGTTGATAGGTTAAAGAACATAAACAACAATAACTATTATTTTTTCAGATCTATGTATACGGCTGTCTGCGTCAATTATAGTTAGAAAGACAATCAACTCTCAATTAAAGTGTGGAGGTGTTTTCTGCAAATACGAATGTGTAAATATCGTTTCACACTAAATATTCCTTTATTTTTGTACAACAATTGAGGAAGAGGTTTATTTAAAAAAACGTGTATCACAACGATTTTTATCAATGAATTATCTTCTAAGATTCTGAAAAATAAGAACGAAAAAAATATGATATTGTTTTCGAACTAAAAATATTCATCAATAAAAGAAAGATAACTCCAGTTTCCCCAAAACGCTTTAGCATTCAAAGCTGCCCCTGCTGATCCATGCTTTCATCATTTGGTTTGAAAATTAAAATATTTTGATTAACAATTTGAAAAAAATATATATTAGTACAGATTCGTATAATTTGATTATAAAAGTAATAGAAAAGAGTGCTATTTTATTGTCCTCACACCACTGTCTACCTCAAAAATACATATCTTCAAGCCTCTAAATAGAAAATCAACACTGGAATTGAAACATGTTGGCTGTGTGCCGAAAGAGTTATTTCCCGTAATGTTTAGGCTAAGCATGATCATTTTCATCTTCCGATAATAATGCAGTTATTAAGAACTCGAAGTTTGATATTGTCCATATTGAAATTCCATGATACGTAGAGACATAAATCATACGCACTGTGCATAATTAGAGCAGTTAGGATTCTCTTGAGTCACTCACATTTATGGCTGCATTTTGGATTTGTTCTGTTCGGATATTTTCACTTCATTTAATGTTACACTATATATTTTATCTCTGGGCTCTGTTTTGTGTATTATTGTATACCCATTTTTTTCTCCATTTCTCCATTAACTTTGCATTGTCAGAATAGTTCAGTATTTCTCTATACTGCACGGCTTCATAATGCACGACACGTGTGTCTAAAAATAGTATCGAGTGTTAGGAACTACTTTTTATTGTAAACAAACAATGTACGCAAATGTAGCAGACACCGGAGCTTTTGCTTTATTAGATTTGTCTGTGGATGAACTAAACAAGCTGTTTGAGAGTAGAGATGATAAAGCTGACGATGTGGATAAATTCAATCAGTCACAAAAGAATCTTTCAACCAAGCAAGTGACTGAACGTGATATTCACAATGTACATCGGCGGCTTTATGACAACAAACGTAAGGCATGCAGTATTGAAAATATCATTCTGATCATTTAAACACCTTTTTAGCCGATGGTTTAGACTATGAACCGTGCTCTCTAGAGTCTATAAAAAAATAGCATAAAAAGGCATCTTATGACCAAATGATATTCCGTTTCTCTCTGAGACCGCCAATTTTACAAGTCAGTCCAAGCACTAAATTCGAAAAAATACAACTAAAGAAGGCGGGTTTTGGTATAAAAGCAAGTGCCTCGGAGCCAAGAAGCCACGATAACGAAGAAGCTTTATTTTCCGCTGACGAAATGGGCTCTCACACCCCAGCCGCTTTGCAATTTTGCAGGGTTTTTTTAAAAATTTTTAATTTTTTTAGAAATTGTTTGGATTTATTATGACAGTACATATAAATATGTCATCTATAGCTGGTAATAAGAATGGCAATAAATGTACTTACTTTTCTGCATCTTGAATTTCTTCAAAATGTACTTTGTGGTCCACGGCGCGAAATTGCACTGCAATCTAGATTGCATTTCGAACAGAAATCACATTCCAAAGGAGAATTTACTGCACTCCAAAACGAAATGAATTTGATATTCCCTAACAAAAATATTTAATCCTGCATCTTCTTG
Source organism: Margaritifera margaritifera (assembly GCA_029931535.1). Taxonomy (NCBI): domain Eukaryota; kingdom Metazoa; phylum Mollusca; class Bivalvia; order Unionida; family Margaritiferidae; genus Margaritifera; species Margaritifera margaritifera. The sequence continues at coordinate 134,289 of JAQPZY010001505.1, forward strand.
AGAATTTCAATTAAAAGAATTTTATATTTTTTCAACCTTATGATTCCAAACTATCAATGGCAGGACAGTAACACACGTGTAAGCTAGCTTGCTGTCGAGGCCAGTCCCTCAGGCTACATGTACATCGTACGTAATAGACCCAGCAAATAACGCAAGTTCACCACAATTAAAAAAGCAGAATTTAGTTGAATCGACAGAAAAACAAAATCACTCCATTCCAGATCAACTGGGAAAGTTGTTACAAGGCGCAGTCATTCATAATATGACTCAAAATTTCAATTTTAAGTAGACCAAAATGAGATTTCTTTTTGAAACGAATCACAGAGCGTGCGGTACTCTACCAAGTTCAAAGGTCACTGGGCGGTGCCATGTGCGCATGAATACTGTTACTGTGTATTGGTTTAACTTCGGTTGTGTATTTAGTTTAGAATATAGCAGAAATTCAGTTACTTTGTTTCTTGTAGTGTGTTCTTTTATTATTCAGCCTTAGGTAGGAAAGCAAATGAGTATATAATAAAAAGGTTACTGCATTTGTATGGGAAAATATGAACTCGTTTTTTCTGAGGTATACTGCACTCCTGACGTCGTGAAGTATAGCTCAGAAAACTCGTTCATATTTTCACATACAAATGCAGTAACCTATAATTCTGTTCATGGCTGTTATTTTCTTGATTTTCTTCACATGAAAGATGTTTTTGTTTTATCTTTTGGATTGATTGCTTTTCGTTGATAGTTGGTCTAAACGCTTTGGATGGCTCACTCACTTGTCTATTTGCGTATGTTACCGGTAATTTATTTTTAGTTTGTGTTCGGAGTTCTATGCAAACTTTAAGTCTTATTCTGTTACATACACTCGTTTCTCTTTTTCTCTCATTTACTCTCTCAGTGTGGCAACTTACTGTTTCAACTTGTTAATACTCTTCAACTGTTTCTCCATTGACAAACTGATGCAATCTCCGATGCACTGCTTTAAATTCAATATCCCGTCTAAGTCCAAAAATACAATGTCCATTATTCTCGTCTTCGTGATGACATTATGATAACTGGCGTGTTCATTTGCTGAGAGGTGAACTCTTTCTTGTTTGGCAAGATCAATCTGAGAGAGTGTAATTCTATTGCTGGGTACGCTTTTGATTCTATTTTTGTTGTTGTTGTTGGCATATTCATTTGTTACGGAATTATATATATTTTTTCTTTTAATAATGGTATAGTTTATTAGTTTATGATCTTTGTTCTTAGTCTAAACAGCTGTCGTCTTATGAGTACACATACGGTATTTTTTCGATCGATATTTCACCTAGTTGCTTGAAGCTTTAGTCATGTGACCTATTTTCCCCGCGCGAGATAATAATGAACTTTCGACCTAGTTCTCGTACTTTTAGGAGTAAACATTATATTGACCAGGAATTATAGTTTAAGGTCACATCCGAAGAATGAATCGTGTTTACTGGAAGGAAATTATTTCGAAATACCCAGTTGTTTATTGAAGACGTAGTATGGGTTTTTATTTCGATTCTGAGCATTAAGGCTATATATATATATATATATATATATATATATATATATATATATATATATATATATATATATATATATATATGAATTATAGCAGTTATTCCACATTCTTCATAGTTACATTTGAATAGAGAGGATATAACGAAATTGGTTCAGTTTGTGTGTGGGATATTCTTATTTGGAGATTTATTTATTATTAATACAGTACATTTAGGATTCAGTACTGTCTTTAATCTGAATTATATTACAGCTCCGTGGAATTATCGGAAACATTTCTAAAACTTGTGAGATTCCAGATTCACAAGGATTATTTGGATATAACTTAATCTTATCAACATATTAGCACAGTGAAGGCTATTTCATTCGGAATACTACATTCAGAATATTTGGATTAACTTCCGGAACAGTGAACATTAAAACAATTTAGGACTTTTAAGGATATTCTATACTGTAAGTTCTTTTTAATTCTTGCACTTTAATTGTTTGTTGAAATATTTTAATATTTTAGGAAATTAAAGATTTATATTTTAAATCTCGAAACCTTGTTCGAGTCTTTTCTTTTGTTACATAACCCCTAGTCGTGACACATTCAATATCTCGACTTACATGCTTAAACTTCACCAATGTTGCTATTTCCCTCTAGAAATGTCTAAATAACATGGATGTTACATGCGAGCTTTTCCTCTATCGGTGTGCTGTCTGGCCTTGTAGTACGCTCAAATAGACGAACAATTAGATAACAAAGTAGAGCTGTGCGACCAATCTCACGTTGAGAGTTACAAATATCGCTATGTGTCTTTGCATCAGATTAACTGACTAATCTCTGTTTGAAAGTTTGCATATGCACCCTACCAAATATTTTCCTCAGTTAATCTTAGATTCCGCCTTCAGTCTGGGTTGAGACAAAGTACTCGCTATCAGAACTTGAATGACAGATGCTTATACTGGAAACAGACGTATCTAGCACATACGGTTAAAGAACAGAGCGTTGGTCCAAACAATACAGCAGTTTCAAATAGATGTGTCAAACAAACAATCGCAAACAATCTTGAGTTTCAGACACTATAACGCTATAAAAATAGCTGGTTATAGTCTTTATGCTAAAATTTTCTACAGATAATTGCTGAACACACAGACAAAAGGAGTTTACAAAAACAAAAAACAAAAACAAAACAAGAAAACAACATCTATTGACATGACCAACTGATTCTGTATGGATTGTGGACTTGCCAAGTGTAATGCTTCATGACATGTGACGTTTAATATTTACTGATAACCGGATCACTGTTCGATGTATTGTAAACACAGTATATGTTCGTGTTCTAATGGTTACGTTATTTTCTAGTTCAGCAATGTTATGCCACTCGTCTTTCGGTCACATTTTCAATTTCAAATAGAATAATCTCCAATGATAAGTTTGCATTTACTTTAAAAATACTTTGGACGGCAGTGACACAATTTACATTATCTCGCCAAAGTATGTTTACAGTACAATCATTTCTCATGAAATATCTTTGCGAGTGATCAGGATAGACTTCTCAGTTTGAGTACGTACTCAACTAAACTATTATCCCTCAACAAAATCGTGGCAATATCAGATCGATGTATAATATGCCAGCGGGTGATCAGAAGCAACTAGCCCATTCTAAAACAAGTACAATTGCAGAATTTGTTTTTCTTCTCAATATTATGAAAATCTGAACACAGTGCATACATGAAAGTGAAAGTGGTACTTGAATCTAAATGAATTGAATATTTGACAATCACATTTTTTTTTCATGGTTTTTGTCATATCTATACGTATGTGAGAGAGGGAAGGTTGGTGAAAGGCCCCATGATAGCTGTTATATGCCATTTATTTCCCAGAGGTAATTATGTCGCATGTATATATTCAAATATTTAAATGATGTCCACGTAGCCTTTCAATTGTCATTGATAAACGTTAAAGAAGATCGTGACACTCGTAACTATTTGCTTCTTCTTCAGATCACTGTATATGGCTCTATACAACCATCTCTCCTCAGCATGATAAGAAAGATAACTCCATTTTTCTCAAAGAGGCATTACCTTTCAGAGTTGCCTCCATTCGTTCATGCTTTTATCACATATTTTCACAATTCAGAAAAGATTTTGATGAACAATGTGACAAGAATATATATATATATATATATATATATATATATATATATATATATATATATATATATATATATATATATTAGTACAGATTCATATACTTTTATTAAAACATTATTCGAAATAATTGCCGTCGTATTACCCTCGCACCACAATTGTCTACCACAAAAATACATGCCAAAAAGCCACTGAAATGGAAAGTCACTACTGGACTTGGAACACGTTTGTGTGTAGAAAGAGTTATTTCTCCTACGCAAGAATGATACGTACATTCGTGAAGCGTTCTCTATACCCCATCCCAGTATTCATGTTTAGGTTAAACACGACTATTTTGCTCTTCAGAAATTACCGTAGCTATTAAGAATTATAAGTTTAATATTGTACTTGCTGAATGTTTAGTTAGCGTTAGTAAATGTAACACAAAATAGATTGAATGTCTACAAGAAAAGTTTGCCAGTGTAAAGTCATATCGTAAAGCACTTGCAGCAATAGTATTTGTCATCATCTAGCAAAAATAGTTTCAAAATTAAAAATATCTAAGAAATTAACATATGGTTTGTTTAAAGGGAAGCATGTAATTTAGAAAAAGGTATGATTGCGCACTTAATATCTCCTCATACTGCTTCCCGAGATACTCTGGGGTGAATCACATGTGTATTATATATATATATATATATATATATATATATATATATATATATATATATATATATAGTGTTCATAATCTTCGTACAGTTTTGAAATATACTTTACATCCGGGCAATTTTATGACTAAGATATTAATCAACTAGAAAGATACAATCGAGAAATGTCCTTATGTGTATGCGTATGGAACGTTCTATCATGACAGTGTAATATGTATCAACCTTGTATATAAATGTAAATCAAGAAAAATCTTATTGTTCTGGTGGATGGAGAAAAGGTTGATGCAAGCAATGTTTGTCCACTTTTATCTGTGTTTGACGTGGAGTCAGTTAGTCGTCTCTCTGCACCTCTGTCTGTCTGTCGTAGCATAATTACGTATGCATGCATGCAGTGATAGATGGCTGGCTGGATGGGTAAATGTGTGCATGTATGCATGCATATGTGTATGTATGTATGTATGTATGTATGTATGTATGTATGTATGTATGTATGTATGTATGTATGTATGTATGTATGTAAGCATCCATGAATCTGTGCCTGTATGCATGCATGAAATATTGTTACTATACACAATGTCTCTGTCTTTCCACAACTACAGTGTCAGCGTTCTATGTCATATACTGTACATTAAGACACTTTTTACCAGCAGCAACCAGAGATAATCCCATTTACTTATTGACAATATGATTACAGACTAAAGGGCAGACACTTATCCTGCTAAGGTGATATATCGCCAACAGCGTTCAATTTTCAGCTAGTCTATTCCATGAACATCAAATGTTATTAACTGTGCACCAGCCATAGTTAATTAAGAAATCTTGGTCAGGAGATACGGATCAGCGAAATGTAGCAATACAGAAAGTATTATTGCTCTAACTAGATATACATGCATGGTGATTAGTCTGAAAACAGCAAATCCGCTTGGCATCTTTAGACTACAAGAATCTCTCATTGCTGCTACCGCTAAAAAAGAGTTGGTTTGTTTTTCTTTTTAACGACTCATCAACACATGAAAGACTATATAGTGCACAGGCTATAAGAGCAAAGTGCCTTGCACAGAGACACTCCACATCAGCTGATGCAGGCTACTTCGGCAGGAATCGATCCCGCAACCTTTCTCTTGCACTTCCGGTCCGTTTACAACTGAGCCACCGCGACTCCGTTTCTTTATTACAACCATATTTAGTCCGTCCCATTAATTTTGTACAACAGCGAAGTCATCCTTTTATATCAGAGGAACTGCCAATGCATACTAATTTTCCTTTCCCCCATTATTTGTTTTTGGGTGATTTTGTTGTATTATTATTTTCCTCAATTTGTTCTTTTGTGTAGCTTGTTTTCATTTTTGCCCGTGCGCCCAGGAACAAAATGAGAACAACTCGTTATGAGCAGCTGTGTTCATGGGCGTCCACAGACATTTTCAGGCGAGGGGGGGGGGGAGCCAGAATCAAAGTGACAAGCCTTCAAAGTGATGCCCAATAGGTCAAGAGGAGAGGCATGCTCCCACAATCAGATTTGGGTGGTTTAATATTTTGGGGGTTTGTTTGAATCTGATTGCAGGCTTGCAGCTATATATGTACTGCACAAATGATTTTTAAAAAATCTAGGGGTGGGGTCATCTGACCCCCCTCCCCATCCCTCCCGCGGACGCCCATGACTGTTTTATATAAAACAAGCTTATAATTGAAATGGTCATGGAAATATCACAAAATTATTAACGAAAATTACGCCTTGATATACAGAATTCAGAATGAAACCACCGACCCGTCGTTTGGCAGAGCGTGTTTTCTCAATTTCGGACAAGGGACTATTTCTTTATGCACATGTATGGTAATCAATATGTTATCAGGCTTTATGAGTGCTGAGAATATTTATGAAGATTACTGACTAGTATGATGGGAAAAACCTTACCAAACTATTGGACGCTATCTTCATATTAGCGAAATCTTGACCATTAGTTAGTCCTTTAATGTTGCCAACATGCTCTTCAGTTTGTGAGGCTTGACCTTTTGAGATAGTTGCATTTCCCACTTTAATAAATTATTGACCATTTTTGCATGTGTATGACAAAAGGTGCGCGAAACACAATAAGGTCCAACCTTTGCAATGCTCCTTTTATCGTATGACAAGTTAATTACTAAATCTAGTAAAATAGCGCTTGGTTTGTTTGGTTTTTTTGGGTTATCGTCCGTTCTTTTTTTCGGTGGGAAAATTGAACTTCTAGTTCATTCTGGCTTGTATTTATGCATATATTGCCCATACCAGCTCTCGGATAAACAGCAATGTACTTCTCTTGATTACACATTAAAACAAATCAAATACACTTTTTGTGAAATTCAGAATCCATTTTGACTTTTTCTTTTCTTTTGTGTTCAGAATAAAAGAAAGAGGTACCGTAATAGCAAGGAGAGTAGATAGTTGTCCAGTGTGCAACGGACCGAATCCATCGACCTTTCAAATATTACAAAGAATATGTGGCCAGGCTGACAACACAGATCTGCAAACCATGCTTACTTTTATCCTCAAAAAGAAAAGCACCGAGGAATTTCGCAAAATATTTATATATATATATATATATATATATATATATATATATATATATATATATATATATATATATATATATATAAAGGTATCTATTATTTTCATGGCACCAAGCTGAAATTTATCCTTTTAACTTGAAATAGCTTTAATTTATCCTTTGAAAAACGATTATGCATGAGATGAAGTAACTTGAAAGAAATTGTTAGTTTAATAAGAAATGGTTAGTTTATTAAGAAAAGGTTAATACAGACATGGTTAGTTTAATAAGAAATGGTTAGTTTAATAAGAAATTGTTAGTTTGTTAGTTTTATAAGTATTAGTTAGTTTAGTAAGAAATGGTTAGTTTGATAAGAAATAGTTTAATAAGAAATGGTTAGTTTAATAAGAAATTGTTAGTTTAGTAAGAAATGGCTAGTTTAATAAAGTGAGTTTCTATCATGAAAAGGTCCGACCTTTGCCATTGTCCGTCCTTATATTCGCACCTATAACGACATTTCCTCAAAATACGGAGAAATCCATATATTTTTGGTCATCCTGTACCGTCATCAGTCCAGACATAAATGCTTGAAACATGGTTTGACCTTATGCATGATGAAGTTGGGATTTGTGACATTTCCTATACTTTGTTTCAAATTGTGTGAATGGTCATGAGCAATTGTTGAAAATATACATCCATATCTTATCATCCTAACAAAAGTTAAATTGACCACGAACATCGAGTAAGCTATTTTAGCGATTGCAACTTCAACCGATGGGTTGCTTTCATAATTCGTCTTATTTTGGCGAGATTTAAATAAAAAGTAACCGAGAAACAACAGCTAATTTATTTGTTAGCGCAGCACTACAGACAGATCTCGTGCAATAAATCGAATCCTGTCCAGAGCAAGCCTAGCTGACCGCCGTGGTGTGTCTCTGGGACAAGTCACATTACTCCGATTGCATCGGTACGAAATAGCCGTTCATGTGATGATGTGCCGTTTAATAAAAAATTCTAAACAACAAAAATAACATAAAATACTAGCATGTGCAACGACTTTGCATTCAATATTAGAACACTAAATAATTTTCTCATATTTTTCCTTTATTTTTCAGCATTTTAATGATTTCCAATTCAGAAATTATCAGCCTTCCAAAAAGTGCAATCTTATTTATTTGCGAGAAGGAACTGAGACACAATAAATAAAATAGTCAGCATCGTTTATTGGCATTGTCTTGAGATAATTGCTTGTAAATGAAATGTAGGTGTGTATGCCCTTTGCGGAACGAACCAAGGACATATTTGTTAGTTTTGTCAAACTACAAAACAATTAAACAGGCTGATTTCAATAAACATTACCTTCATTTTAGTCTTTATATTTCTTTCTGATCAATGCAAGTAACATTTTTCACTTGTAAATAGGTCTGCTTGTCCAGTCTTAGCTAAAAAAAAAAAGCAACCCTTTAATGACTTCCTTTGGGACTAGAATAGACTGCATTGACAGCTAATCGGCTGGTAGGTATAGTAATACCAATAAACGTCAAGTTGAGTAGAATCCGCCTTGACATGACTAGATTGGACAAACGAGGCCTTGGTAATTACTTTGCTAGAATACTTTTGTACAAACAGACCAGAACAGTTTACTGTAGTCTACGCTACATTATGCCCTTATGTTATTAACAATATGTATGATCTGCATTCCGATCTGCACAAAATTATGTACACAAGCATCGTCAAAACTTTAACAGACAAATGAAACAATCCCCCCCCCAAAAAAAAAAAAAGAAAAAAATTAAATAAAATTCGGAAACAAACACCAGAAAAGGGTAAGCTATGAATCCCAGCAAAACCTATGAAAACTATGAGAAAATTCACAATTGATCCATTATTGATATGTTGAAAATGATGACATCGTTAATAAGCAAAAGCAAAGATAGTAAACAAAATGGAATCATGCAATATGTAACACGAGTAATGATCTATATACGAAAGTTCCAGGTACTAAGAGCCGTCATAACTGTTGAGCGTATCTACTGTCCATGGCTAGCCTACGTTACCTTCAAATCCTACATGGAACAATAGTTGTAAGTGGCCATATGGCCCCACAAATTTCAACTGAGTAATACGACTTCACAGCAATGCGTCACACTGATGCCATTGTGCAAATATCTTTGACGTTTATCTACGCTTTTTCGTGCAATAACGATGATGTATCAGTAACTATTTTAGTCATAAGTTAAGAAATAAATAAAAATAGTACTACTTTGTAAATCCAATTACACGATAATTGATTGCTATATTTTTGAACTGGCATATCATGTTTAGATGCCGCTTACCTGATTAGCTTTAGGCATGTTAACTGTTACGTTATAATATGTTATAGACATCACGACGGTGGCGGTATGGCTTGTCTTCTTCGGAGATCTGTGATTTATTTGTTACTTGTTTTATTCAGTATTATGAAGCAAAAAGATAGAGGATATTGTCTTTTCCTACGTTAATACCAAATATATTTCATCGTGTGGTAGGAAAATCGTGATATTTTAACGAGTGGCGAAGTCACCAGTTAAAATATATCGTTTTTTGGCACCACAAGATGAAATATATCCAGTATTTACGCAGGAAAAGAAGATTTTCTTTTTATTATATACCAAACTTGCTCTAGAATCGAAGCTTAGAAGATTAAACGCACTCTTTAGAACACCCCCCTCCCTTTTCGTAAATTTACCTCACATTCATAGGCTGATCATATAAATATCAGTGACTTAAGAGATTGGGATGACTTAATTTGTCGAAGTAAATTACATTTTTGATATTTTGTAATCTATTTGATCATATATGACCTCAAAGCAAGTCCGATTCAGCAATTGATCACAGCGGGTTTATCATTTTTGTCAAGGAAGTAAGGGGAAACTAACTTCATAGAGACGCTGATGGCGTCGAGATCAAATTTCTTCAGCAAAAAATTATTTCCATGTCTGAAATGTAATGCAGTTTGTATTTATTTGTTCTAGCTCACATAGTGCTTGTTTAATTGTTGCTGCAGGTATAACTACTGTAGGCACACACAATCAAATGTCTCGTGGCATTATGGGAAATCTTATATTTTCACATGTGAAAATATAAGGATATATTTTTCACATATGAACATATAGGAATGAAAATAATATGTAAATGAATTCGCCAATATGTTTTTGTATTTCACAGTAAAGTATATGATAAATTCTTTTTTGATGGGTTATTTGCATTGTGTTGCCAGGATGCAGTTTAAAGTCTGATGAAAATCAAGATATCCAACATAACGGAGATCTGAAGAACGCGGATACTGGTTTGTTGACCTTTCGATTCACAAATCAAATTACAGCTTTCACAATCAGGAAGTATAAACGACACTTGGAACATATCGTGTCAAATGAAAATAAGTGAGCAGGGAATTCCTAAGATTACCAGAACATGAAACTTTATCAGTGCCTGTCAGATCTACTTATCATAAGTACACCTCGATGTTAATCAGATATTGTCTAGTTTTAGAACCTTATGACTTTGGCTTAATATGTCGTATCAAATATTTGTAAAGGAAACAACCTTTGTAAGTATCACTTGTAGATAGCATGTCAAAATAACTTTTTTGCAACAAAGAAAGCTTGTTAGAAGTATTGATTCGACAAAACTTCATTATTTTATCAAACATTTTCCATTGACAAGATAATAATCTTTACAACGATTGTAGAAATAAAAACATAAAAAAGAATAAAATTATACAGATGAGTAAACTTTATAAAACTAAAATGTAAAATTGTCATGATTTTCTATGTGATTTGTTTTGAACATTGATTTTTTTTCATTTATTTTATATTATGCAGAAGTTTTGCCCACGACAAAATGAATAAAACAAACACGTATCAATGCACGAACAATCGTGCTAAGGTTTCTCGAAGAAAACAGTAACGTATTGCAATGTATAAAGTATACCAAAATCTTCGTAAAATTGAATTTAATCCAAGTTATTCTTCTAAATTTGTTTCAAAATTGACCATAAACATGTACTCAAATACACATATATCAGAATTCTATAATAAAGATCATTTAAAAAAAAAGTATTTACGAAAGAAACCTAAGTAATGAGGTTGCACATGTGTATGAACTGATCTAGTGTCAATCCTTTTATAAATTCGTGTCTAGGCAAGAAAGGAAATATGCGGTTCGTAACGTGTTTTTCTCTAAATATAACTGTAAAGTGTGCAACTGAGAAGCATAAATTAGATTCACGCAGCGCGCTTACAATCCTTTATTAGATCTTGGCATTTCCATTCACCTTCCAGACACGTAAATAAGAATCTAAAAGCCTCTTTTGGGTTCTCAACTCACACAATGGCGCAGCCTTTAGTGTGTCTTTAACACATTTTTTTAGAAATTCCAGGAAAAATGAAAATGTCAAGAACGTGTTGACTTCGAAGAGCTGGTGTAAGTTATGTGGATAGATATTGAAAGTACAAAAGTTATAATAGCAGAGAAATAATAGCTGAGACAAAAATGTCAAAGACATTGCTAATTTAGAAATAGCGTGTTGTCTTTACTTCTTTTATTCAACACACTGAACTTTTAGCTGCAAATAGCTAATTATGCTCATTCAAGTTTTTCAAATTGGTTGTGTCATTGTTCAGTGTCGTATTCCTTATGTTTTGAAAGATGACAATTAGAAATCAGATGTACGCACAACTGGAATCAAAACAATAAAAGTGTAATCAATAGTAATTGTTAAAATCTTAGAGGAGACAATAAACGGTGGTTAATTGAATTTCTTCCAAAGTAATATTGTCCATTAAAAATCTCCGTTCGTACGTCTGTCGATTCTTTTGGAATACACAAAAGACCTGAAATAATTCGACTTTACCCAAACTTTGATAGATAAGTAATATAAGAAATGAAATGGCTTCTCTAGCAAGTAGAGAATACACGGACCTGATTGACTTACCATTAATGCTGTCTTACCACCGTGAGGTTTCCAATACAGCCAATTTATAATCTTAATCCCGTAATGGGCTGCAGGCCGTGAAAACAAAGAACCTATCAGATGTCAACGATTAGTGTTTGAAAGAAAATGTAGCGAATATCTAGTTGAATAATGCCTTCACTAAACCCCGACAAAACAAATCGTCATCTTATTATAAAATACAATCTGTGCCATGTGTTTTATCGATAAAATGAATTGAATATCCATACAGCCTATTATATCTCATGGTTGCAATATATGGGATGATAGTACTGATACATTTAAACAGACTGTAAATATTAGCCACATTTAAAATGGTACAATTTGAATAGCACGTTTTTCTCGTGATGCAAGTTTTATCTTATTTACTAAATGTCTTGGAATTTAAACTTGTCTTGTGAATTGTAAAGGCGAAATACTTTTCTTTATAAATCTGGACACATTTAATCAGAAATATCATGCATAAGGGAAACGAAAACCCTTTGTGTCGTATGTCCCTTTTTAACGCAGTGCTTTAAAAATAAAAACAAAAAACCAGTATATTACTATGAACATACGTTGTCACTTATTATCTTGTAAAAATGTATATTTTCGAGGATTAAGGTAGCCGCCAGGACCTTACGCTTGTGCAAATCTCTCTCCAGTGTTGGTATATTTTTATGGGCTGCGGTGTGTTGCATTGATTCTTATTAGAAATGCTTACTAATATTATGGGAAGTGTTTGTCCTTGATTTTATGCTTTCCGTTTTCATATGCTAATATGTTTTTCAAGAAGAAAATACTATTGTCTTTTTAAAATTTTGATAAGGTATTTTACTCTGCTTTACATGTATTCTGGACCTCTGTATTGGGCGATATTTCCCCAATTGGATATGGAAATGTGCGGCACTAGCACATTATTTAAGTCTTGTGCTTGTGTTCGTGTGTGTGTATGTGCGTGCTTGTGTATATGTCTCAGTATATTAGAATGTATATTTAAATATGTTGCAAGGTTTATAATGGATAACTACAGAGTGTAAATGTCTACCTTTTCAGTTAATATAAAAATCTAGCAATATAAAAATTAAATTAAAATTTTATGAATGAAAGTGCGAAGTGTTCACAGCTGCAGTTTTAAAAGAAGAGATATTTTCACTTGATTAAACCATATATTTACAAGAAACACATGGCACTGCTAAGACTGGAAATATTGAGAGTCATAATAATGATATAAATCTTAGTATTGACCATAACTTTAATAATAGTACTGCTGTTGCTATTTGTTGCAGAAATAATTTTCAATTTTCCATTTAAAGACAGAGTTTTGATTGTTAGGGTAGATACATTGTAAAAGATCTATTAATTGATGGAGACAGAATTACATAATTGAATTTATACGGTTAAAATAACGATATCTCTTATTTTGTTATGAAAAATTTCAAACAAGTTCTTGTAAATTTAGGTAATTCGCCTATCATTACGTATTGTTCGGGATCTTGAATCTGATACAATATCTTACATGTCATAAACCCTATGGCCAGAACAGTCGTTAAGGATATGAAGCTTTAAATACGTTTAATAGATCCATTTGAGAGTAGGTAGTCCAGAGAATTGATTATGCGTTTGGCGATAGCCAAATCTGGTCCAAGAAAACATTTCAGATTGTTTCATATTTTTGAGGAAATGTTTTCAACTTTTAAAATTTCATCTATTATTCCTGGGTATAAAAATGATCACTCCGCTACAACTCTACCTTTTGTCATTACTTCTATTACCCAGAAACCCTTGCTATTGGAAATTCGATGCAAACATTCTAAAGAAAAATGGATATACGGATTTACTTAAGAAAAGCAAGGCCAATACAGTAGAAGAGTACTATTGTGATAAAAGTACTTCAAATCAGGTGAAGATAACGTGTGATGATCTACAGTTATTTGACATTCTGAAAATGAAAATTATATCTGAAGCAAACGAGTTTTCAATTGCAAAATGAAAACACAGCTTCTATAAACAAACTGTCAGAACTTTTTTCTTTACATAACCTACTAAATCAACATAACAATACAGCTTTAATGAAGCAACTTTACAAACAACAAGGTAAATTAGGAAACGTTAGGAAAAAAATGTTTAGAGGGAGCAACGCTAAGATCTAAAGCAAGTTGGAGAAATATTATTGAAAATACGTTTTCAATCAGGAAAAGAGAAATTACATCATTAAAACAAAATAGGAATTACTTTTGGGTGCTGGATTAAAAGTAACAGATAAGAATGATATACTGACTCAAAAGAAAAAAAAATATAATAATCATTTATACACAGACAAAAACAAATGTAATTTACAAACCCGAAACCGTTTCTTCACCCATGATAAAAGGCAGATGAAGAAAGAAATTAATGTGGGGGTCAAATAGCTTTTACGGAATGTTGCTTAGCTTTGAAAAATTGAAAGCTGAAACTAGTACTGGTTCTAGTTGGTTTACCGTCGAATTCTATACAATAGTTTGAAAGATGTGGAAGGATATATATATATATATATATATATATATATATATATATATATATATATATATATATATATATATATATATGGGTCATTAGATTTAGAAAGTGAAAAGAAATATCGCTCAGATTGTCAGTCTACATAAATTTATTACATGTATTAAATAAATAAGATAAAGACAGAAGATAGAAAAAGAATTGGAAACAAATTTCATTCCTTAATGTTGATTATCAGGTTGCTTCTGGTTAACATGGTTCATCCCTCTATTATTAATGATGGTCAAACAGATTTATGAGAGGAATTTATTGGAGATATTACTAAACTTTTATATGACATCATGCGGTATACTGAGTAAAATTGAACTGGCCTTCTTTATATTGATTCATTTGGAAGAAGAAGAAAAATGTTTTGACTCTGTGGAATGAGGCTTTTGGGGAAAGGCTCTGAAATCCATTAATTCTGAAGATTCTATTTGTCAATGGGTCAGAGTATTTTGGAATAAGTCTAGAACAGTGTTGTCATGTATTGGTCATCCATCCCATTGTTTAATGTTGAGAGAGGCTGTCATCAGGGAGACCATTTGGTCTTTACTTATTTATAATAGGCTTTGCACTTCTTGCCATGGATCTTATAAAGAATAGAAATATTACATGCTTTCTTATTGAATTTAATTTGGGTCAATATGCAGATGATGATGTTATATTACTGGACGATTTACCACAGTCTATTTGGTTTGCATTGTAGACTCTTCCTTGCTCTCAGATATACAATTAAATGTCTTTAAATCAAAATACATATGAATAATAAATAAAATAAGTAAAAAAATCTCAAATGAAATATTTGTCCAAATATTTATAATTCTTTGTCAGCATTTACATTTAGATTATTAGGAATATATTTTTCTTTAAAATTAGGAGGATAATGTATAGCGTAAGTATGTAAAGTGAAAAAAGATGTTGACTTGCTGGGGATGGATAATTATAGCCATTTTTGGAAAAATTACTTTGCTAAAATCATTGATTTTGCCAAATCTATTCATCTGTTCTCAGCCTTACCAAATAAACCCACATATATAGAAATTACATTGAACAAATTATTATTTCAATTTGAGGTGGTAACATTGAGAGGGTGAAAAGAGACCAACTTGCAGATTCTTTTTCAGAAAGAGGCTTAAATAGGATGCATTTACATTCATTTATTCGCTATATACATTTATTTTGTATACAAAGACTTAGATCAAATGAAGATGGCCTGCGGCAAAATATCATCTTCAAGCAAATCTTTGGAAAAAGCCAAAGGCACTCAGATATTCAAGTTAGGGGACATCAAACTTGTGGAGATTGGTAAATTTATCTATAATACATTTTGGAAAAATGTAGTTGATGCAACAGTAATATGGAAAAAATTATAAATAATATGTATTACAAAATATTTTGAATTGAGTTAACACTTCAAGTTTTCAATCTTATAATCACTTACGTAGGTGATTTCAATTACCTCTTCTGGATGACGTCAAACGAGGATAACATGCACATCCTGCACAGATGATAAATGGGATGGACAAGTCCATATTCTCCATTTTCATTATTGTTTTATAATAAAGTTCTGGTTATCATTACCCTGAAATTGTGAACTAAACTCATGAGTCCTAAGACAGAGTCCGCCGGGCTATAATAGACAAGAAATCAATAAAATGGACCCTAAATCAAAGGCAGGTTTGAGATCATGGTCCGTTTTGGTATCTTTTCAGTCAATCAAGCTACCATGCAATATGTCCCTTTTGTCAAGGCAATTCATAAGCTCAAGCCTCCGAAATTTAAGAATCGAGATAGATTCCAATAGTTCTAACTTGTCAATAATGGGTTAAATTTTAGTGAGCAAACTTTCACGATCAATCATTACTGCATTTTTGCGAAAGACTAGCTTGCTCAACTTTTAAAGAAACTCACTGTTTGAAAATATCTCGTATATTGGAAGACATATTTGTTTATATATCCTTTTACTGATCAAGATTGTCAGGAATGAAGGTTGACATTTAAATTATCCTTACCTATCAAATGGAATAAGTAAAGAAACTGCATGTGGTTTTCTAATGTAAGCAATGTATACGTGTAAATTATTGTCCTTATTAGATCAAGATCAAAACTATATGTGATAAATCAAGGTTGAATAAAAATGCTACCACTAGATAATATACTAAGATATCCGGTCTTACTAATGGCTGAAATATTTATATGGCAGCTTCTCTTTGAACATCATTAACATTTTTAATTTATCTATTTCGAGATACTCGCGTATAAGTAGTTACCAACTGCAAACTGCATATACCGGGAGATTTGGGTCTATGCAGTTTGTAAGGACAAATCACTAGAACAAACAACATAGACCTGATCTGCCGGTGCATTAAGCGACGGCAGATCAGGGTCTATGTTGTTTGCATTTGGACCTTAATTATACAAAATGTATATACAGTACCTTCCATTCAGGCATTCCTGATGAGTATTTGCTGTCTTTTGTCAAGCACCAGCTAGACTGGTACGCAATAATATAACGAATTTTTATTGCTTCACTGCTACGATTGTTCAGATTATCCCTAAATACATAACTCGAATTGCCAAGATATCAATTCTGGTTGCCACTTTTACTGTCAATATAGCCGAGTGGAAGAATTGTAAAACGTTTTGACCTTTACCAGGAATTGCAAAATGTATTCCTAGTATGTCAGTTGTCATCGAAGACATACATAAAAGGAGAATGAAATCAATAATTGGCGCATTCATCCATACATGCATCGTCTGCTTTGCCAAGATGGTATCTAGTTGCCTCTATCTCTGTGAAAATGGCAGTAGATAAGTGCTTTATTACATTTATCTGTCCATAAATTGAATATAAAGTTTCCTCTGTAATTACAATTACACATGGAGCATTGCATTGAGTTGATCCCGAACAACAAGTAGAAAAAGAAGAAAAAAAAAGTTAAATGTTTTACCGGAACTAAATGGGAGTGACTATATACACGACCGTCGGGTATATAGTCTTTTAGTCTCAAAATGACTATATATCCGACGGTCGTGTATATATCTGATTTTAACAAATAGGTACACGACAGTCGGGTCGGGTTTGCCCTGAAATGACTATATACAAGACCGTCAGGTATACATTCTTTTTCGTGTCAAAATGACTATATACCCAACCGTCGTGAATATAGCAATTTAGTTTATGCAAGGTCGTGAATTACTGGATTTTTCAAGAAGAATAATTTTGATAATATTTCACTGCCGCGCGATAACACTATAGTGGAAAATATAGCCGTCTCCCATACACACGAACCAAGTTCAAACCTAATGATGTGCATATAATATTTTATTTTATACTATGCCATGAATTACTGGATTTTTCAACTAAAATAATCTTGATAACTTACTGGAGTGAAATTCGATCAATAATTTTTCACTGCCAGTCAGTATTTAAAGACACTTGCGTTGTCCAAAGGTAAGTATGGTCGCCTCTCACCAAGATGAACCGAGTTCAAATCGAACAGTGTGCAAATATATATTTTTTCTTCATTTTCTCTTTACGTGCTGTTTTACTTTGAATTGGGAAGAAGAATTATGTTACTACTGATATTTTCTGTGCGAATATACACAAAACACAATAGAACATAAATGGTTAACAGCTGACATTATCGTGCGGGATGCAGTAAGAAATCTGCGACTTTTATACATATACAGGCCAGTACGTTGAGCATAATTTTTTTAAGAAATTTTACTTGCTCTGAGTGAATGTATGTGTGTATTATGCCAATTTAATGTTTATAATGGATTTGTCGGATATATCTTCGTAAAAGATCCCTTCAGATTCTTGGTAGCACGTCTGTCGTATATAACTTATGTCGTATATACAGTCATTTTGCAGCATTATTTACCCGACAGTCGGGTACCTCAAAATGGCTATATTCCCGACAGATGTGTATATAGCCTCGGCCGAACTTAATACGGTCAACTATACAACCATATGCTTCCCCTGACGACTAAATCGAGAAAATCAGATGTGCTAGACAATTGCTTTTAAATCGCAGCATCTAACCCATTACAATAGCATATGCAAAATTGCCCTTCAGGAGCGCATTTTGCAGGGACTACCTATGCACGGGCCAAATTTGCAATCATTAGATACTTGGACCATTCACTGTGTTTGCCACTTGTGTTGATCTCTTGATGCCTTTAAAATATCCTAAGTTTTCCCCTCTATCGCCATCTGTTTATTTCATCCGCACAACAGTAAAAACATGTAAGACAGTGTAGGACTCACGGTACTAATTCAGCTCCCATTATAAAACTGGAAACACAATGATATTAAATATTCATTAACTTTCTTAATGTCTACATGCTCATGATCAAACCTATATTTCTCAGTATAGACCCATCCTTGATGCAAGCTTGTGTGTACAGAAAACCATATGAGCTGCGTCATTTTTTTTTTTATCTACATGTGTTTGAAATGTGTTTTCAATTACACATCTAAAGAATCAGGTGCTAATTTCAGTAATGAGTGTTCCAAAGTCATGTCTGTAAAAGGACTGAAATTCCATCAAAAAAAAAAAAAAAAAACTACGTTTTTTTCAGTTACAAATAGGATAAGCTCTCAAAAGATTCTTTTTTAAAAAACTTGTTATCATTATCAACCATTAATGCTCCTCCAAACCCATATATTCTCTATTTTATGTTCACCAATTTCTAGACTCGTTCCCATTTTTCCATATAATTAGTACCCCGAGTCCTGTAATTCAAGTGGTGTAATCTGCTGTAGGTCATTGTAATTCTAGTGGTGTAACCTACTGTAGGACATTGTTATTCTAGTGGTGTAACCATCTGTATGACAATATAATTCTAGTGGTGTAAACTGCCGTACGACATTGTAATTCTAGAGGTGTAACCCACGTCACAGTTGGTGAGCAGCTGCAGCTTTATCCGGAAGGATATTTATTTATTTATAATTGTATTTGTAAATAGTAAAACTAACCAGGATTTAGATCAAAGGAAATACGGCACTGTAAGGGTACGTCCAGTATTGGAGGCAGGAATTGCCATAAATTGGGTTCATATAGCATGCAATTATTCCTTGAGGAGTGTTACAATGCTAGTTCTAGATGTCAAGTGATAGAGAAATTGATAGCAAAATTAATCCTTTGTGATATGAGTGGCCTTGTGAATCGTCAAAGCATCCATCTTGAGACAAGATTGGGACTTAAGTGTAAACGACCTCAACTTACGAATAGTAATTGCCATTTTGCTGTCAGGGACCAGGAAGACAGCAACAAGAACACATTAGTTTATGTAGGGAATACCTAATATATACGTTCCAGAAGGTTTGCATGAAAGCTTGAATCGCACAATACGTGCATGTCTTTTACATGACAAAATTCAAGTAGGGTCGAAATTTCGAGAACAAAAGGACCTACATGTGGATAAAACCACACCTGCTTCGTTTGGCTTCGTGTTGTTTCAAAACCAGAATCAACATACTAAACAAAGTGCCATGTTTAAAACTACGAGATATTTTTTTTCTTCAATTAAAGTGAGTTCTAAGTATGTATGTATGTATGTATGTATGTATGTATGTATGTATGTATGTATGTATGTATGTATGTATGTATGTATGTATGTATGTATGTATGTATGTATGTGTGTGTACATATTGATATATATATGTGTGTGTGTATGTATTTATGTGTGTGTTTGTTTTGTAAATTGAAATGTCTTCGCATATAAAATTTTAACTTATTGAGTCGTTGATTCATTTGATAACGAAATAACGATGTAGATCATCGATATTTCGTCGACCCCCCCCCCCAAAAAAAAAAAAAAAAAAAAAAAAAAAAACATATTAAAGAATCGAACAACCAAGTTTACACCGCCGAAGTAGCAGCATAGGAAAGAAAAAATAAATAACGGTACAAAGTCGACAAGGATATGACAAAAGTCTAATAAATGCGTGAGCACAGATTGAGTGTGAAATTTAAACACTAGCGAGATACTATATGAAATTCGTGGTATGTTTTATAGATTGTTTTAAATTATGTAGCAAAAATAAGGAATACCTCCGGCACCCTTTTCCCGTTTGATGCAATTCTTGCAAATGGATTTATGCCTGATATTTCCTCTTGGTTGACCTAAATGCACTATAATATTTTCCTTGTCTAGAGGGCACTCTCGCAGTCCACAGATAAAATCAGTTCCCATCATATATGGCATTGTGTTCCTATGTAACAACTAGGATTAGATGAACCGCTTCTTGCTCACGTTAGAATAAAAGCTTGCAGTAGACAGTAATCAGCGACAATTATTGGCTGTGAAGGCTTTTATGGTTGTTCTTAATATGACTCTACAAAAATTGGTTTCTCTTTTTCTCACGGTTGGATATAAATTTGTTTTTGAGTTATCAAATAAGACGCTTCAGGTTCAATTATAGTACCTTTATTAGTATGGAAAGGTTTTCTCTTGACGTCATAAGCCTTTGTATTTACGTATCTTCATATTACTGTCAGCCATCTTGAAAGATTGCAAACATTTCATATGAATTGTACGGCAGTTACCGATCTCACGCACAAGTTGATTCATTAATAACGATTTCGTGTCTGTTAAACATGTAATGTTGAAAAACATACCAAAACCTTTAGGCATAATATACTGCAGCCTTATGGGCCAACTTAAAATATGTTCAAATTACTATTTCTTTCGAAACTAACTCCATACGGATCTCACGCACAAGTTTAGTCATTAATTGAAGAAACATACTAAAACCTTTAGGCATAATATACTGCAGCCTTATGGGCCAACTTAAAATATGTTCAAATTACTATTTCTTTCGGAACTAACTCCATACGGATCTCACGCACAAGTTTAGTCATTTATAACGTTTTCGTGTCTCTAAAACACGGAATGTTGAAAAAACATTCCAAAATCATTAGGCATAATATACTGCAGTCCTATGGGCCAACTTAAAATATGTTCAAATTACCATTTCTTTCGGAACTAACTCCATAGAATGTTGACCTAAAACATAGTGGACACCCCTTTTCAGAGGAGATAAATCAAAATGGAAAATGCACAATTTCTATAAAAAGTTTATTGGTGTTTATTAAATCAAGACCGCTGTTATGCTTTGGTAAGACGTTATTCGAAAATTTGATTAATCATAAATATTTAAGAATCAGATAGAATGCATACAGCGATTGCAAACAGTGTATAGGTCGTGAGTGGCAGAAAGAGATATTTGCAAGATTCAACAGTTACGGTGCGGAAATAAAAAAAAATTTCAAATGGTCCCAATTGTGGCATTGTTTTTTTTCTAGGTTAAATCTAGAGATATTTCAGTCCATGAATGATATCAGTTTAAGACCAATGACAAGTTATAAGATAAATGATATCAATTTAAGACCAATGACAAGTTAAAAGATGAATGATATCAATTTAAGACCAATGACAAGTTATAAGATGAATGATATCAATTTAAGAC
This sequence comes from Margaritifera margaritifera, assembly GCA_029931535.1. Taxonomy (NCBI): domain Eukaryota; kingdom Metazoa; phylum Mollusca; class Bivalvia; order Unionida; family Margaritiferidae; genus Margaritifera; species Margaritifera margaritifera. Next base: position 156,096 of record JAQPZY010001505.1, read on the forward strand.
CAATGACAAGTTAAAAGATAACACTCGAGAAAATCGTCCATATATGCAATTTTATCTATTAAAATAATCCATACCAATATATTAATAAAATGTTATTATATACATCAAAACCTGTCCTGATCAAAACAGAATTTTAACGGAAAGGTTTTGTTGCTACTAGGTAGATTACTTATATTACATTACTTATGAAACGGTGAGCACGTGCCCATAACTGACAGAATCAGACAGTCTGTAGATCGTCCACGAAAGGCAAGTTTAAATAAATTTTCCTCAGGAAAAGTTCTAGAAAAAGAAGACAAAGAGGACGAAGAGATGACGAAAAAGAAGAAAAAGAGGACGAAGAGATGACGATGTTTTCTTCACGCTGTTAATCCAAAGCGAAATGTGAATAAATAATCTTTGTGAATGAATAGTATATGTGAATGAGTAATCTTTGTGAATGATCAGTCAATTAGTTCTATAAACTTCTGGAAATGTAAAGCTAGCAAGGGAAGAAAAACTGAAGCAACTAGTTGTAGATGAGATGAAATAGTAGTTTGGTAGCAACTAGTTTTAGATAAGATGAAGTAGTAATTTGGTATTGAACGGGTAATACGACTAAAAGTATCGTGACTAAGCTTTAATGAATAAATCGACTGCGCAAGACAATTATGTTGATTAATATAAATGCATCTATCAAAATTGAAAGTTTCTAGTTTATGTTTTGCCCTAATTTAAATAGGGATTTTGTGGACTTTCTCGTGATGATAGAAAAAAATCCATTTGGAAATTGTATGCCTAAGTAACTGAAACATAAAATATCTGCGATCCAGCTTGTATTTGTTAGTTAATCTCATTATCCTATCACACCAACATACTTCCTCCTCCTCTAGACGACAAACAAAGTCATTTAGGTTTTTGACAAGGCCATCATGTACGTGGCGATCTCAAGCATATAGCTGAGTGTTCAATTCCGTTTGCCTAGCGAGTGAGTTCTCCTTTTGTGGGGATCAGCGCATGGCCCTGTGGGTTTGGACGCTGGCGCACGAGAGCCAGGTAGTTGCCGTTATTCTCGGCATAGGTTAGATTCGTACTTGGAACGAATTATGACTTTTTAACCTGTCCGATTATTTCATTACTTGCTTTTCTCAGATCGATATTGAATATGCCTCATTCGTCGAGTAATTTAGGAGTGAAAGCCTTTGAAACTCTGCAGCCTGCAGCTTTCGTAACCGTATTGATTGCACATGTTTCTTATATATATATATATATATATATATATATATATATATATATATACATATATATCAAAGGGAGAGAATACGTGCGAAGAAATTTGGCCATACTTTCATTTTTTAGGTTCTTTTTTGGGGAGCGGGTGGATTGTTCTGTTGAATTACATTGTACAGTATGTATATGTATGTATATATGTATATGTATATATATACATATATATATATATATATATATATATATATATATATATATATATATATATATATATATAATTTTACACTGCAAGATGATGCCTGGGTTATAGCCGCGTGATATTTAATTTTTTAACAAATGTTCTATTGATCATGTATAGAAATGATGAGTATAAATCGCAATTAGATAATAATAGATAAAAATAAACTTTCTTAAACGGCTTAACTGCAAGCGTTGAGTTATTAATAATTTACCTTATTTTATATTGCAAAGATTTTAATTTAAGCCTATTGTCAGTCCTAATCTGTGTCGGCGCGCCTGTCAAGTATTGTTTTAACATCGCTTGTCATTGGGAGATTTTCAGAGTATTTGTCTCACGGATAAGCCTACTACAGTAATTGCCAACGGTAATTAATATGCTACAGCGTGTGTCAGGAATTTAGCAGATAAAATACATTTCCAAGTTCGAAGTGAGTTTCGGTTTAAGGGGGGGGGGGGGGGGGGCTTTGAAATTCGGGATCGAAATTTGTTCAGTATTCGGAGTTGAGGTGTTTCTGTTTACTGAGAACAAATATGATATTACAGAAGGATAAACCGGGACTCCAAATACGTATATGTATATATATATATATATATATATATATATATATATATATATATATATATATATATATATATATATAGAGAGAGAGAGAGAGAGAGAGAGAGAGAGAGAGAGAGAGAGAGAGAAGACTATCATACTGGCTAATTTTTTTTAAAATTCTACCTCTACTGAGATCCAAACCCTTGTCTGCGGGCCAGGCACTCATCGCCTTGTCTGACGCACCAACCCCCATAACCTCTCGACAAAGCGCACATCTCCGATAAAGGATGGAATATAGTCTTACTAGTGCATTACGGACACACTCACGTGGCGATCCAATAATTAACTCTTATCTACGTACACGCTCTATCTGGATTTCTCTGACAGAAATCAAGGCATATAGAGGTTAATATAGGAAGTCGGGAATGTACACCAGAAAGAGTGGAAAGTGCTCTCCCTGGATCCTACAGGACGTTGCGTGATAATATGTTGTGAAAGTATATATGGAAAAAGAATATTATCATACAGAATTGAGAATTTTGTGTTCATTCTCTAGTGAGATTTGAACTTAGATACACGGATTACTGGACCCATCGGCTTGTCTACACACGTCAACTGTAATACCCTCACGACGATTAAGCGCACATCGCCAATATAAAGGATGGTACGTTGTCGTGGCTGTAGGCATTCGTACATAGCAGAGACCCAGTAATCAGCTCTCACCTATGTACACAGTCACCCCAGACTAGTTCGACAGAAATCAAGGCAAATGGACAAATATATACAGCGGACACAGAGTTTTTATATTTACACCACGAAAATATATGAATCCTAAGAAGCATCAATACTATAGGCCATAGGGTGTCAATTACGGATAAGGGACGCGTGAAGGTTGGATGAGGCAAATAAAAGAAGAAAAAAAATAAAAGAGTCTAGTGTCTAAATAAAATTCCTTTGAATAAATACCATACGTTGTTATGTACTTTGCTGAAGATATTTGCGTGGTATTACCACAACAAAGGCAATTAGAGATTTATTATAGACAGAAACCAAACTTCTAGAGCTGTACTTATATCACCTCTCTCAGGTTTCAAAGACTTTCCTCTGTGTCCTTATCTCAATTGCCTAGTCCCCCGCTATTGTGTCTGGAGCGGAATATCTTACATGAACAATATCCGGGATTTAATTTGCCAGGTTGGATTGACGAAATCATGCTAAGAGAGTCACCAGAGTGCACATGCCTGTAAATATTGTAGTGTATCGAAAATGTTTGTGTGTGTGTGTGTGTGTGTGTGTGTGTGTGTGTGTGTGAGAGAGAGAGAGAGAGAGAGAGAGAGAGAGAGAGAGAGAGAGAGAGAGAGAGTGATTATGAATTAAAATGAAATTTCGTTTTTGTAACTTTAAATCAGGTAGGACATAGGTAGACAAAATTTCATTAAATCTTCTATCTGTTTATAATATATGAAACAATTAAATATAATTGAATGCAGTGTATCCCGCTTAGGTTATTAGGTATATATATATATATATATATATATATATATATATCTATATATATCTATATATATATATATATATATATATATATATATACAAATGACTGGCTATGATAAAGAGGAAGAAACTGAAAACTTTGGAAACTGTGTGAATTTTAAGTATAAATTTAAGAAATAACTCTTCCCGGCAAGGACAGTCTTTACGATTATGGTTACCTTTGCTGTTGTTGCAATATGTAATATACAGGTGAATTTCAACTAAGAGCAGCCAAGTATGCATGCAAAGGAGCTGGGATGTATATTACATTCCAGAGATTTATATAAGATTTAATGTACTCATACACAAAATAAACAGTACACAATAATGTACTCATACACAAAATAAACAGTACGCAATAATGTACTCATACACAAAATAAACAGTACACAAAGTTTGTGAGCAAAGAGCGTGCAGCACATGTAAGCTGGCACTAATTGTAGTCCAGGTCAACCTAAAAGAACAATTTGAATCACCTTAGACTAGTCATGTTCTACCAGACCTCTCACGTGGTTCCATGAGATCTTCGTTATACGAGAGTCTGGTAAAAGTCTATGGTAACGCTAATCAACGAGGATGACGAAATATCTGGGAAAGTTTCGGATTGGTTGACATGATTGTCATCGTTTTTAATAAAGACTTGGATCAAATAAGTGCATAATTTTCATATTTTGTTATGTTTTGAACCACATTAAATATGTATAGGTAATTCAGTGTTCCGCTTCAGCACGAATATCTTGCAACTCCTCATACTGTGACAGTCACTCATTAAATGCATAATAGGGCACGCATTGCTGGATTTTGTACCAAAATACCCTACCACCTTTACTGACCTCTAAAGTACATTATAAATATGTTTACATTTATTTCTTATTTACGGTCGAGATGGTGTATTTTTCAGACAGAAGAAACAAAAACCTGAAAGAAAAAAAAAAGAGCAATACCCATCAATAATAATCAAATGTACAGACCTTTACCAGACTCTTTCTATCTACATAGTTCTCTCTAAGTTACGCGAGAGTGGTTGAACTAGACTACTTTAGACGCTTTCAACAAAATCAAACTTTGTGTATGTAGAAGTAAATTCCATTACCAATCTTGACGTCATTCGAGGGTTTAACTGAAGATCAATAATGTGCGGAAATCCACAAAAGCATTGCTTACATTATTAAAAGTATTTTCTTTGCTATATCATTGTTTAATATTTTGCTAATTCTTGGTCATTCCATCTTTATCAAGCAAATATACATAAGCGTATCTTTATTTTTTATAAAAGCACTCGCACTTTGTTTTCAATTTTACCATGTAAAATTTACGAACATTTTCATGGGACAGCATACATTTATTACATCAAGTTTTTCAAATTTTAATTGTAAAGAAGGGGGAGTACACACGGTTACATTACTTACTGATATTTCAATAAAATTTGCGTGATTTATTTAATTTATCCTTTCTGTCTGTGGGTACAAGTTTCAGACTGCTAGCACGATTCATTGTCTGTATTTTTACATAAACCAGAAACAATGGAGAAAGTCTACACTTGTATTTCCTATCTTAGTATGCAGCCATTTAAGTCTTATTTTTATTGTACTATTTGTTTAGTGTACTTTTATTCTTGGCATTGACCTTTTAATATTGATAGTACACGGTACTTATATAAGAAAGTAATTGGTCTCTTGATATTCGGGAAAGCGTGAACGGAGAGCTCACCGAAGTTACTTCTTTAAAATCGGAGTTTAAGCATTTAGGTATAGAAGTCGTATAGTTACATTATTTCGTTTTTGCTTTTTATTTAAAATTTGTTTCAATTATGGATATTTGTGTTAACAATCTGCATTTTAAGACACCGATTTTCGATCTTGATTTATTAGGTGAAAACAAAGTTAACAAAATTATATTTTATTTTCTTTAATTAGATTCATAAAGTAATTCCATTTTCTAAATGTTAATATTGTTGTCTTGATTATTCATGTTTAATGTTAGGATTTATATGTCAAATATATATATTTGAATGACAGGGGTATCGAAAATGTGTGTGTGTGTGTGTGTGTGTGAGAGAGAGAGAGAGAGAGAGAGAGAGAGAGAGAGATTTATAACGGCTCAAATACAAAACATCTTTCCAATGTTTCGAGCTGAACAAGCTCTTCGTCAGGGGAAGAAACAAGTTGCATCCACAAAACAAACACTAAAAACAAAAGCCAAGAGAAAATCTTAACTCCATAATGTTTGAATGACATGGGTAAGCTACAACCGAGAGTTTAAAAAGAAAGAAAGAAGAAAGAATTGAAAAACGGCCATAAAACGGGTAAACTACATGCTATTTTTGCGCTGCCATCAGACCAACATAGTTCTAAAGCAAAAACTTAAAGAAGGGATGATTGTGTCTATCGCACAGAGAAGAAAAATGTTTTGACCTAATTCCATATATGGAGAAACCAAAACTTTTGCATCCCACATTATCTATATCGGGTATAAATTATGTCAGTGCAGGTGTAGGTATTACATATCATATACGTAATACGTCATGTGGTAGAAGTAATTGAAAACCCCTACTTAAAGAAAGGGTCTACTGGAACTATATGTGGTTAAATTCGACACATTCTTCAAAGTCCTCTCTCTCAGTGGGTGTAGCTACATTTCCTCTGATGTACTTCATTTTAACCATTGCATAATGACAACAATTTGAATGGAAAGTTGTGAATGCAAGTAGATGCGATATGCAATGAGAAGGAAAGGATTTGTGCATGAAAAATATGTGTGTGTGTGTGTGTGTGTGTGTGTGGTGTATACAGGTAAACGGTATGTAGTCAATCGGAATTCACTACATATAACATAAAGTACATGCATCTTTTGTATACGCTTTCTATTTTTGTAAGTGAGAGACAGAGAGAGAGAGAGAGACAGAGAGAGAGAGAAATTTTTAGCATACTGCGTATTTAGTCTGCTAATCTCTGTTTAAGAAAGTAACTGGAGAATATAAGCGAATCTATGGAAGGTGATGAACACAATAGATTCTGATACCCTTTGCAAGATGGTGATCTTTACAACAGATTCAAAGAAAACTGTTCTTAGAAACAGAGATTGTTAAACATGATATAGTTTTGGGGTCCAGTTGTAAACTGATATATCCGATGAATTGATTTAAAAGAAATAATGGTTTCCGTGTACAACATTGATTCTATGATTATTGCGTCATCGTAGATTGATACATTTCTTACACTAAAATAACTTAAAGGTCCTGCGCCAGTTGGCACAGGATCTTTGCTTGTTGGTCATCACCTGAAGTACGTTTTGATAAAATACAACAGAGAATCAAGCATGCGTATACATCGTACAACAAATTAGTTCTGAGCCGGGACTGGCTTACACCCTTTATATACTTTGCAATAACAATGTTAGAAACACAGCCCTCCTCGTCCTTAGTTGTGTAAGGAGATTAACTTTTCTATCGAAACGGAATAACTTACAGCAGTAATTGTTTTTTGTGTGTTTTGCTTTTTTTAACGCGAATACCGCAAACCTATAATAACAGCCTCACAATATCGATAAGAAAAGAGAGGACACAAACATTTCTAAGATACACACGATGAAACGTATGATTTTCAGAAATCGATTTAGCCAGAAAGGTACTTCAGTCAATTTGTACGACAAATAAAACTGTTTTTGAATTAAACTCTGTGGTTAGAACATGTATAAAGGTGACTGTAAGAAAGATATCGTTATATTCTTTCGTAGACATATTAAGGCCACAAAAGCTCACTCTTGCTAGATATTGAATCTGCCTATCACTTACATATTAATATTTGTGTTGTGAGTTATGGACAAGTGCCTAGGTGTGCCAAATGTGACACGTGTGTCAAGATAGCGACGATTTGATAATCGAAGAGCAAATATAACTTGTTTAATTCCAAACGCATATCCACCAATATCTGTTATAGAAATTGTAACATATAACGTTCCCAACATACCCTAATTATGGAAGTAGCCCATTTAATGGTTGCGCTCTAGCGATAAAGTTTATATGTTAGACGCCGTCTGTAACAGCAAAATAAATATCGTACAAATAGCCAATAGGATAGGATAAAAGTAATTTACTCATTCAGTATTTCGTTGACATGGCATCTATTATGCCACAGTATCACAAAACGCTGTAGTTCTGTGCTAGCAAATGACACCACATATACTTTTACAATGTCATGTCTTGGTCTAATCTTGTGACTTTTATTTTCTATTGAACATATTAGGTGGCGTAATACTCACTAGAGTGTTCCTATTAAAATAATCTACAAGTCATTACACCACCTCAGATGAAAGTCTCAAAAGCTTATTGTCTAAAACAAACTGAGTGGAGACCTTGTACAAAACCGTACAGGATCATTAAACACCCATGCCATGTTACAGGCAGTTATTGCTAGAAACATACATGTAACCGACGTCAATGTCGTCATATGATAGCTCATGCTGACGTTACGCAGAAACTTCAAATACGTTATCCGCTATGCATTCTCCAATGAGTCTGTCACATATATGCATAGGAGTGAGAAAATAATAAAATGGCCGTCTTTGGTAGGATATATAAATTGCACAGTCACGTATTGACATGGCATGAGCTGATACGAGTCATTTGGGACCATATTTTGGTTCGGCGCCAGTGCCGCACCCTATTAGATCCTGATCAGCTGTTCCAAAACTGCTCACATTTAGAGCATCTTGCTTTCAGAGTAGGAGTATAAAATATACAGGTTTCCAATCTACAAAAGTACACAATTCAGCATTCAATCACAAGATTTGTACTTGTAATCTGTACATTTTGTATGTCTCATCTTACCTTAATAATGAAAAGTAATCCCTGTAAATTTTGGTGTCATAATTGTTTAGATATGTAACTTTGAAAATAAAAGGTTAATGTAACGAGTCTAAAATGAAATAATTGTGTTTTACGATCAATGCTATGGAGCAAAAGAAAAATATATGTGCTCTTTATCGTGTCCTATGTATCCTTAGATCACAGCAACCTTACAAAATGACTATGTAAATTATTCCCAGGCCAAGATTCTAAATATTTATGTCATATTTACCTTATTTTTTGCTTTCCTATTTCTTTCTTTCTTTCTGTTTTGACCTCAGTTACTGCACATGTATTCTTTTATGAACTGTTTATCAACAAAGCGTTGCTCCCCGTTTGGGTAGATATTCAAATGATGATTGTATGTGGCCTTTATAATGATGGATATTACCCATGTCTAAAATTGATTTGTGTCTTGAGTCATAGTTCATGTATTTTATGCGTTATGTTTCCAACTTGTGGGCCTTGTCTTTTCAGTAAGAATAATTACAGATCGCAGGAATGCTGGATTTAGGTAAAATATGGTGTAAAACTATACAGATTCATTGACATATATATGTACATGATAGTCATTTGATCTACAATAAACAAAATAATTATACTTCTCATACGCAGATTCGATGTTGATATAGGCATGTTAGTATCACGTTAAAGTTATACAATTTACATAAAGGTACCAAAAAAAAAAAAAAATCCAAATATAATTCATTAAATTAATATGACACGGATACTCAATAGACAAAACCTCTTATTTTTACAGTGAACTCAGGAACTTATACAAACTATTGTAAAACTGTGAACTAAACAATGCCGAACCCGTATCCATAACCATTATGCACAGTAAATAGTAATATTTACTATTCATTGATTGGACGTTGGGAGTTCAGTTTTGCAGTATTGTAATTGTCATTTCCTAGTTGATGTTCACAGCACTGTAGCAAACTAAATGTTAAGACAAAGTTATATTCTTGATGTAAGTAATAGTTTCATGTGTTAAAAGATATCGTGTATTGTTCTGAAAAAGAAAAAGAAAAAAAAAGTATTTGAACTTAATTTATATTGACTCCCTTTCTTTTCATATAAATTACTGATAATACATGATACACATTTATTTCATTGAGAATTATACGAAATTCTAAATTAAAGTAACCTTTTATGTCATAGTATTTGACTAACCCCATTTTTCCCCCAAAAATATTACAAAATGTTCTATATTTGATTTGTTCTGTATATGGTATTGAGATATAAAATAGCATTACCTGTCGTAATTTCCGCCGCTTGACAGGGGGTTTGAGTTCAAAGCCCGGAGTAACGAATGGGAATTATTCCGAGATTTTTCTTGTGCTGGCACCTGTTTCCGCTTCCGTCTTATAGATGAGAAAGACCGACGTAAGAAGCCAACATTTTCTTGTGGTGCCTTCAGAAAATTGTCATCAAGAGAAGTACGAGATCCCTTATCTGAGTCCGACATGATTGATACCTGTAAGGATTCTGTAGGTATTACTCTAAAAACGTTCTTAATTTTTCATTTCGCTGCAAACAAGGAATGTTGAACAATATGGATTGGCACATTTTCGATGCAATGCACGTAGACAATTTCTTCAGGCAACTCTCTGAATATCGAGAACATTATAACGACGTCTTGTATTGTAACAACTTCAAATATTATAGCTTTGGAAATACAGAATAATTTCACGTATTATTCTAAGGTGCGAATGAAAAGTAAGCAAACAACTGAAGAAATACAAAAATGTATGACTAGCAAAATAGTCATTTTTGCACTTATCAAGCGATATTTCCGTCAATTATAACTATCACTATATCAATCTACAGTATTTGATTCGTAAAAGAAGCAGCAGTAACACCTAATTATCAGGTCAATCAATAGGTTTGGAATATAAATGTTCAAAAAGGGATGCTAATAGGAATTTGATGTAATACATAACATTATTCATAATCCATGGCAAAATCTCTTTTCCTTCATCTAGCTACTCAGAACGTGACTACTTATCCTGCAAACCGAACTGACAACATTTAATCCTTACAAAGCGTCAGCCTTAATTAGATTCCTTTTTCCACAGAAATGACATTTCAGGTCAATTATCGGTGACTCCAAAGTAATTTAGAATCATCACATTGGAAAACACGTTTGTTTTAAGCAGTGACAGTAAAAGTAGTTCCACAATGCCTGTATAGTGCGTTTCTGGAAAAATAATATATACATATCCTAGTCATCACCTTGTTTCTAGCAATTATTTTCTGAGTTAATAAAATGGATTTTGTGAGCAAAAATGTAAATGCGATCTAATATTCCGCAGTATGTAATTAAACACAGCAGGTTTGCTACTGCTTGTGAAACGGTTTTCTTTGATTAATTGAGTCAATGTAAGTCCGATTGTGTATTCCCAAATGAACAAACACAATGCGATGGGTTATTAAAGTTCCTATAATACTACTATACCAGGAATTGATCAATATCCTGCGAAACGATTGTACTTCTCTTTGACTATTATATTCAATGATTATCATCATGAAGCTTGCACACTTTTCACCCATAAAATACCACATGTACATGTTTTTCCATTGATCTGGATTCAAACACGTGACTCTAAATTTTGAATATATTTCTCACTTTAGCGTCGCTTAAAATAGAATGAGAGTCATTTTAAAACATTAGACTAAAGTTTAAGAGGCACACAACACTGAATGAACACGATAGGCAGCATATTTCCCAATCATCCGAATATTTCCATGACACTGTAATCAATGGGTGAGTTAGTATTGCTCATTTTCCTTGTCAATTTTCTGCATGTATAACGAAACATAAAGGTAAAATTCCAATCACCACAGTAATGTAGTCAACGGGTGTCTAGACGGTTCCTTATGATAGCTATTGTACTTTCCGGCCAGACTTTTTAATTTTCCCTGCTGATCAGCTGCTCATATCCTTTTCACATTTCTACTATTGATTTAGAAATACGCAGCGACACGCTGTTGATGGGAAGTAGAAGTTGTAGCCCTCTATTACCGTTGATATACGTATACACGTTTCAGTTTTAAAGTGCGTTTGACTGTTGTAATGCAATAGATACAAAGTCATATTTTACCCCTTCAAAGGAAAATGGTGAAATGTTCCAGTGACGTAACTCTGAACCTTGCGGAACCTAAGGGTATCCAGATGTGTATGTGAAAGTTGTTTCATTCAATACCAAACAAGTATTTCACACTTATGTCCTTACTCAAATCCTTTTCCTCTGGAATTTGAAGTTGACATCTTGGTGAGTTAAACTTATCAATCTTATTACTTCATCACAGAAGTTTCAATCATCTGGTCTCATGTAGAAGTAAGACTCATGGAATTCTGCTATGTTATGCATTTGAAGAGATATCGATTGCATTGCAGATTATATTTTATTTCCTTAGGTCTGTGTAAAAACTCCTATACGATACTAGACCTTAGGAAGCAGTGACAATTTTCATACTCTGTTTAATAGGTAAAACAGAAATCACACAGTATTGTAGTACTCATTGTTGTTCATACTTAGGTGTAGTAAGGACTGATTAAAGTATGCAAATCCAAGTCTATTTCAGCATCTAAAATTAAAATATAGTACAAACGGACTGAACATTTTTTCTTGATTGAGAAATGGCATGTTGGTCGCATTAAAGCCATACAAAGATTTGAACAGGATGCGGAGAATAATGGAGGAAACACTTAAAGTGATCTTGGCGCCAGTATCATCATCAATGTCTAGTGAATGCCTGTGTCTTTGAATAACAGAATATGACTTCTAAACCCAGTTGATATGAACAGCAAAATGTATTTATGCATATAAACATTTCATTTATATTCAGAAAGGATCCGTGCGTTGTAGTGTGAGTATTAGATCAGAGTTTTTCATCAAAGAATAAATGGAAAAAGATTTTCAAATCTTGATAAACAAAATTCAACTAAAACTTATTGAAGTGTGCCTTTGGTTTTGGTGACTACAACTTCTTCTATTTTACTTTAAGGCGAAATTTGAGCTTTGTAAGATAAAAATCCACATACATTTACCCCAGCTACTGGGACGCGACGTGAATGCTTGACCAAAAACAGGAAATAATGACACTGGTTTGTTTTTCTCTGTTAACGAGTTTAAGGATCTAACACACGTAATTTTTGATTGCAATGAACGATGGGTCTTATATGACTAAAATGACGATGGGTCTTATTTGACTAAAATGACGATCGGTCTTATTTGACTAAAATGACGATCGGTCTAATTTGACTAAAATGACGAAATAAATGGGTAACGTACACAATGTTGTCATTCATAATAGCAAAAAGTCTGGCTTACATCTTTTCGAGAGGAGAAACGACGTACGCAGCTACACCCATTTAATTGCAATATAGCTCTCTCTCGCGCTCTCTGTCAAGTCACGTGATTGGTAGAACGATAACGTATAAACTATTGTTCAATGTGATCTCTCATTAAGAATGGCACTGGCAATAGGGTCTTTAGGAATAAACAATCAGACATATTATATTGTTGGTAATATTGACTGCTCAGACTTTTGAACACCCATGATTGATAACATATTCGCATTTGTTGATAATGTCTTATAGGTAGAGTGTACTGCATATACAGACTGATACCGTTTGCACACATTCATAAGTACGATACAATGTATAGACTCGTGTAATTGATTATTCATAATTTGGGCTTTCAAATACAAGTTTAGGAAGTATGCAAGTACATTTATATTATGTTGGCGCTCATTAGAGCTAGTGGGAATCTGTCTTGCAGATTTTGGTAAAGGAATATTAATACTGTTTTGTTTCTTGAGGTAATGGCCGATCAAGACTTGTAGTCATTCTTAAAAAAAAGAAGTGCTCAATTCCGTCCTTGTCGGTATTAATAAGCTGATATGTTTGGCTTATGCCCATGTATATTATTAACTATATAGGTTGATAGGCGGGTGTATATCACCTGCCTTGTTTTTTTATATACACAAACCAGGAGGAGACTGGTATGTATAAACCACGCAGGTGATATTCACCTCATCATTTGCATATGAACATATATCACAAATTTGTCGTGATGCAGAATCATTTTTTGCTGTTGTTCGTGTCTTGAACATCTGAGTGTACTTGGTAACCCCTCCTATTATGCACACAATTATGCCACCAGAAGTTAAACTATAATAACTATATCTGCTTAATGAAATATCTCCCTTGACATCGTTAATTCCTTTTAATACTGGAATAAATCCTAAGATTTCAAGATTAATTAAAAAAACAAATAAACAATTAAGCTAAAATGTTACCGACAGCATACGTACCAACAAACTTTTTTTTTATACTACTGTCTATGACATTCTTGACAGTCACAATAGCAGACGGGTGTACTGATTACCTGCGTGCGACGTAACGTCACGTGCATCAGACGGTATATACAGCGTCATATGGATTTGCGAATGACCAGTCAAATTCGACGGATTTTATTCTGTAGTATCACAGTCACATATATATAAGTGACGCCTTTAATACGGTTCTTTTTACAATGGTTAATAATTCATGTTTACACCTTATAACGGAGTTGGTATACCGTACATACCTTACTACTTTCCTTCAGTAGCTAACATAGCGTGGGCTACAATACTGAGCTAAAAACATAGTGTGCGATTTAGCTTGTGTGATACAAGTTGAATGGGCCTTTGGTTAATATCCAGAAATCAGAAAATTAACGCTCATACTGATGTCGGAGTTGCACTCATGTCGGTAGAAAATGTGACACACACACTGTTGGCAGTGGTAAGAGCTAATATTATCTGACTTCTGGCCGAGTAATGAACATCTGTCAGCGACGGGCTCAACAATGCCCTGGAGGCAACACTTTAAGTCCACAGATATCTCCGCCCTGGTGACATTGTTTTGAATTATTGGCATACTGTAAAAATCCGTTTTTAAAGTGTTCCCATTGTTCCAATTGTTGTCGCACCTTTCAGCAGTCTTTTCACTTCAAAGTTATAAGAATTGTTGCTGTTGTTGTATTTTGGTACTAAACAATAATTCATTTGCTTTTTTTCTGGAAGGAGAGTTTATTGCTAAAGAATTCTTTCCATGCAGTTGCTTTAGAAAGACAATAAAAGATTCAAAACAATCATAATCGGTTTCGAAACAAAGTGCAGGACTATCACTTGAATGTCTATTTACATAAAAAGGGGGAAAAAAAACAAACAAAAAAAAAAAACAAAATATATCTTGTCGCTGAAAACAAGCTTGACCTTGAAAAGAGACACATGGGAATATTCAATCGCTAAATGGTGGGTAATATCTTTCTCGATTCGCCTTCTTAACGAGAAAGAAAAGTAGTCTAATTGTAAGACGCGTAGTAGGATAACACGCCTAATGATCTTACCCTTTCTATTGAAATGAAGCGATTACCTTGTCGCATGCTTATGAAGTGCGAACATTATTTTATAAAAGCCTGGTGGCATGCCTTCCATCAAATGTGACTTATCAACTCCTGTTTTTCATTACAATATTCCTAATCACATTCACCTTCATTTAGTGATACTTTATTGATTCGTTGTTTCATAAAGCGTGTCTTGTTGAATAGTAACGATATCCATGCTATATGTGCTATAGTTTTTGTGTATATAGCAATGTAAACTCATCTAGGCATCGATACATACATGATTAAATGACTGAACGGAAACCTATCACACATTTATCAAACAGCAGGCAGAATTTAGAAAAAAAATATGAGTACTGTTGAAAATGTTTCTTATTTACATGGGTTTATTTCACATATAATTATTCAGGGAAAACAATTGTTTCGTGATTTCATGGTTTTGTACTTAAGCAATTGATAATGTCGTAAGATAGAACTAATGACATACATTTATTAAATTGAGTCTTAAGGGAACTATTTTGGATATTATTATATCTGTATATGGTACTTTTAAATCCCGGATTAATTATAATGATATAATTGATAATCAATATTCATGTATCTTTGGAGTAAGTCAAGGCGAGTGTCTGTCACTATTCTTATTTTTCATGCTTTTAAACAATCTACAAGGATAAATTGTGCATCGTGGTATAGAGGGCATACAGCTTTCAATTTTACTTTGTGCAGCTGATATTGTTATATTGTTACGTTCCCGTATAGGTCTTTAAAACGGTTTCGAAATTTTGTATTAATATTGCAATAGATGGAAGCTGAAAGAGAAGAACGGTTCGAAGACAAAGATTTCGATAATTAGAAAAGGTGGTAGGTTACTGAGAAATATGACGTTTAATTCTGATAAAACAACACTAGAAATAGTAAACAAATTTACATAACTTGGTATTATTCTTACATCTGGCGAATCCTTTAATGAATCACAGATTATGTTAGCTGATCAGGCCCATAAAGGATATTTTTATTGGAATGATATTTATTTCTAAAGCTACTACTGCGAAGAGAAGTCATTTAATGAGTCTTTTTGATAAGGTAATAGTACCAGTTCGTAGCTAATGTTGCAAAGTATGGGGTTTTATACCTGCTAATAATACTGAAAGAGTTCTTTTGCAGTTTTGTAAAATATTATTTGAAGTCAAGAAAAGCACACAAAATGATTGTATTTATGGTGAACTTTTGAGAATTTCTTTTTGCGAAAAGATATATTATTATCAAATCATGGTTTAAGATTCTGGCGTATCAAGATGGAAAGTACATAAGATATCTATACTATGATGCTGGATGATTTAATAACGTGGCCACATGAGTAAATCTAGGCTTATTTAGTTACAGATTTGGCGTCTAGAATTGGATTCTTTTGACGTCTGGAACAATACATGGCTGAGCAATATTTACATATTTTTGGGTACTTTCAGACAAAGATTGACTCATAATCTAGTTGAAAATTGGATGGAAAGGTTACTGCATTCTAGTAGAGCTACCTTTTACGTAAATATTGCTTCATTTGACATAAAGTGTATCTTGATATTGTACACATTTTAAAATTCAGAAGCGCTATACATCGATTACGAGTGTCATCGTATATATTGGAAGTGGAGGTTGGTTGGTGGGCAAGACCATACAAACTAACTGAAGAATAGTTAAGTTGCAATACACTGGGGGATGAGTATCATTTTATATTTGAGTGTCAGGTATACACACACTTAGGAATTAAGGATATACATGTATGTATGTATGTATATATATATATATATATATATATATATATATATATATATATATAAGTATTATTGGAAAAAGACCAAATATGTTTAAATTTATTAAACTTAGATGCTTATATATTTAAGGCTTTTGGACTGAAAATATAAATATACAGTGTATATCGAAACAACTGCTGCTGCTGCTAATGATGATGATGATGACGCAACTATTATTATTATTATTAGTAGTAGTAGAAGTAGTAGTAGTAGTATATCCCCAAATAAGTGTTATTTATATTACAAGACGGATATCTCTGAGTTCTTGGTTTTCAGATGAATCTTTCTGCCGAATTATCTTTGAACTAAAAATGTGTGTGGGGGAGTGGGAGTGAGGGATGTTAGTAGGAGTGACAATAGCGTTTGTGAAGGGGGAGGGGGTGTATATGTGTTTGAAACTATTGCATATATATGATAATTACTATTTTGATACAGTAATTGGTTTTACTTCGAATATGTCTGAACTTTAAATGTATGACATTGTAACCATGTTCATGTATTGCACTATCTGCTAGTTATGTACGGAGTTTGCATTCACAATCCAATTGGGCTTATGGAAGAAAAAAAAGTCTTGTCTTGTCTATCCATCATTGTTACGATTCTGACAAAGCTATTTAATCATTCACTCTGCGATTGATTGGTCGGCATTTAAATCAGAATTATTCATTAGTCATTGGTATCTTGTACAACTAAGAAGAATTTTTGAATGAATAATTCTGTATATTTTGACTGGCATTCTGGTACTGAAAACACTCAGTATTAACTTATAGAACAAACTATTACTATAGTGATTGTTTTGCCACGTTTTATATAAATTTATACTTTGTTGCAATAGAAACCAACTTGTATTCTCTCTCTCTCTCTCTCTCTCTCTCTCTCTCTCTATATATATATATATATATATATATATATATATATATATATATATTCACAGAAGTCGTGGTATTAAATTATAAATAGTAAGATATAATACTTTTGCTTTAATAATATAATCCTTTGCTACGGAGATATACGAATTACTTGTTCCAAATCGCAGGGAATATGGAGAATTTGACATACAACAATTTATTACAATTTGTACGCGCCTAGTCTTTCCGTAAAAAATATACATATGAGTATTGACCTGCATCATTACCTATAATTTCTTGATGCCTTAAACCGTAAAAATATATTGATATAAAACAAATAATCCAGTTTTACTGATATTTTGTAAACATTTCAGCAATAAAATAAACAGTTTGACGGAAATGTACATTTCTCACCACTTGATAAGGTTATTGTTTTAAAAATCATTTTAACATTGGAAAACAAATTTCCAATCAATTATTTATATCTTTGTACATAAATGCGTTCATTTCTGCTTACGTATACTCTGACTCCTGTTTGATAAAATCATTTCTGCATCAGAATGTCTCTCAACTTAGGAATACCTCACAGTTAACTCTTACATAATATTTAATATGCCGTGTTCATTGAATTTCTTTGTTTAATTTGTCATTACAATGGAATATTTTTTCTAAATCGTATATTTTCATACAAAGAAATGTGAAAGAAAACTTCCGTTACTAAGATTGATAGACTAACAATGTCAAATGATATTTTGCACTAAGAGGAATTTCAATTAAGTCCAGCACAGACATCAATATGCAACGTCTCGTAGCGTGAGTTGCTTTGATATCCGCAAGAATAATGTCTCGATTATAATGAGAACAAAATCTGAACAATACAATACATTAGCTGTTACCCGAACATCAGTCTGTTTATAAATCAATTCTATCAGCAGAAATGACGCGTTTAATCCTACTGCAGACAGTCAAAATTGATACCGTCTTTTATTTTCCGGAAGTCATAATCTGGCTTGACACTACATAACAGGAAATATTTGCGTCATGATTCTTGAAATTTACAGGTAGTTTTCATAACGCATTTGTTGTGATACTGACAACAGGAAACATACTTTTCATCGCGCTTAGGCACATGTGTGCTGCTGATATAGGATTATATTTTATACATTAAAAGAGTACGCTCATTTATAATATATATATATATATATATATATATATATATATATATATATATATATATATATTAAACACTTCAAAACATGGCAACTGCTTCAAAAAACTATTTTTCGTTTCATATCGAATTTTGAAATGTTCTAATGAAATATTACATTGGATTTTTAATATATTAAGACTGCAATGAAAGCAAAAAGACCTTTAATTATTAAATAGCAGAGCAATCAATATTACTGGAAAAGTATTTGCATTATTATTTATTACTGAAACCACAGTCTCTGTTTAAAGTGATTCCATAGTCAAAATCTGTAAAATGGTAGATTAATTGATCTAGCTGAAACAAAAAACAAAACAAACAACAACAAAAAAAACCCAGACATATATTACGATTTAAAATTAAAATTTGAAGCCATACTCATTACACCGGAACGGATGTGTTGACATACATTTAGATCGAACTAGGATATCGACAAAGCACGTTCTCTTTAAAATTGTTAGAGGAGTTGCATGACTAATAGCTTCTTATTTGACAAGGATTCGTTTATGTATTGAAATTTGTAGAATGTAGTTGGTGATACATATATGTATCACGGGGTTTAGGTTCCCTTGTTTTTCAATGTCAATACATTTACTGTTTCCAATCAGTATAAATTATGGTCTAAAGTTTTTTTCTCATTTTGCACCTTCAGAAAGTCTCCTCCTGGAAAATTATAGATTCCGGTATATGATAATTTAACATGTCTGCTTTTAGTAGGAATTCAGATTATGTAAGGATTAGTTAATGCTGAAATGAAGAAATCTTTATTAAACGACCAGATTCAGCTCCTGACCATGCAGTCGTGTACCCAGTCGCAAGGGTAGTGTTGGGTGTATGTCTTGTATTTGCTATGTACTACTTGAGTGTACGCCATTTTTTTGCTGTGCATTTTTTCTTACGTTAAGAAATTAGGACCGCACACGTGTAATATACTATTCCTCCAACTTTTAGCAGACAACATGCATGGGACAAATCCTTAAGATGGGTCGTACTGAACAGGAATATGCAAATATTTCACTGGTACAATTATGACTGGCTTATATGTCATCGGATGATTGATCTAATAAGAACTGACTGGAGACTTGTCTTGAAAGTGGTAATTAATACTACCTTGAATTACATGCATCCCATTATAGGCATCTTAACATAAATTGCAAAAACGTCCTATCATGCTTACATGATTCTGTTCGAGTTTAAACTTACGTAGTTATGTAGGATTAAAATGTGACATTTTGCTTTTACAAAAGTAACTTAAATGGGTATATCAAAATATTTAAATTCAACATCACACAAATATTCCATGAAATAATTTGCAAGACATGCTAATTTGAACAAGTCTAAAAACAACCTAAAACATACTTCAGACATTGTAACCATTCACCTTTAATCTTATTAAAACGTTAACTTTTGAAAAGACCTAATGGTAAGCGCCATTTTGATTAATTTACCCTAGTCTAATATGACGTTGCTACTTACGCTGATAAAACGTATCAGATATACAGCGTATCAACAAATATATATCAGCCAAGTAATGGCTTACTGAATAAATTAAAACCAGGCTTATGAGAAAGGCACGTAAAGTATCTTCAATACAATTTAATGCATATCAAATAGGCTTTTATGGGCTAGGAAATGCATCAAACGCAGCAGCTGCATTGTATTGATATTCCATAACTTTTTATATCTCCTTATTATCATGTCAACACGTCATTATAAGCTTGCTATGTGAGCCTGATAGCATTGCGATCAATATCTAAGAAACAGGACCTAATGATGCCGATAGACGCTCGTGCCATATTATTATTGGACCAGCTTAAAAATACAACTATTGTGGGCTGAGATTTGGCTATTCTAGCAACTCTAGAAATTCAGAATTATGATCTACTGAGGTAATGCTATGCGCTGCTCAGCTACTTGCAAACTACAATGCAATCCGATTTTCAAGAATGTAAATTCAACATTATGGCGAAGAAACAATTGTAAAAGGTAAAAATACAAAAAGTTCAGTGGCGTTGTCAGTGGCTCTTTCCTTATGGTTAGCTGACGAAACTTCATATAGAAGTTATCTCTGTTCTCAAAAGCTAATACAATTATGTTCGGTTTTTCTTCTTAATTGTTAGCATTATACCTGTCAGTATTCATAAAAACGGGTATAAATTAGTAAATCACAATCACAGGTCTTAAGAGACTTTTTCCCATGCGCAACGAAAAACAAATACCATAAACATAGGCAGATATGGAGTCTCTGGAAACAAGGATTAGTGCAATATTTTGTTTTGCGTTTAAAGCAGAAGGCTAACATAAACAACAACTTTCTAAATGTTTCTTTTATTCTGTGTACTTTTATTCGCAAAACAATACTTGAAGTGTCGCAAGCGTTGATTACATGAGTGGTCTCTTGAGCACCGTCACTACGAGAGAGAGAGAGAGAGAGAGAGAGAAAGAGAGAGAGAGAGAAAGGGAAACAGATTGGCAAAAAGTTTATTATATCGTGTGTCTGAAATCTTTTACTTCTTTTTCAACAAAGTATAAAATAACAAAGCGAGACAGAACTTAAGCTGTAATATACTGCTTTAAATTACCGATCTTGTAGAAAATACATTCAAAATTATTTCTTTATTTCTTCCTTTTTAGAATTGTTTCTTTTTCGAAAAGTTTCAGATTCTATTGAAATGATTAAGATTATTTAATTCATTCTCAGTGTCTGACAAGGAAAAGTAAGGAATCTCTGTGTGTAGTGTTAGTCATGAGTAATTTGTACCCTATGATTCCAGGGGTTTCTAGTATCTACAGAAGAGCGAGCTATTATTAGTATTAGCTTAGCTTCATGTAAGATATTCATCCACAAAATGCAATGTTAAATAAAGAATTTTATCCGTTTGTTGGGATCCTCTCGTCTGATGTTTGCGGTATCCATGAAAACGAAAGCGTCGTATCAAGTTCTAGAGTTAAGTTATACACTTTTCATAATTTGCGCACTATTTCCTTACGATTATGGAAGCAATTAATCTTCATAAAGTCCCGTAAGTATATTAGGAACAATATCAAGGTATCGAATTATGCTTTCTTAGTACTAGTTCCTACAGTAACCATGTGAATTATTCAAATGATGCTGCTTAAAATAGGCACAGAGTTTTCATAAAAGCCTTATGTTATAGAGAATTTCAGATTTGGGATTTTGTTTGGGGTGGAAGTGGAAGTTGGAATGAGATGTCAATTAATTGGCGGAGAGTGTTCATGCGTGATAACCTTAATATCCTTATGTAAAAACATTGCTGAAGGAAGAAAGCACATTATATCTTCTACGTTTCAGTAAATTACACAAAAGGTTTTTTTCTGAATCTTATGTGTATACGATGCCTCATTGACAGGGTCATCGTATGACGCAAGCTTTATAAATACTGACCTTTTAAACATGCTCTTGATAAAGATTTTGACAGAGACGAAACAATAGGTATTTCAGATATCATTTTGGGACATTTTTGCCTTGCAGTAATGACCGATTTGTAGGTGTTATCTTCACACCCTGATGTTCAGGCAAAGTTTGTGTCATTCTAAGCAGGTGATATTAATGGATCTCCCCGAATTACACTTTCAAAATCATAAATTCGGACGATAAGTTGCCTGCTTTATTTAAAAGATACCTATATTTTCTTATTTGTTTCCAGAATTCGCCAAGATATCTCGTCTTTGTCGATATTTTGAATTTATATGTAAGGTCATATATGTTATTAGTTATATATGTTAAAAGACGGATGATACTGGTACATATCACCTGCTGAGGATTGTGTATAGCTCTCTGCTATCTCTCGGGTTATTAAGGACCAAGGTAGGTAATGTGCACCTGTATCACTCGCCTATCAGCCTATATGACGAGTCTGTCATAATGCAAAATCCTTTTTGTTACGCTGATATAATCCACGCCAGGGGTCGGCAACCGTTTATACTTAAAGAGCCAAACTATGTCACAATTCGGAGCAAGAGATCAACAAAGAGCCAGTATAAGAAAGCCCATTTGTGACAGTATACAATTTAACATTATTGATATTAAACATGTTGATTAATAATATGAGAAGAAAAGAAAGCGACAAAAAGACCGAATTGACTTGAGTAATTAAGCATTTTTTATTTTTTAAAATTAATCTTAGATTTAATTAAAACATTTCGTGTATTTTAGGGATGTGAAAAGAGCTATATTGTGTTCCGTTCTGAGCCCCATTTGGCTCGAGAGCCATAGGTCGCCGACCCCTGATCCACACCATCATGCCATTTAAAATCCTTTTCGTTACGCTGATATAATCCACACCATCATGACATGTGGAAGAAAACTGCGCATTATTGTATCTGCGTCTTTTGTCTCCATAATCACTGGTAACACGTGAATATCAAAACTGCGATTTAGCCATGAAATTTGAAAATTAATAAAGATAAAGTAAAAAGAAGTATCCATGGTACACCTAGCAAAGTCCGTTACCATACTGCATACGACATGTTTGACCGTCGTGACTGGAGAAGGAAATACGAGTTATCTTCCTTTGACGTCGTGTTACGTGCCGTCAGACGGCATATACAATAGTAACGACCGTTAAACGAGTGATGTACAGCGTCATACGAATTTATGATTGACCAATATGTTTTCCGATGAGGAAACATGACCAGGTATCAATTAAATTCCTTTAAATAATAGAAACAACAACAACAACAACAACATAAAAATCAGCGCTTTTTATTTGCTTCGCATCTCCTCTTTCTTCGGGAATTCCAATCAACAATTTTGACAGACTTATATCGCCCAGCATTCACAAAAGCGCTAACAATAAGTAAATAATAAGTTGCAGGTCAAGAGAGACTTTACCCCCATGGACAAAGAAAGACAAAGAACATAAAATAGACAGGCATTAGAAAAAGGGAGAAGTACCTTGTTTTGTTTAGCATTTGAAAGAGAAGGTTAACATAAACAGTAAATTTGCAAATTTTCCTTTTATCTACTGTACCTTATTCTGAAAACAATATGTTTCTGAAGCTTGTTGTGCTACAAGCCATGATTGCACGAGTGGTCTCTTGATCCGGGTTATTGAGAGAGAGAGAGAGAGAGAGAGAGAGAGAGAGAACATCTTGACAACAGTTTTCTTATATTTTGTGTATGAACTCTTGTATTTTTATTTGTTATAAAGAATAAAATAACAATACTCAGAAATAAAACGAGATCGAACCTAAGCTGCAATATTCTAATTTAAATTATCGACATTTTAGAAAATATCTTCAAACTTATTTGCATTTTCTTCTTGTGTTTCTTTTTTGAAACGTTTCAGGTACTATTGAAATAATTAAAATTGCTCCATTCATTTCTCCTCTATGTATATTTGAAAAATAGTTATAAGAAACCCTGTGTGTAACAAGTAAGTTGTACCCAATGATTCCGAGGCTTTCCAGTATCTGCAGAAGAAGGAGCTTTTCTTCTGCATCATCTCCATTTCGCATGAAAGTAATTCGTCTACAAAATACCACTTATCTTCCTTTAACGTTGTGTTACGTGCATCCGATTGGATATACTGCAATATAGACCGCTATACGAGTACTGTACAGCGTCATATGAATCTAATTAGGAAACACGATCAGGTATCAATTAAATTCATTTGAATAATAAAAACAATAACATAAAAATCAGTGTTTTGTAGTTGGCTTCGCTTCTACTGTTTCGTGTGAAATTTTCGATCAGAATATTTGGCGGAATTATATCCCACGGCATTCATAGAAAGGTAGCAACAAGTAAATCATAATCACCAGTCACGAGGGACTTACCCCCACAAAGAAGATAAAAATAGTCAGACATGGAGTCTTTGGAAAAAGGGAGAAGGAGTGCCTTATTTTGTTTTGCATTTGGAATATAAGGCTACCATAAACGAAGAAATGTATACATTTTATTTTACTTAATGTACTTTTATTCTGACAACAAAGTTATCGAAGCTTGCAGTGTCAAAAACCATAACTGCACGCGTAATATTCTGATGACCGTCATTAAGAGATAGGAGAGACATCTTGACAAATTTTTTTATTATTTTGTTTTTATCATGTGCCTCAATTCTTGTATTTTTGTCTGTAAACGATGAAATAACAATTCTCAGAAAAAATAGGATAGAACTTAAACTGTAATATTTTGACTTACATTATCTACATTCCAGAAAATATCCTCAAACTTATTTGCTTCTTTCTTCCTGTGTTTCTTTGTAGGAAAGTTTCAGATACTGCTGAAATTATTAAGATTATTTAAGTCATTTTGATTTTACCTCTTATATGTATATTTGTCAAATAGTTGTAAGTTGAATCGAATGATATGGGGTTCTCTGACATCTGCTGAAGAACGAGATTTTCTTTTTCATAGGTTTTGATCATCTCGTACAAAAGTAACTTTTCCACAAAAAAATGTAATGCTAAATTAACATTTTGATACCTTTGTTCGAATTGTCTGGTATCAATTTTCGGTTTCCATGGAAAGGAGACCCTAGTATAAAGTTCTATAGTCATATTAGGCACTTTTCACTATTTTCTCACTATTTCTTAGCGATTATGGAAGCAATTAATCTTGATAAAGCCCAGTAAGTATTTTGGAAACAATATAAAGGTATCGCTTTATGGTTTTGTTGTATTAGTCCAGTCATTTACCATATGCAAATGTTTAAATATATTTGGGTTCGGTGAATTATTCAAATTACAGTGGTAAAATTAGTCACTGCCTTTTCATTGGAGTCTTACGTGCACAAGCACTGATTTGGGATGGGGGGTGGGGGTGGGGCGCGAAAGTTTAAACCACGTGTCATTTACTTGGCAGCGAGCGTTCATGCGTGATACCTTTAACACCAATATGTAAGAGCAATGCTGAAGGTAGAACACAGAGTCTATTTCCACATTACAGTGTTACACACAATGGTTGGCTTTTTCTGAATCTTAGGTACACGATGCTTCTTTGACATGGTCATCATGTGACGTAAGCAGTATTAATACTGGACTATAATGAACCATTAGTAGGTGTTCTCTTCAAATCTTAATTATCATGAGTCTTGGAAAACTTGATGTTTAGTCAAGGTTTGCGTAATTCAAAGTAAGTGATATTAACATACATCCCAGAAAGATACTTTGAAAATAATAAATCCTATCGATAGACTGCCTGCACCGTTCCTCCGATACAAACACACCTAATTTAAATTTGTCATGATTTCTCGTCTTTGTCTATATTTTCAATGTATTTATAAGGTCATATATATATATATATATATATATATATATATATATATATATATATATATATATATGTGTGTGTGTGTGTGTGTGTTAGTCATATATGCTGAAGGGCGGATGATACGGATGCATATCACCTACTGGGGATTGTATATACCTCTCTCTCTCATCCTTGAGGAATTTCGCATCAACAATTTTAAATGGCAAAGTAGTGAATGACGACTACTAATGTATACGGTAAATAAGTAACCGTTGCATTTTGCGTGGTAAGTAATATCACATTTGCATGGAAAAGTCTTCAATCGGTTTAACAATATTTAATTTTAACGGAAATGCAACTAATCCCTGGACATACAATTTATGTCAAACATTATTTTTGCTTTTGCTTGCTGATCTCGTTTGTTGATGGATAACTAAAAATATAACTTGTATTTTGGACTAGCAGTTGTTCCATTAAGTGTAGTTTATGTTTTATTATGATATGACAGAAACGTAACTTAAGTGTGAGGTGAAATTCATGAAACTTGTGGAATAATAAAATATCCCAATCGCTGCTAACAGTTCCTGACAAATTATATTATTTAACTCATTTTCTACATTTCACATCAAATAAACATGATATTCTATATCACTTATATCTTGTCATTGCACACTCTTCTAGTGTAGTGTAGCAGACAACAATGCGGTTTATCTTATTCTTACACGCTCTTCTGTGTAGTTTAGCAGACACCACTCCGGAAGAACGCATTATTTCATCACAAATTATGTTGACACAGGATGCCTCGACTTGTGATAAAGATTCAGGCGAGTAAACACTTTATTGACCTATGATGCAATTAAGACTATAAATTGTAATCATTTAATGTTTAGGCGAAAACTTATCAAGCATGGAATATCTTTTAATTATCGATTAAATGATTACCTATTGTACTAAATTCCTTAAGCAAGGTATAAGTCAGGAGACATAATTTTGATTTTAGCTTTTTGAGATGACTGAAAAAATATGCAAAAAGAAAAAAAAACAAATTCGAAAAGCAATTAGAATTTTATGACTAATGTTGACAAATAGAGACAAGAAATCTTTACTATTTTAAAATTTAGCATTTTTTAATACGGAATACACCAAATCTGCCACCTGCTCCTTGGCGGTAAAGTCTCCATGGAATGAAATTTCAATGAATACAAAGATAACAATACATTAAACATCATTCTGTAGAAAGTAACTTACTGAATAATTAAACTGTAATGTTATGCATTTAATATATAATTATACTTGCGTATATTTTGCCGGCGATCTCTGAAAATAATACAGCACTATACTGATTACCCTTTTCTTTTGTATCTATCATGAGATTTGTCACAACTAAGTTTGTGTTATCAATGCAATTGATCAAGTGCAACAAGTGTCGTACGCATGTTTTGTCCGTTCAACAGGGAAATGCATTATTGCAAACGTTTTATAGCTTCCATACCTATTCTTTGCAAACAGGAGATACATTTTGTTTGTTTCGCTTAATGTTTACATTTCAATTTGGAGGTAATATCTAGGAATAAGATCCTCTAGTAATCTAATTTCGCCAAAATCAATTCCTAAAATCCATACATTCGTGAAACTGTAGATTATGTATTGTTTTATTACCGGCCACATATAGCATTCTATTGTAAATTAAATAGACACTTACATCATACATTAAGATAAAAATTTACACAGAAATCCTATCGTGAAAATAGCAGTGTAAATCATACAGAAAATGGCATTGTAAATCAGATACAAAATCTGCATTTTATTCACTCTCCTCTCGCAGATGTTAGATGTCGTGATAATGGTCGTGGAGACAATAGATAACAAGAGAAAACAAAGGATTACCATTTGCACAAAATGATAAATTGCAGCTCAAACCTTTTCGGTGCAAAGGGAATACGTATTTTAATGGCGCATCAATATAGGAATTTGAGATTTCATAATGTATTGTTTTGGCATTAATATCAGTGTATTAGTGATATGACACTTAATCAATGCAAACAGTTTCTCTTTGTCACGTGATGTATATCTGATGGACTTGTACAACAATGGTGACGATATCACAGGATCCTCGCGTGTTTGATATGTCGTGCAATTAAGATTTCTTCATGTGAAACTACTACTACTACTAATAATAATAACAATAATAACAATAATTATAATATAAACTACTACCACAATGACAACTACGACAGTAACAGCAGCACCATCCAGCAGTTGCAAGTTCTAAGCATGCTAAAATATCCATTTATTAAGACGAAGTCCATTTGGAAGAGTTCCAAATATACATGGCAATGTCTCTAAGACAAGTTTTCCAGTTTAGATTGATGTTTTAATGAAAGCAAATAAGATATTAGATGGAAGCCGCGTTAGATCACATATCATAAGACTCTCTCCTATACATTTGAAAGAAATGTATCGCATGGTATTGACTATTATTCAATAAATCAAGAATATTTCAAAAAGGAATAATGGTTGGAAACATCTTGATCCTATATCATTTGCAATCAAACACTTAAAATGTTTTCCCGAACTTATGCATATCAAATACAAACTTAAGAGAGAGACTTTTTCATTTAAATAATGCTTAAATGAAACGAAGCAAAATTTCTGCGGCGATGGTCCCTTTGTAGTTCTTCAGGGGTTATTCAATGTCTTTTGGTCTTTCTACTGTTTTGACTCGTGGCTGTCCAGAAATATAGTACATTTTGTCATTTGTATTTATCATTGTAAATAACTCCGTTAAAATCACTCATCTTTGAGTGCATTATTAACATTATTTTCAACCCGGAGTTTTGTCACTTTTATTTTAAGGTCCGTTCAGCTAAATATTTTCGCACAGTACATTTTTGAAATTAAACTGGAAATTTCTGGTTTAAAAAATGATACTTGATTTCTGTCATTCAAATACAAATACAAGCACATTATCTATCATATGAATCACTGGAGGGGACCAGTTAATTTCTTTTTCTTCATAAGGTATATGAGAGATGATAATTTTGACAGGTATGCAACTGAATATTGGATCTTGACATTATTTGAATCACACATTTTAATATCAGTCAGTGTTTAAATTAATTCTGTCTTTGGACAATAAAAAAAATAAATAGAATGATTCCTCTGTCAATCAGGAATTCAATAATATGGTATTATAGTCTGGAATCAAATAGCACTGCACTGCTGTACGTGAAATATTTCGGCATCTTTCCGATTATTCACCTTTTATAACCTCCCAATTAAATTTTGTGATAAATTTAGTTGTTAGATTTGGAGTCCGCAATGCGAGACGTTGAGTAAATGGAACTAGCCCTTCGAATTAGTTTTGCAATTTTTACATTACTGTGTTAATTTGTTGCAATATAAGACATGATATAATTTGAATGTTTGGACTTAGATATGGTGCCGTAAAGACTAACGTTTGTTGTATGCATTCATTGCGGAACTATCAATAACTTCCAAGCACTAGTTAGAGAGTTTACTTTCCTTTGTGTAGCCTATCCCTTACAATGCACCATGTAATTTTGCGTCTTACACACATGTCAAGCCTTCCCAACACTTAATGTCCAGCAATACTTCTCTGAATTAGTGTCAACTTTAGAATCCCATACAATATCATGTTTACCAAATCGACAATTACGCTCTATCATGAGAAAGAAAAGCGACAATTTTGTTTGGAAGGTCAAGAATACTGGGTTGTGAAATTGGATCCTATACCTGATCAATTTAGATAATTAATAGATTGTATTTCCGTTGAAAAAAGACAATTCTTCAAAATGGAGAAAAGGAATCATCACATTTTATTGCAAGTGTCTTTCAAGACACAAATCCAGTGCAATATTAGAGAGGTAGATACAGATGATTTTACAGGCGTGTTCATTGCAAATGTATTTATGAAACAAGACTAATGACTTTTACCTTTATTGCGAGCCTTGGCGAGCAAACGATTAAAAAAATTCGACAAATGTCATGAATCCCATTTGCAATGATCACAAATACAAGATTATATTTATCACGAAATGACAAATACTGATGTTTTAAAACAAAGAAACCGCTGAATAGTGTTGTGCAATCAAGTTGAAACACATGTTGATGCCTCATTCTTTATACCTTTGCCCCACACGACGGTATTACGTCCACTTGTTACTTTATGAGATTATTTGTACACCTTACAAATATACAACATATGACATGAGTAAATTAAAATAAATAACATTATAGTAGTTATGTTATAAAATTATATATATATCGTTTTATCTTTAAGGTAATAAAACAACAGTAGTCAAAGATATACCAAATATTTAGTATGAAACAGCTTACGGCTAACATGCAATGTAGAGCAAGAATTATTAGATCTCGTCAACAACTCTATTCCTTTTCCAATACAAACGCTCTCATTTTGTGTGCTTTATATTTAAGAAACGAACATGTTCTACTTCGTAGAGCAATTTTTTACAATCAGATCGATAAATATCGCGACATAAACATTGTAGTTTAATTTGTGTATTTTATCATGGGATGCAACTGTGGCACTATCTCATGAAATTCGTATATTAAAGCCATGTCCACTCGGCGATTTCTAAATAGCGACTTCTGTTTACTCACACTGAAGCACACACAAAGCACAGGCAGTGGGAGAGCCCGTTTGTTCTGAGTTCACTGGCCGTGGATATGACCGTTTTAATTGTACTTATAGTGCTAGTTTTCTTTATATTGTCACAATGAAGGTCAGCCTTGTCAGGAAGCTTTCCATTATACGGAAGCAATCTTCAACTGCAGATGTATGTGAAAATGTAAAACTTTTTGTGTTGCTATCCGTTCGATGTGATGAAATTGTTTAATATATTGCATGCTTGTTCTAAATTTCTAGAAAGTCAGACCTATGTCACATAACGCTATGTTATCGAATAGAATATAGTCTATTTCAGGTTATATATTTTTACCTAAAGAGACATGTTGAATTCAGTTATGTTGTATGCGTTAAATGAGGAGAAACGTTTGAGTTTTTAGTATCCAGTGCGATTATTCTTGTCATAGACAGATTCATGCACTAACGTGGTTGTTATAATAATAATCTCGTACAGTCGCTCTGATGCAAGAATTTAATGTGTAACGAAGTCAGTTCATGTGCACGCATACATAATGTATATCACTGTATTCGCAATCAAACGTGTCTCATGTAATACACGGCGCAGTTTCTGTATTCGAACTCCGTGGGACTGTCTAACCCGGATACTGGGGTGCATGGTGACGTTGATTCTAGGATCGATAACAGGTTAACTCAGTGTGACGGGCCAAAGGTTCTGTACCAGCGGGTCTGTGGGGGTAGAGCGTTTCCCAGGGGATCCACAGCAGACCGGGAGGAGTGGTCAATAAGAGATAATTCCTCGACCATTTACCGGAAGTATTCGTGATGAGTGTCTGGATGCCACCAGAAAACATAATCATATATATTGATGGAATATATATATTTAAGGTTTTGAACCTAAAAGTCAATGTCATTTTATGTGTGACGACCTAATACACCATCATATTTGTTGATGAACAATACATTGATCATATTTGTTGATGACTTCATACTTTGATATATTTGTTGATGACTTCATACATTGATATATTTTTTGATGACTTCATACATTTATATATTTTTTGATGACTTCATACACTGATATATTTGTTGATAAATCCATACATTGATCATATATGTTGATAAATCCATATGTCAATCATATATGTTGATAAAATCCATGTATCGATCATATCCGCTGACAAACGATATCATTGCGATTGTTTCCTGAAAATAAGTGTTTTGATCGTATCCGTTGAGGAACAATACCATTTTGTTATATCCGTTGATGAACTTTGTGCGCATGAGTAGGGTAGACTTTTCATTTGTTATAGTTTTGTTTATGAGAGATGGAAATAAGGGTGTCAGCTAGTGTGTCAAAGATTCAATCATCGTTAATTTGCATTATAACTCAACATTATACTTACGCACTTGTGTTATGTGTCTTCGCTATATCTCTATATCCAGTTCCACTCGGTTTCATCACGTTACAATTATGCAGATGTCATGACAACATTACTTAATTGTTTTCGTAATCCTAATGTCTTTTGTTGACCTTCCATGTTAATATATATATATATATATATATATAGATATATATATATATATATATATATATATATATATATATATATATATATATATATATATATATCATCACTTTACCATGGGAAATTGCTAGAAACGTTAAACAATTGGTGCATACAGGATGATTGGTAACCTTACTTTTCCATCTGTTGATCTGTTGGTACTTTTATTTTCAGCAAGTACAGAAAGGTAGTATAAAGCAACTAGTAAAGATTACTTAACAGAAAAATTTCATCAGGTAATCGGATACATTATTTCGTTTCGAACCATCATACAATCTTGAAGCGTTGGAGTTTGCTTTTTCAGTTGATAATCTGAAGATAAGGACAGAAAATTTACTTTTTTATCCTTTCAAGGCAAGGGAGAGTGGGAACAACGTACCAGGCATTTTTAACGTTTTTCTTTTAAAACAAGCATTACAAATTTATCAGCAATGTAGATACTACTTCGAAAATGAAAATGATGTCTTTCAAAGAGTGAATATAATTTAGAGATTGGACATATCGCGAACTATACACTGTCACGCCACTAAACTTTTTCAATAAACATTAAAGAATATAATGTAGATCATGAATGAAATACAAAGGAAAAATAATGCGGACATGTTTTCTGTATATTGTATTCTTTTTGCACGTCGTGAAATGTTTTTAAAAATACCCAAGATAAAACTTCTCTGGATTCTGTGTGAAGGAATCGTAGTAGATGCGTCACGTTTTTTTTAAATTTATGTAATAAATGATGGACAACACGCACTAGACGCATGCTTTATTTTGTCAGGCGGGGCTAGGGAATCCAATATGAGGGTATTAGATCCTAAAACTTACCGTTTGAACAAATACTGTTCTATGTTGAAGGACTAAATGGAATAGCATTTGATATGAGATCAACAAACCGTTAAAACAGAATCTGCCACATTTGTTCACAGGACAAGTCGTCGATTGTTGTAATGGCAAATATCTTTTTCGTACCTTTTAAGATTTAGCACAAAATCTTATAGCTGAGTAAGTCTTTTTTTAATAATAGATTAGAAAAGTGAAACCTTGCTCTTCTACTTTTATCGTGTGTTAAGTTCAAGCTTTGTATATATTGTAAATACACATTCACTGCCTAATGTAAACGCCATAAAAAGGGTTTGCGGCAAAGCCCTACCATTTATACTCTCTTATAGGTCGAGTCCAACTGCGAACTGCACAGACCCAAATCCGCCGTCTCATAATGCGCCGGCATATATAGATCTATGCAGTGTGTTAGGAGTAATCTATAATACAAACAATCTAGACCCTGATCTGCTCGCAATATGCGATAGCAGATCAGGTAATGATGCCCGTGTCTGTGACTTCTATTTACGAGTCACGCCTTTAATTATTCCTTTGCAGTAACACTTTTGTGCAAGTGCAATTCACAAAGTTTTCTGATGGATGTTATCTCGAATATTTTGTTACAGAAATAATTCAAGAATCTCAGTCTTGTCATTTAATATTCCATCATATAGATATAATGATGAAAGCAACAAGAACAACGAGTACGAAAGCGAGAAGGGGGCGAAAAGCAACAGCAGCAGCAGAGGCGGTAGGAAGAAAAAAAAATCATAATTATATAGAGTAGCAGGATGAAATATTAATTATTCACACAGACAGCCTGAAGGGACCTAAAACGAAAACATATATGGCAAGGGCTTAAAGGAAACATGTAAACAACAATTGATGTTTAGATAGAAATAGATAACATTTTACATGGAATACAATTTCAAGGTGGCACGCACAAGTCAAGATTGATGTCAATACAGTTGAAAACAAGTATACGATATGCAATCTGCTTTTCAATTAGAAACTGACCCGTTAGGGACATTCTAGTGCCAGATCAATGATGAAATTAGTCTTACTGGATTGACAGATCAGATTTTACTTTATTCATGAAAATACTACCGGGATTAGTATTTAAGTACCTGCAGTATTTATAGGATGAGAATGCAAGAGAGAGGCTAATGGACATGATGTCTGGGATGACCATTTAGCATTTTTGTAAAGCTCACCTCTCATTTAAGAGTCATCTGACTACATTACATGGAATAATTTAATGTCATTAAATGCTAAATAAACAGAATCGATTTATGTTGAAGAATACATGTTTAAAAGTTTTATTTTGTTGGAATTACTCAGCTAAATTGAAGTTCTAAATTTATTTATCATTCGAATTCACTCTTTACACTGTAACGCAAAGAGAAACATAACAGTTATTAATGCCTCTTTTCCTTCTTATTTTTTTTTAACAACATAATGTGACAAGAACATGGCGAGAGTCGATTCAGAAATGTAAATAACTGTCTTGCATTTGGACGCAGGAGGGCAATATTCTATTCATACAGTCGATTCTGATCTTGTTGTGATGAGGTGAAAAAATACGTCATCTCATTGCGTGTGGGTATTGCTTCATAGTCATTTGTATTATAAATATGGCTTTTGAAGCATACTACTTAATTACCTGCATTGTAAAATGATATCAGTCCATCTTGATATTGCAGACAGACAATTTAGGATGCAAATATAATGATATTTTATAAACGAAAGGAGAGAGCGAAAAAGAGAGGATACCCTCATGAAACTTTGGTTGGGACATATTAATATGATTCTTCCATTGTGATATCGAATCAACTGTATTAAATACCGCCAAAAACATTTCCAGTGTCAAATTTATGCCTAGATTTTACTTCCCTTGTGCAAAGATTAAATGGCAGACATGTTTCAAACCTAGACATTCTGATCCATTTCTGGGACCAGCTGCTTGCAACTAAGTTCTTCTATTATGATTCATTTATTCAGTATACGGCAATAACGCTCTCA
The DNA here is from genome assembly GCA_029931535.1 of Margaritifera margaritifera. Taxonomy (NCBI): domain Eukaryota; kingdom Metazoa; phylum Mollusca; class Bivalvia; order Unionida; family Margaritiferidae; genus Margaritifera; species Margaritifera margaritifera. The sequence continues at coordinate 190,978 of JAQPZY010001505.1, forward strand.
AAGGAACATTTGGGGTGCAAACAATTTCCAAAGAAAGCTTTAAATTAACAGTGATAGGTTACTCCTTTAGAAAGCATTTTCTCAATAGGGTACGGATTAGAATACAGTGACAGTATAATGTATTAATTTTATATACTCTTGGCGCCTAAAATATTAATACTACTTGAATATGTTCCTTCAGAATCTAAATTAGCACTAAGAAAAACAGATATTTATAACATAGAGGAATAAATGGAAATTAAATTACCTTTAGACATGAAAATTATATTTCGTGAAGATATTGAACCAACACCGTTCGCTTCCTTGCAAAGTTATGTCCTATGTATTATTAGCCACCATGTCATCGGTGTCAAAACGCCGATGTAAAATATATCTAGCTCGAGTCGACTTGTTGTTAAATATCGTATAATATTTGACATGTCCCGATATGTAATTTTCAACAACAGAAGATTAGGTTAATCCAAATATAGGTCTCTTAAATCGCTTCTACTTGAACGATAAGCCTACTATTCAAGTTGTGGTAAACATAGGAAGAAGATGTGGATAGAAGGGTAAGTTTCATCCTCTAAGCCTCGATATGAGATAAAGATTGCAATATATACATTTTATTTTTCTGTTTAATAAAAGGTATCTTTTATTTTGTGGTGAAAAAAGCGGTTTATTATAACTTCTTTTTTTACCCTACGATGAAATATGTCCAGCACTAACTCACTAACTCAGTAAAGGAACATATCCTATGTCTGTCTGGTTGTTTCTCTCTCTCTCTCTCTCTCTCTCTCTCTCTCTCTCTCTCTCTCTCTCTATATATATATATATATATATATATATATATATCTTTTACGATCGAAACTTTAAAGAACCGCTTTTGTTCACTATTTCATGGCTTTAACTAGTAAGATCACCTCAGTAATGTGACGCCATTTTCAAATTTCCAGAGTAATCGTATTATGGATCTAATACATTATTTATACTTCCTACAACTTTATATAAAGGATAATTGAAATTTCTCTCTTAGAGGTGTTTTATTTTTCCTTTTCCTTTCCTTTACTACCTTGCATATCTTAGATCACCATTATCACCACCAGATGTGCAATTGATATTTGCATGACACGAGAGTAAATCAAGGGCGGGTTGGGGGGGGGGGGTGTATTTTAATCAAACAAGGTAGACTAGTATTGAAACATGATAGTCTTGTAAGAGATTTTGGGATTTTAAAATAAAATGTACGTTTGTAATGAAACGGGATGTGTACTCATACCCGATGTACCTTTATGACATCAGAAAAACTATTTTCTACAATTTATTTTAAATGGAATGAATTATATACACGCACACCGGTTAAGTTCCCTTTACTGAAAGGTAACCATGAGAACCTTTCAAGTTTGCTGTTGAATCCCAATCTTGAGACACTGCTGATACATACGGATTGGCAGTCATAGCTGCTCTATCGTGTACATACAACACTACGAAGATTCAAAATAGAACAAAATTAAACAACAAAGCCCGATTTGTTTTAAGTATAAGCAAAATGACAAAATCTTAATTTTCTTTATAATGACAATGAGTTGAAAGTTATACATGTATTTAACTTTATTTTTCTGATTGCATGCAATTCATTAATTGACCGTATACAGAATGGAATTTTATCTTCATATCATCAGTGTCCCCCCTTTTTCTTTTTTACATTATTTTTTCTCACCCACCGTGTCTCTTTCTTATGGTATTTTTCATATTTATTATAATCGCAATAGTTTGTCTATGTATCCATGGAACCTGATTGGTCACAAGAGAGGAATATAATATTCAATTTAAACTGCATTGTGACTTTCCGGAAAACATTGCAATTGCCTCCAAGAGGAATGCAAGAAGCTTTGCCATTGGAAATGTCCTTGAAGCATTATTTCATAACAAGGTCTTTTTAAAAATAATTCTGCCCTCACAATGGTTTATGTCCTATTTTCGCAGAGAATTGTTTTTAGTTATATTGGACACAAGCACAATATATGAGTAAAATTACTTCCTCTTTTATGATATAAATTTTTGATAACAAATAGTTCTTGGGGGAAGTCATTTTCAGGACAACACAGGACGATTTCGACACAGATGCTGCTATTTTAAACTCAAACTATGTATAAATCAATATTGTCTTCAGAAAACGACATGCCACTTTCTATTTCAATCATTCAGAATCATTACTATTGGATGATATTGCAGACAAAAATGTCTAGCAAAACATCGTCTTCCTGGAAATATGTTGGCATTCTTCCAGTAGACCATATATTATATTGACATAATTTATTGTGCTTTTAATGTTCACGTTGGGAGCCTGAAAGATCGAAAATGTCTTATCCTGAAAAGATCTTCTCTCGAAAAATGTGTCTGAAAAGCTACCGGCATAAATTATTATCTCTCGTTACTTTACCAAACAAGCATAATTGCAAATTAGTTGACAGTTAGTTTATTATTGTTATTATTATTAAATTTTCCAATTTTTTTTTATATACCCGAATAATTTTTGTATATGTTATATAATTTTGGAAGATCAGATTAATGAGGTTTTCTTTCGGGCAATATGTCTATTATGCATATTCATTTATCTAAAGTACGATGAAAATCTACGGATTGAGCTTGTCATTATTCATATGTTCTGTTAGACGACTACAAATCAAATGGAGTTATTGACATTCATACAAAATATCTCCACTTGACCATCAAATACAGCCCGGGTGACTCTGGTGTCACAAAACATGACAAAAGATTATGTCAAAGTTAACATATACCGCACGAAATATTCATCGTAAAAGGATCAGATCTTAAAAGCAAGAACACAACTGTATGAAGAACAAAGTTATGAGGTACAGGTGACTGGTGTAAATGACCTCTTACTACTAGTGCCAACGATAAATTCACGTGCGATAATTATACAATGAATTTGCAGCAAAGATAAACGGCATGACTCAATTGCGTATATCGTTTGGTAGTGAAATGGTGTACAGACTTTTTCGACACAGTTCTTGTAGAAAGAATACGCATGACAGGATGTACTTGATATTATTATTTTAAATTGCAGAATAGCCGGTTGATACAACACAGAAAATAAGTGGGAATCTGAATGATATTGTGCTTTTGATTGAAAGTGATAGACGAATATGTCCAGATGACACTGTTTCTCTCTTAAACGTTTTTATTTTTTTCCTCAACCACAACATAACCTGCCGTAAACAACCTTTGAAATGTAATAATGTCCACTTCATTTTCTTGGAAGTATACATAATTTAGATCTATCTGCTCTCCATGATTCGTCACATTTTAACCAATTACGGGGAAGACCTACATTGCTGAGAAATATACGCACTCATTTAGAAACAAGGAGTGAAAGCCACGTTTGTATTAACATAGATTATCATGTTTGAGGTACTAAAGATGTATAATGTTCCCAATATTACATAACTTTCTTTTCGTAAGATTGTGGTTTTGTGGATTTAACGCCATTTTTCAGCACGTAATTGACTATACATGGCAGTGAGTATATTTGGTAGAGGAAGACCAGAGAAAACTCCAGGAAGAATCACCGACTCACGGGAAGCTACTGGCAAGCTTTCTCACATACCCACGTTAGCCGAGCCGAGACTCGATACCATGAGGACAGAGGTGAGATGTGAGTGATCTGTAAAGGCGAGCGCCTTAGACCATTCGGCCAAGTGGGACCCCACTTTTCGTAAGAAAAGCATTCCTTAGGTAGTGCTTTTTAAAAGCACACTTAAGCAGTGCATTATTCACTACATTAACCCTTTCATTATATGTCTTTATTTCAAACTTGTTTTATATGTTCTATCTGAATGTTTGCCCGAACTTATTTCCAGAAATAAGCCGATAAAATGATCATCTGCGTCAGCAGTGTTAAAGTATAAGCATTTTACCTTAGAAACTTGATTATCATGCAAAGAGCATATATGGAACAGTTAATGGATAATAAGATCCAACGATAAACAAATGCAATATAAATAAAGACCGAGCGCTTAGTAAAGATGCATTTCAGATAGAGTTGTACTACCAGATCCAAAAAGGGAATGTATGTCCCCGATGATTCATATGTCAGTAAACATTTCGGATTCCACGTCTCTGCCTAGAACCTATGATATAAAGCGAATTCTTTCAACATGTTCGACAATTTTAGGGTTATGTGTGATGATCAAGATAGACATACATTTTGAGGCAAGGTTAAGTACGCAACAGTTGCCATGATTTTTTTTACATATATACTCCATGTAAACTGTATGCATGCGCTTTGTTTGGTTTGATCTATTTGATATAGATTTAAATGTTTGAAAATAGATTGGCCTCATATTCACAACTTTTTATCTTTCTCGAATGGTAATAAGTTTTGTATTTCTTCTTGTAAAAAAAGGAAAACAAGGAATTAATTGCACTATTCACGTTCTGGTATGCGACACATCCCTCCCGAAATTCTGATCAAAATACTTTAAAAGACCATCATTTGTATGTTTGGGTATCTGCTTCACAGAGAGGCTCCAACAGTGTCTTCAACGACAAGACTGTTGGTCAATTTTTATTCAAACATAAGAAACACACATTGTGGTATTTCATTTTTTGAAGAACATTCACAACTCTTAGTTTCAGACGATGCATAAATATTTGTACCGACGTATATATTGAATAAGAAAGAATTAATATAGTTTTCAGAAAAAAACACACAAAAAAACTTGAACTTTCAAAAACAGATGTATCAAAATTTTCTAAGAGTTCTGCAAAGGAAACTCATTTGCTCATTTTTGAATCTCAATTTATGATGTTTATTTATTCCACCGCAGACAACACGCACTAATCATTTCAACTGTCCTGCATCAGCTTATACATGCTAATTTGAGCCATTTATTCCTGTCTTTGATGCATATTTTTTTTGAAGACATAACTTTCTTAATGATGATAATGATGCTAATTGAGCTTCGTGCCTTGGAATGTTTGGAACTGCTTTAGCATTGAATCACTTGTCTCTATTGGCGTACCATAATTATACCGTTTCAAAAAGATAATTAGAACATTTCTGTAAGAATGCCATAATTTTGAATAAGGCTCATTTCATACTAATACGCTTATAGTGCTATCATCGATTCACACCCTTCCTCATAGCACACATTCCAATATCATGTTTGCAGCATGAATTTGAAAACCAACTTCAATGATTATCTTTATATATGGTGCCTACAATTCTGGCTTAATTTTGAATATTACATAGTATATAGGGGAAAAAAAGAAAACATTATCCCAGTTAGGTATCTTTTACGTCTTTTTGAATTGTTTCCAATTGAATTGTGATCCATTTATTTTCCTTAAAATCCCCGTTAGATAAAATACAGTTTTGCCTCATGAATAGTATAACTGAGGTAAGATACGCGTGAGGCAAACATACAGTGTTTGTGTCAGTGCTGTATTATATGCACTCGAAATGGGACTGTTGCTGAAACTTTTAAACGAGCTGCTGATGTGCCCAGAATCTAACCACGAAAGACAGAATTTCCCTCCAAAATTAATTTGTGTGCTGACCATTTTTCTGACACTGGCAGTGTTACAATATAACAAAAATGAACAGAAACACATATATCCGAAACCATTCGAAAAACAAATATTTATCTTCATACAACTAAATATATATATCGGGAAATACAGCTGTTTCTAAAAATAGTATTCTCATCAATTTTGAATGAAGCTCAGTCTGTTTAACCGTTTTAGGTTTTTGTTTGTACACTGACTTTATAGTGACATCATATGATCAGTTGCGAGTAACTAAAACAATCACGTACTTTCAAAACTACTTTAAGCAGAGAGAGTATTTTAATATTAATAAAGCTTGATTATCATTGGAAACACTCATCAATATTTAAATATTCATACTTGCAACATATTCAAAGAATCATCTGGACACTATCTCATAGCAGTTAGTCAGACTTTTATATTTGTGATAAAGTGAGCTTTGAAACTTCTGAGCAAAGTACATCTGTGATCTATGATTTGCTCATTTAAGTTACGCACTTATTTATCATGAATTATTTGTATTCATTAATATCTATATAATTTAATCAAGAAGATGTCCTAGCAAACAAATAATGTGAAAGAAACTAAACGTGTTATTTATAATATATGTCCAAGATAAATATTGATCCAATATTTTCAGGAGAAAACTGCCTAAAACCTAATTAATTTCGTTCAGGACGGACTTGTATGAGATAGTATTGTATCTACCATAAATCCTAAAGAATTATACGCTGTTTAAAGAAAATGAAATGGGACGTGAAACAAATATTGATGCTCCGCTTTATCTTGATTTATCATTAGTATTTTCTAGAATTAATTTTTTGTTGTTGATGTAGATATGAAGCTTTATGAACCAGTAAACCTTATATTGGCCGATGCAAAGCAGAAATAATTATGATATGATTACTGCTTCGTAAAGGTTCATTTTCATCGAAACAAGGGTTTATATTTGCTTTTTACCTGATTTAGTACAGGATGTTGAAATGTAACTTGTTTCAAATTCCCAAAAATGACATTTTAGCTACAATACGCCACAAAATTACGTTATAACGTTATATGAAAGTCAATGACGTCATGAGAGTGCAATATGATAAAGTATCGCAAATCACATGACGTGGTCTCATCCGAATAAAAATCATCTCGCAAAGGATCCATGTAATAATTTGTATTATAAATGTTTACTGTAAAAGAGGACCTCGGTATCCTATGACTTGAGCAAGTTAAACTCAATATGCTCTTTGTAGAAACGTCGTATGTTCGCGGTATCATATTACTACCATATGGAATTGCGGCAGTAGAAACATCTGAGAAAATCCTCAGATCTATATATGACTCAGTTATATTGGAAAAGACGCCAGCCGATTGATCAATATCCTTTACGTTGTGATGTTCTTTGAGCAGCTCAGATGTATTCCACCCAAAATAGAAATGTATATGCTTAAAGAGAAAATTTGTTCCATTCCCCATAATTTTGTTGATATCCATGGAACGACGTAAAGTTGTGGTCATTTGCATCAACATATAAATCTTTATTCAACATTCTCACCCACAATCATATATCGGAGCATTATATCCGTTCCGTTACTCTATTGAGAATTTGCAGATATTGTATTCATTCCTTATGCCATTATTATCCATACGAGACCCGCTGGATACTTAAGCTTGAAACCATAACATCATAATCTGCACACCATGTGCTAGATAAATATTCTCTGGATAGATACTCCGTGAAGGCGAATCTGAGCGAATTGTTTTTGTAAAACCAGCAATTTTATATTACAAATGAGCCAGGTACGCCACTAAATGAATGACTTTTTGCCTACCAATGGTGTCAACGTGGAAAGGTATAAATCTGTTTCCAAATCTATAATCATGACAGGCGCGAATAACCCATCCTTCTCTGATGAAAGGACACTTACTTTTCTGACAGTCTTGTAACCAAGTAAAGACCAGCCTTCACCAAATATGACCCAATTGAGAGAAAAACGAATGTCAGGTTTGCTCTAAGATTTCTCTCGTAATCAAAGGCTTCTTATTCTCTCATCAAACTGAATCACAGCGGTACCGAATAGAGCTTTACCGGATTGAGGTTGGAAGCCAAATAGTAACAGTTTCTCAAAAATTCAGTCAAATCATTGGTTTTTTAGAAAATATTTGGGTGCGTTACCAGTGTTTTCTTTTGCAAATTGTATTATTACCTAAAACAGACAATATCGTACTTAACAATTGATCTGTTAGAATGTATATATGTCACGACAAAGCCTTGAACAATAAACTTTGATTTAAAGACATCACAAATCCCAGAAAAATGTGTCCATTATATAACCATCACAACATCAACTCCGTTATTAAGTAAAGAATTTGTTTTAAACAGTGTAGGTTCGCCATATTAAAAACAGTATTTTTAAAACCTGGTTGTTGCAGATATCCTGATAAAAGCCCAGATGTGACTATCAAAACAGTGAAGCACATAATTGGCAACTCAGGTCACTGAAGATGTCTGGTCCCCTCCACAACCAGGGAGAAAAAGTCTCAACTGAGTTAATTTGGTCTAAGAATGTTTTAAGAAATGAGAGAAGTAAAGATGTGCCAATTTGTATTCTCTTCTAACAAATTTAAGGAATTGGATCAATTTTTTTATTCACTAATGCCAAAGAGAGAAACGTTTTTTTTTTTGACATGTGTCTGAACAAAAGGAATCTAAATATTCAGTCAAATATCCCAAGAACCAAGAGAGCAGATATGTCTTAACAAGATTTTTTAAATGAATAAGGCAAATTTATATTTATATAATTAGAAAATCTTAAACAAATTTATAACTATGTTTTTCGATGATGGAAAATAAATAGTATATATATATTAGCATTCATCGTCTCTCGCTGAATTGAACGGCAAACCAGTTCAAATTGACATCTGATACGCCCAAAATAATTAAGATGCAAAAGAAGAAAAAAATCGCCATATTCCTCCTTACCTATACAGTTCGACTAATGTTTAAATATATTCAGATGTCTAACAATGTCGACAAAGACAATTGACAATAAATATGTTAACAAATCTCAAAACAAATATAAAATACTTTAACCATTGTTTACAAATATTGTCATAGCAAACAAGAAGGGCGCATACATGCATAAGAAATTCCTTTCCGCTGTTTTAAACTAATAACTTCTAGTTTTTTCTGCGTCAGCTGTTTGGAATATAACCGATCCAAATTCTTGCTAAAAAGGGTTGTTACGAAGGCTTGGAAAAAATGTGTAATTAGTTTATAATGAAGCGATTATTAGCGGAAAGTTCATTGACATCTTGAATTTATTTTTCCTCTTGCACCACTTGAAGGTCGTGTAACTTGTGAATCAAAGCTAAATTAAAAAAGGAACAAAAACATACAAATAAAAATGAAAACCTTACATCACTGCTAAAGAAAGAACATAATAAATAACACCTAGTAGACAATTATATAATAACTACATCCTGTGTTGAATATATTCTTGTCACATAGTTGGTACACTTTACATATAGTGTGTGCAGTTAATATTTTTGATATGCTAACGTGTTAACATATCACTTTATGTGAATCTGATTGGTCCAAATAAGCCCATGAAATTCTTGCGCAGTATTCTCGTTACTGATTAGCTGCGACCGTGGGAATTTTCTTTACAGCGCTTTCTGGAACTTTTTTTTACTATTACTATGAACATTTTGGCTGCCATTTTTCGAATCGATTGCAAAAGGGACATTAAGAAAAAATGGTTACGTCTGTCAGAATATGCCCAATTTACGCCACTGGAGCTCGTTACAAATAAACTTAAAACTATCGGTCAATGGATATAGGGTGGGGGTGGGTGTATAAATCTGCAACAGGGACCCCACCCTCTAACAAGCGTTGTTTAAATGTTAACCTAATGGAGTTAATAAACTCACCTCTGTTTAGAGAAGATTGTGGCCAAATGCCGGTCTTGCAGCTGACAGAAAGACTTCCAACCACAGCATTGTTCCAAATGAAATAATGCAAATATCTGGTCACAAATACATTAAATCTGGAATCACTTTACTCAGCAACATCTTTAGTCTAGATTTAATAAAATTTTTGCATCCAGTAATCATTCCTAACATGAATATCCAACAATTAGAATGCTACTTTTTCTGCCGTATACAATACTGCATCCATAGCAGTGTAAACACTTTAGGTGAAAACATTGTAAACATTCTCATCGACATCGAATGTATATGGTGCGTCTAACCTAACCCGAGTGAACTATGTGACATCACACAGGAATTTCCAGCGGAGATCCAATGTTGAAACAGGATGTTGTCTGTATCGGTTGTTCTGCTTATTTGGAAGGACAGTTGCTCTTTGAATTATAATTTGTAACAAAAATCTACTTTTAAATGTTACTGGTTATATAACTACGTATTATTAATTCAACTAGCATCTGATACTATTTTTTTACGCGCGACAATTGAAAAGTGCAGCGTCTGAGCCAGAAGAGAATATATTATTTCTTCTTCTTTCTCTCTAAACTATTTCCATCAAAATAAAAACTATGTGATAAACATAATCTCAAATGGGTAATGAACGTCTATATATTCTGTGGGTATTCTTACACGCGAGCGACTTCAAGATCAGATGTTCCCTTTTGATCAAAGACAGTCAAATTATGCCTATCGCATTGTATCGGTTGTCTTTACAGGACCAGGCAATCTAATGAGAAGCAATAGCAGTGTAAGGGTCCTTCTTTATCAAATATTGACCTATGTCGATGGAAATTAAGACGAATTAGAGGACAGACCAAGGACAAGTTAGACTTTTAGATAGAGTATAAAAAGACCGGTTAAAGTAACCTACGGCTGATGCATAATCTAATATAATGGAATCATTCCATACCGACCATCAGTATTCCCTGTCATTTAGATTGAAAATTGTAGAAAGTTTATGTCATTTTACCATAGATTCAGCATTTAATATTCCACCTACTGTCGAAATTGACATATCAGTAGCCTTGGGTTGATAATCTAATATAATGGAACTGTTCAATCCGTCCATCTGTACTGTGTTCCCTACCCATTTCGACCGAATAGTTTTGACAGTTTCAGACATTTCATAGTATATGTAGCACTGAATATTTGACTCACTGTCACAAAATTGTTTGGTTCCTTTCATGGTCAGGTTTATGTTCTACTGAATGTGTAACGGGGGTAGTGGGAGTGGTTCAATGATTGTGATTATAAGAAATACAGTCTTTATCTTACTATGTTGCGTAAATATTGCTTTCTTAGTGATAACGTTTTCACTGTTTATGTCTAATTGTAAGCAACTGTGTTGATATCAGACGAAGTATATGGGCAACTGCAACAAATTGTGCTGCAGGCACATATTATTCAGCCTGAGTCAGGCTAAATCTGCCCAAAACACATCAAACCAAACTTCGAGAGAAACACACGGAGTCTTTAAATATATCAAAAAGGGAAGTAAATAACATTGCACATGGAATCGACACAGTCACGCACTCATCAAGATCATTTGATACTTAGAAAAGTTGGAAACGAAGGCATGATGAGTAATCGGATGCAATCAATCGAAAAAGATTAAGACTCATGAGGGACACTTTGAGAAAACAGTGCTTTGAAGGAATCATTTAATATTTTTAATCCACATTAACTATCGCCTCTAACGAGGTTTCACTTTTCTGCTTGTAATGGATACAAAAGCTAGGGAGTAATTGATCCGAATTATGCGTAGAGATCCTACATCTGGGACATTTTGAAACAAAAGGAAACGTACTTGGAATACATTAATGCATAAGAACCATCACTGATAGTCTTCTGCAGAATTTTACATTGCAATATTAGTTGTAGATCGGAATAAATTACTTAGGCTCTGTCGACAAGGCATAGCAAGAACTCCAACTGAAAGATGTTTCCCGATATGAGTCACTTGTGATGAGATGTGATATCATTTGCTAATCAATTTATAATTTGGGAACCGTGTAACATTGGTTATAGATGTTGCAGCATTAGCTTAGCATCATGTGTGAACAAAATCATTTGTTGTGATTAATAATGATAATATTAATAACAATTATGATAGTCATTATGACATATTGTTGCATTTCTCAAAATTATATGTTAGAACTATTTGAGTTAGTCATTAAAATTAAAATCATCACTATACACACACACAAACACAAACACATTTACATATATATATATATATATATATATATGTAGATATATAGATATGTATGTGTATGAGTAGATATATATACATATAGTGTTCGACTACAAGTTTTGAATTAACACAGATATCAAATGTTCTTAGGAAATCTTCCTTATATTTTTATGGTAATTTGTTATTTCCTGCAAGCGCTAGAGCGATCATAATTGTTCCTTGCACTGACAGAATGTAAAGTGTTTATTCTGTTTTATCAATCACTCAATCATTCAGTCTATATTTATGCTGGTCCGTCTATTAGTCTGTTTCTGCACCTTTCAGTCTATCTTTGGACCGGTCTTTTCAGTTTGCTGGGGTTTAGACGCATTATTCCTGCTAAGTGGCAATTTCTTGTACGGATAGTAATATTTAAATACGTTATCATGAAATTCATCATTATAGTTGACCTTATTTGTCAGGTCGAGTTGCTAAAATAAAGAAAATCACAATTAATATTTCGCTTTATTGTATACTTCGTGTTTTCCCCAGATGTAGAACACACAAAAGGAAACGTGTACAGTATCAATAGCACCTGGGTGTATGCTTTAGTGTTGCTATTCAGCTAGGATTACCATCTCATGTCCAGAGCTTATTACAGTGGTAGATGACTGACCGGTCTAAATGAAAGACTTTTTATGTTGCCTCTAATTTGTACATATTATTATCAAGGCTACTTTTCTTCCGATAACGAATGTATACAACTTACTTAAATCGATCGATTTTTTTTATATATTACATTAATGAAGTGTTAGTTTTACGACCTACAGTATAACCAATGTAAAAAATCAAAACCATAAATAAAGATGCAAATCAATCGTGTATGAGCAAATACCGATCTAGGCTCAACATGATTCTTCACGCAGATGAATTGAAATGTGGTTACATTTTATACTGATGTATACAGAAGACAATAACGTCTATATAAACCATTTATTATGATGCATTTAGAGTAGCAAGAAAATGTGTTGTCACTTTCTGCATAAAGCTAATTATTTATGAAAACAATTGCAATTACTGTCGAAAGCAATAATCCACCAAAGTATGAAAGCATAATCGGCTTATAGTTCTGCATATGTTGTCCTAATATATATGTTGTGAGAATACGTTTGCAGAATATTAATCACTTTAGCGTGTGTTCTGGAAATAAACGATATATGTGGTGATAGCCCTATTGCACAAACAGTATGGCAAGAAGCAAAGAGCGTAAAAAGATATATTCGACAAGAAGGAGATAAAACTGAAACATACGTAAAACAAGCATCGTCTGTTTAGAAAGTTTCTACATGTCGGAAATGTACGATTAAATGCATTTGCTATCAAACAAGGCGTTGTTTAATACTATCTTTCGTCTACTATTAGATTGAAAAATCCATAGTTATCAGAGAATATATTTATTTATAGACGGAAGAGGGGAATATTATGAAAAGGAAAGAACATATATTCCTATAAAGAAAGAATTTGCTCTTCATATTCAAACAAGAATCAAGCTCTTCCTCGCTATAATTTTATTTGATGCCAACATGGGGGACAAGGATTTAATATCTTTCAAACATTTTTATTTGAACACAATTACTGTCAATTTAGAACACAAAACATTATTTCTTTCTTTTGTTTCTAACAATATATAGTCAAATATGGATCATGCGCGGTTTTGTGCCCAAGCGATCGACGTCTTTTCTGAGTGTTCCAGAAAACATACAGGAAACCTTGTTTGATCTTTATTCTTAGATCACAAAATTTGCTACATAAATTAAATCACATATACCTACATAAAGGAGTTTAAACAAAATAAATAAAAATGTATTATTGCAGTATTTACAATGTATGAGTCCGGCTGACGATAGAAAATCGCATACGGTAAACGAGCTTAAAGTAGCTGGATCGTGTAAAACGTCAGTTACTTTGAGTCATAACAGAGAAGTGCTGATTTCAAAGCTCCCAGCAAATGCTATATTACGCCTTTTAGCTGTAACCGGGTTTTTCAAATCAACCAAGCCATGAACCATGCTGCTCACAGTGAGTTACATCCCCTTGATAGGATAATGCCAATATCACAATACTGTAAATTTGGTGGGTAAATGCCACATGGAGTCTACCAAGTTGCCCTCAACGTATCTACATTATACAAAGCTATACTGATGAATAAGTTCAGTGCACATACTCAAACATAAATTAACATGCAATTAAATTGCATTCTGTATACAATACGACTATACAAACCTAACACACTGATGTACAGTCATAAACACACAAAGTAAACATGCATAGTTAGGAACGCAATGTAAAAACACACAAAGTAAACATGCATAGTTAGGAACACAATGCAAAAACACACAAAGTAAACATGCATAATTAAGAACGCAATGCAAAAACACACAAAATAAACATGCATAGTTAGGAACGCAATGCAAAAACACAAAAAGTAAGCATGCATAGTTAGGAACGCAATGCAAAAAATCCCACACAATACAAAATAGAAGCATATGAATAAACACACATACAGTAATTAACTTTCATCTTAATACACAGTGATAATATGAAGCCAAATTACACATGGAGAAAGAATACTATCCTACATGTTAGATAATTTTTAATTCCTCCCCTATTGAGAATCATGCATTCTGCTGTAGGATCCAAGGATACCACTCTCCGCTATGTCTGGTGTATATTTGAAACTTTCTATATTAACTTCTTTTCCCCTTGATTTCCGTCAGAGGAATACGGGTTGACTCTAATTACTGGGTCGCTATGCGAGCGTCTGCGACGCACGAATGCTTTAACTCACGACTAGGTTTCATCGTTTTTGGGGAATGTGCGCTTAGTCGAAAGGGATTGGGGTGATCGTTCGTGCAGGCAAGGCAATCAATGGGTGTCATACCCGCGGAGACAAAGTTTCGATTCTCCGTAAGGGACGACTTAAACATTATCTAACGTCTTTGATTGTAATCTGTCTCCATGTATCCTCCATGTATTTATGTATATATATATATATATATATATATATATATATATATATATATATAGAGAGAGAGAGAGAGAGAGAGAGAGAGAGAGAGAGAACTACAGAGACAGAGACAGAGAGAACATGAGATTAAGATTGAGAGAGACAGAGACAGACAGAGGTTGAGACAGACAGAAAGACGTACATACATATATAGATCAAGAGATGACGAGAGACAGCAAGAATGCTGAAGTTAAAAATAAATATACTCTATAATATTTTCCATGCACGACCACAGTACAAGTACAAGTATGAAATGTAATTATGTCAACTTCACTTCCGAAAATGGAAGCCATTGCGCATTTTCATCTTGAGAATCAACAACCGAAGACTATTTTAGGCCTAAACATCTTAAATCCCCCACTTAGGAATGATCTACTTGACATTCTGAAGCCTATCGTAGTAAAAAAAAACTTTTTAGGTTTTCTTTCTATACATGTCGCATATGGAATGCATTTTGTTTGAGTTTTCGGCAGTTGTGTCGACGAGGCTACAGTGTAAAACCATTTATCTTAAAATAACACAGTTCTATTTCTACGTTTTTGATGGTGATGATGATGATGATGATGATGCTGATGATGATGATACTGATGATGATAATGATGATGAGTCTTATAGCAAGAATAAAATGCTAAGTTAGCCTTATAAAAGCGATGGGATGTAAAATGGATTGATTTGTCAACTTTTTGCAGTTTATTAATTTAAATGTTAAATATTCTATTCTATTCGTATAATCTTATCATTTTGCTATATAGTTTAAATTATCTATTATCGCACAACATTCAAATCGAAATTATGAAACGATACATTTACTTTACTTCTCTGAATTATGACGCCATTGTAATTTATTCGGTAGGGAAAGTGAATATTAGATTATGATGATATAATTGATTTCCGCTTTGTAGTTCTTAATAAATAATGTTATATTCGCATTTAAAATTCATAAGCTTTAAAATAATAGCACTCCGTGTTTAATTTACGAACAATCTAAAAAATACTATTCAATGTGACTGTTGGGCGATAATAGATAATTTAAAATATGTAGCAAAAGGATAAGATGAGTTGATATCGCTTAAGACGCTTTAAAACTGTAAGAACTTTGGTATTGGAATACGTGGTGGATTCTGAGCTTAAATTATCATTGTTTACTATTTCGAGGAGAACACCCTATTTACATTTCCCTGGCAAACCTAATAAACTTCTTTGTCAAAACTAGGGGCGACAACAACGATATTCTCGGATATTGCAAGCTTAGAAAACTAACCTCCCCTAGAGCATCGTGCATTCAAAGATAACGGACATTAAATATAAACGTTGCATAAAACGTTTCCAATAAGACTTCCCGAGTAACATCCCTTGGACAGATAGTTAGATAGGAAGAAATAATGAAGACGAACTAAAACAGAAGGAAAGTAGAGAAATGAAGAAAATATAGAGAATAAATACATAGGGAGATTGCTTTGTTGAATTCAAGGCTGCGTATAAAAGTGTCGTTAACAAAAAGAATACCAACAATATAAAGATAAAACTAATTGGGATGTTTGTAGTTCCCAGACATATAGATTAAAGTGTAACAAATGTCAAAGGGTATAAGTAAGAATTTTATAATTAATTTTACATACCAAAAGGAAAATAAAAGATGAAGCAAACAAAAGTGCTGGACATTTGCTGACTGAAAGACAGTCAACATTTTGTCATTATTTCTGGATATATTGGAGTGTTGGAGTATACATCCTCTAATCCTATGGTTTTGTCTATCAGATTAATGACTACGTTAATTTGTTAAAAGAGTTATTATTAAATTGAGTGAATTATTTCCAAAGACATAAGCTTTTTCAAAGCATTACTTCTTTATCAGTTAGGAATACTGCTTTATCAATTTGGCTGTAAACCAGGAAGAAATACTTTGCAAAAAGACTTCAACAATTCATCAATTCCAGAAAATGTGAGGCATACTCTCTACATTTAGACAGTCAAACCGTGTAACTAACTACAGGTTGAACATTATTTTTTTAACAGAATTGCACATACAGAATTTACTTGGTATCTGTATTGGCTCACAGATAGCATGTAAAAAGATGGGTTGACATTGGTATCATAACGCATTTAACACAGGCTATTTTGCCTATTGTACTCATTAACCTTTCTAATGAGCATTATATCAAGGAATTTATTACTGGTAACTTTTGCATGAAGTTAGTAATTTACATTAGATTAACACTGAATGTTATACCAATGAACATAAAAAAATTAATCTGTCCATTGTACATTTTTCTCTTGCATACTTTTATACTATTGTCTTTTCTTGAATCAAATCCATATACATTTTGATTTACTGATTCTTGTGTCTACCCCAGGATACTTAGAAGATTGGTCTAATACATCTTGACTTATGGTGAGTAATTTTTCAGATCCGTAGAAAGTCAAAGCTGTATTATCAGCATATTGAGATGGTAAAAATTCTTTTTCACCTATTTTGAAACATTTTATATCCTTATTATGTCTTATCAACATTACTCATAGTTCAACGGAAATGATTAACATATATACGGAGACAGGATCTCATTGTCTTATGCAGACTTTCAATGTTAAAAAATTCCGAAAAGCAACCAATCGTTTTTCTACAATCTGGAGCAAAGTTACAAAAGCAAACACATTGTCAATATCTTTCCATGAAATGAAATCAAAAACGCCTTTTTACAATCATATTAAAAAAAATTGCCATGAATTAACTTTTTAAAATGCTTCCTAACGTTGTGAAATACACCTAAATAATATTTTATATGAGGTATGTAACACGGATATAGGTCTTCAATTTGCAAGAAATTAACTGGGCTTATTTCCTTTAAGAATTAATGTAATATGCTGGTGCTTTTGAGTTCTACATAATTCGTCTTTTTAAATTCTGAAATGAAAGATCTCATGAGAAATACTTTAATATGTTTCCAGACAAATTTGTAAAATTCTGGAGTCAATTCAATAGGTCCAGACGATTTTCCATGTTTATATTCCTGATTGACTTTGAAGTCTCATTCAAAGTAATAGGTCTTTCAAAAAATTATCCTTGTATCTTTATCTAACACTAAGACTGAAGAATCATTAAACAAATTATTCAAGTCAATATCTCTTACCTGATCATCTATAGATAAACTGATGTACAAGCCTTTGATTTCCAGAAAAATATCTTTCTGAATATGTTCGGCAATATTTTTATTTGCATAGTTACTGTTTTCGAGATTACAGAAGTATCTTGTGGGTTGTATTGCCCCTTTTGAATCCATTTGGCTCTAGAGTAACCAAAAGGCCTTTCATATAATCATTTCTAATCTGTAATTATGTGTTTCATTCATGTAAAAGATCAGCTAAAACTGAAATGTGTGTACAACTAGTTAAGACCTCAATTACTTTGATCTGTTTTTTAATTAGTTTTTTAGAAAAGTTTTAATATTTTGTTCTTGTTGTCTTTTTCGTTTCTTTGTTCATTTTCTTTAAACAGGAATTATCATCGAACGTGTGTTTAAAAAGATTATTTTAAAACAAAATTGCTCATCAATTAAAACTTGTAAATTTTCTGGATCTATATTTCGCATTTCATCTTTTGAATGTGTAATAAGGGCATAATCTTGTAGCGTTTTTCAAATGGTCTCATTTAACTTTGAAATGTATGTATTATCTTTAAGTGAATTAAATCAATCTTCATATAGGTCTTCCTCTTATAAATGATGAAAAACGTATTCCGTTGTTACCATGAATGATCTATTTGATAACCAGGGAGAATTTCAACATTTTTTTCTCTTACAGAAGACAGACGTTCCTCTAAGATCAGAAATTTAACCTAGCTATTTTACTGGATTTTTCCTAAACCAGGTGTATCTTCTGAGTTTTGGATTATATGTTCGTCATGGAGAATTGAGGTTATAGTCATTCTTTAAATGTGTAACGTCATCTCTGGCTTTTGGATTATTTGGTTAGTAATAATTATAACAATTCAAATTGTAATTTTAGTCAGATTCGTAACACTACAAGTGATAATGCATTCTTCCTCTGATTCTGAAAAACACCATTATTTTTTGTATGAAATGTAGGGTCATCCTGTTTTCTATCAAATATATTCATTACAACTACAGGTTTTTTTCTTTCTTTTCTATTAAATATTCGACATTATTTTTTAAAAGAATACATACAATAATTGCATTATTTTTCCATAGCTGAAAAAAACCAAACAATCATAAAAAAAAATAAAAAAAAAAAAAAAAAAAGAATAACAATAATAACTAAATCTCTGTTCAAACCCAATATTTCTTTTTCAGATAAAAATAAAATCTGTGTCTCGGAAACAGTCAACACAGAACTGTTTTGTCTTACAAAATTAATCGCATCTCTTCTCTAAAACAAAAATGTCTAAGCCATCTAGAATTGATGGATAGTATCTTAACTTTATGTACCTATTTAATAAAATTCAGCTACTTTTTTGTAAATTTAGTTGTTGCTTGGTGATTTCTTTTTCGTGCAAAAACTGCTTGTATTGCACAAGTAAATCAAATATAATATTCACTTTAAGGGAGACAACCATTGATACCCTCACAAATCTCAAGCATTGAAGATTTAATTTCCCTTATCGATGAACCCACTGGGCCAACTTTATTTTAAAAAATTGTATAATATTTCTTTAATGATTCTTCCTCGAGAAAGAACCCTTGAAATACTTACTCTTGAAAGACAGACAGACAGACAGATAGATAGATAGATAGATAGATAGATAGATAGATAGTCAGCACGGGTTATAAAGACAAATAATGCTTCAAAAATACAAAGAATTTTTATTCAATTGGAAGCTCATGGTGCAAAAACCCTTGCGTTGCACGTGAACAAAAAGGAAGACGGATTAAATTCGAATTGGAACAAAAAATTATGTTATGAAGAAGAAGATGGGAAATGAAGGAAGTTAAGCTGTTCTTATATATATATATATATATATATATATATATATATATATATATATATATATATATATATATATATATATATATATCAAACAAACAGGACAATGCACGACGCAGCATGTCACAGAAACTAGCTAAATGCTTTGAATATGTACGGATCAATTTTTCAAGGCAGAAGGCACAAACAAAGAACAATTACAAGCACAAAGATATAAAATAAATATGTATTTACATACCGTTTTTTTTTTATGGTGAAAACAAAGTCACAGAATCTAATACTAATATATTGGAGGAAAGAAACGGTTAAAACATTGTATGCATTAAACTATTTGCATTTGGCAAGACGAGTATGCGGCAAATGAACAATGAGTATATATTTGAATTTTTCGTGATCAAATTCGTTGTAACATGCGACCCAAAAAATCGATATTAAATTACGAAGTTAATGGATAATGGGCGTGAGAAGTGGAGAGAAGGTGAATCGCGGAGAATTCAATCTTCATTCTAGGGCACCAATTGGTATATTGGTATATAGTGAAAAAAAATGTTATTTTCGTGTGGAAATACCGGATATATTTGATCGTGTCGTACACAAAACAACATATTTAAAATCGTAAATATCTCGGTTGTTTCTACCACACGATTAAATGCATTATGTACTTATGCATGGAAAGAAATATCCTCTATCATGTATATTTGCTAGTAATTCAGATTATATATGCACTATACTTTATTTTAGGAATAAGAAAGAAAGATTCAAAGATTACATTATTGTCCTACCGAGACCGGACGCAGAATTCCGTGTATCACGTAATAGCCCAAGGCTGGATAATTTCGAGTGAAACCCTATGACTTTACTAAAACCACATTTACGTAGATAAATACTTATAACTGGAAACTGTTTTGATTCCATTTAGATCATGATATCTGAATCGAAATAGGTTTATAAAAATTCAGATTTTTACAAAATTTCCGGATAGATTCTAGTGCTAATAAAGTTCCCAACTGGTGCAATGTTTGTACTCGATTTTTTTCAGACATTCAACTAGATCCACGTCAAATGTATGTATGTATGTATGTATGTATGTATGTATGTATGTATGTATGTATGTATGTATGTATGTATGTATGTATGTATGTATGTATGTATGTATCGATCAGGTAGATGTTAAATCCATTTAGAAAAAGATCATGAAGCCATTGATTTTGTTTTTAATTTAAATTATTTTTATGGATATTATTTATTTTGCCTTATCTTGGATTACATTTGAAATTATTAAATATACTAAATAATCTTAAACATGTACTCATAACTACTGCATATATATATATATATATATATATATATATATATATATATATATATATATGTATATACATACAACTGTCAACCGTAATGTGACATCATCACTATTTTCCACCATTAAATGCATTTTTCACGACTACATGTGCAACTTATTGATTATTATCAGTTTGAACTTCGATCCTTGCTTTTACTATCAAGCCCTTATTATTCGATTCAAATGTATACAATAGGCAAGTATGAGGGTCAATGTTAGAATTTCTTTGTATATCCAATATTTTCCTTACTTCACTGAATGTTTCCTATTTTACCCAAGTGTTGAGTATCTTGTGTAGCAAATCATACATGCTGGAGCACCATTCTGGTTGTCAATCGTGACATGCGTTCCTCTAATGTAAAAGCACTTGTTTAGCTAATAGTTCATCTTCAAATATGCCAGCGGAAGAAAAGATAACAGTTCTTACGCTGCCTCCAATCTAAGTGAGTGATGTGTTTCAATCCATAAGTTTCTATACTTTCCTCATTCAAAATTAATTCGAAGTATCATACATTTATTTGGTATTTGTTTTTCTGAAACAAAAGTTGTCCCTATTATATTTCTCAGTTGTGGATGCCATTCCCGTGTTTCAAAAAGTGTAAGCTGTATTGTAAATATTACCGCAACTAGAACTGGGTTACAATCCACCACTGATCTTTGCTGGAACATGAGACACACAGAAATGCCTCTTCGTATTGATTCCGTCAGTGAAAACTCGGCTTAGTTAACAAAAAAATATCTGGCAAAATGACATGGTCAATGAATACACTATTTGAGGATCATTAACGATTTACTAAGTTCAAATTTTGCCAGAACACGAGAAAATAGTTTAATCTCGAGGGCGTAATATCTTTCACGAGTTTTAAGGCAACCTTCGCATTATTAAATGAGCCAGAGTGTGATTTTCATATCAGCAAGACGATTACCGAAATAAACACATTTGCAAATGGGCTTCCGCACGTGAATCATTGTGTCTCAAACTCTTTGATATCCTAATCTATCAATAATTATGCATCGTTTCGAACAACTATGCGCAATTATTTGTATTTAAATACGTTGATCATTATTTTGTCGGTGAATTGGTTGCAATGCAAACAATGTGTGTGTCAAATTAGAGAAGTCAGTAGTTAAGGAGATCTTGAAAAACAGCAAAAAAGATAAGAGAAAGCGTTTAACAATCAATACTGGATTGTAATTAAGAGTGTATAGTTACTCACACTATCTAGGCTATTAGATTTAGTCATGATATCAGACCAACAGCAAAGTAACAGGAAAATCTACAAACATAAGTAATAACTTCATTAAGATCCTTTTCTTAAAATGTATGCTTTTGATTTGTTTTTGATAATCCGGTCTTGTAACTGTCAAATTTTGAAACAACCACAATATTGTTAGGGGCTACAAGTTTAAAAAATGAAAACACTGAAATAAAGTATGATTTGTTGCTGGGAAAGTAATTATATTGAGACAAGAGGAAAAATGCTGTCTCTCTCTCTCTCTCTCTCTCTCTCTCTCTACACAAATTATAACTGCGCAAATACCAAACAGTTTCCCAAAGTTGCGAGCTAAGCATACTCTTCGTCAGGGGAAGAAACAACGTACACCCACAAACCTCCCATTAAACACAAAAGCCAAGAGAAAATCTTGACTATTACATGTTTGTATGACAGGGAGAAATCTACAAATAAGAGACAGAAAATAGAAGAAAGAAAGAAGAAAAAGTTTAAAAGGTCTTAAAATGAGCATACTACATATCTATTTTGTGCTGCCGTCAGCCGAACAAAAATCAAAGAAGGGAGTATCGTTCCTCTCGCACAGAGGACCACAATGTTTTGACCTAATTCCAAGCCGGGGACCAAGGACGAAAACCAGGCGAAAATCAACGCCATCTACAAAATGAACAAAAGAAATTATATCCCGTTAACTTTTTGCATTGAGGTACTAAAGGAAATATGTCAAGAGAATGGTGCAGCGGGATAATGGAAAAGAGTTAAGATACTACTACTACTAATAATAATAAAAATAATAATAATAATAAAAATACATGTAAAGAGTTACGGAATATTTACTTAAGTAAATATTATCGCAAAAATTGCGTTCGTCTGAAAATCTGATGCCTGGCTGTAGCTTTGATAAGATTGCATTAGGAAGGTTAGACTTTTTCATTTAGGCCGAACTTCCCATGAATTTTCAATTGTAGTATCCAGTATCGTTCCTCACGTGCGTTCTAAATAGGTTCACCCCAGGTTAGATTCAATCGGTAGCATCTCGATGTACTCGACTAAATGCCCAGTCGAGTTGTATTGGTTGGCGAGTTTCGCGTTGATTTTGTTGCGAATGTGGCTCTTGTGGTTATTCATTCGTTTTCTGAAATCAACGCTTTCGCCAACATATTGAGTGGCACAAGTCTTGCATGTTAGAAGATAGATTACATTTTTGGTTCAACTTCCTAGCTTCTGATTGATAATGAAGCTAACTTCTGTCGTCGAACTTATGAACGATTTGGTCTCGGGCATATATTTGCAAATTAGGCAACGCTTGTCTTTGCAGCAATATGTGCCAGAATATGTGGTCTTGTTTGAAGATACCTTGGAACGTACCACCTGGTCCTTCAGATTTTTAGGTCTACAGTATGCAACCATAGGAACTTCTTGAAATATGTCCTTCTGACTTTTGGATGATTCGATCTGGTGCCAATGCTTCCGAATGATCTGTTTTTGGCATCGGGGTAGAAAGTAACCATGAAGGGGACGTTTGTTGGTTTTCTTGGTTTTATACTTCAGGAGTGCTCCTCTATTGAGGAGTCTAGCTTTGTTAATAGCCTACTCAATGTAGCTCGTTCTGTATCCTATCCTATTAAGGTGTTCCTTAAGCTCTCCGGGTCTCTATTCAAAGGTAGCCGGATTAGAGCATATGTGTTTGGTCCAAACGCACATGCCGTAAGGAAGATTTTTTATTACATGCTGGGAGTGGCAGCAGGTCGGAAGTAGATACTGGCGATAGTCAGTTGGTTTATAATACAGGTCAGTTTCTATGTTCCCCTCTAAGTGGCTATACTGAGTATCCAAGAAGATGTTGGACCCGTCTGATGACTCCGACGCAAATGTAATCGTAGGATGGAAGTTATTGGTGAATTTAAAAAAATATTTTGAAATTGTCACCCGTTTCAATCCATTTTGAATGTATATCGTCAACAAATCTGCATCATCTTAGAGGTCTATAGGGAGCCTCATTGAGGAGTTTATGCTCGAGTCTTCGCATGAAAATATTGGCATAAGAAGGTGCCATTTTAGTACCAATTGCAGTTCCATTATTTTTGTAGAAAGTGTTGTTGTTGAATACAAAAATGTTAAACTTGAGACCACGTGTTAAACATTTGACCAAATAGTACGTAGGAGGGAAAAAGGTCAAGTCGATCATCCCATACATCCTTGCAGGCTGTGATACCTTCCTTGTGTAGGATGTTGATGTAGAAGGAACAATATCCATATTGACGAGAAGAGTGTTATCTGGAAGGTTATAGTTTTCGGTATTTTGTTGAGATAGTTCGTAATATCTTGGATATATGAAGGCAGTTTTCCACGAAAGGCCGAATGTGATAATCAACGAATTGAGAATTTTTTCGGTGGAATGGATGTTTCTGGAAATGATTGGCCTCCCAGGTTCTCTTCTTCGTGTTTTTTAAGGAGTAAATACAATCTCCCTGGTTTGGGGTCAACCGGTTGGAGGTAAGTCAGTGTTTTATCATTAATGTGACCTACATCATGCATGTATTTTAAAATCTGAAAAAACGATTTCAGCGAGTTCAGCTGTTGGGTCATGACTGAGTTTCTTCTAAAATTTCTCGTCTGAAAGTTGTCTGTTCGCCTCAACAATGTAGTCAGACATATTCATGACAACAACGCAGGGTCCCTTGTCTCTTGACTTGATAACAATATATTCCCTCGAGGAGAATGACGCATAAGCAAGTCGACCGAAACAACATATGTGTATACTTTTTTTCTCATTACAAAGCCTTTTCTGGGACGGAAGATAGGCAACCAGTCCAATGAACATATACATCATTTACAGCATATTGTTTGTTTCAAATGGTTCCGGTTATTTAACTGGAATTTATAGTTTTTTTTTTCTATTTTAAACATACCCGAGTTATTTATGTGTTTAATTGACCGTTTATTTCCATTTCGGTCGCAAGTATTTTTTAAGTAATACAATTAGATGGGTGAGTCACAATTGCTCTAATGTACCGGATTTGACTAGGCAAGAAGAGAGATATTAAAAAAATAGTATACACACAGCATTTGGCCTGTCAGTCAGCACGGACTTAAAACAGTATGATTTTAATAATTAACTATACTGAAAAAAAGCAATGTAAATACATTGTAAATTAGTTATCTGTATCAATTTTGAAATAGATTTGAAGCAAGTAGAAAAACTACTTGCAGATATAAAAAAAATAATAAATCAGATACACCTGATATCGGTGGCATAACTTCAAATTGTGCCCCCCTCCCCCGCGAACATTTAGAGTGGGCCCCCATCAAATTAATGTAAAGGGGGATTTTAGACCTCCTCCTTGCGCCCCCCTCCCGCATTGCGGGTGCTACGAGGGTGGTAATTACACCACTGCCTGATATTTAAAGCATATTTCGTTCAGAGGATTGTAGTCAATGCTCTAGTTACAGTTCCACTCTCGGATTTTCTCATGTTAAAAAATCCATAACGTTGAAACTCCGTGCACCACGTAATATTCGATCCGTGCATCAATTTTAGCGAAACATGATATATTCGCTGAAATCCGATTTACGTCGACATGTTTGTAAATGGAAACCTTTATGATTCCCCTTAGATTTTTATATTTACAGCGGAACTATTTTCTACAGTCTTATTTTTAATCTTTGGGAATAGATTTTAAGCGCAGTATCGTTTCAAATAGTAAAGGTGTCTGTATTGAATAATATCTTTAATACAATAAATTACCATTTTTTCAAGCATGCCAAATTTTACGCGAATTACACTATATATAAGCCTTTATGAAAGTTATGTTTATTTTTTTTTTCTTTATAATTTAATTCACTTATTATTTAATCTAATTTGCCATATCTTGATTTAAACTTCGAATGTAATATTATAGAATAATACAATGCCAAACATGAGTATTCGATTATATGTTTCATACAGAGTAGTCCATGTAAATCACAACACCGTATATTATAGAAATCTTTATGAGACGTAAAAATGGAATATATTAACCAGAAGTCATCTATTTTATTCGTAAAGATTTTGGTTTTGTTTTCTCTCATGGCATGATATGGTAATAATGGGCGCGTTACGTTCAGGCTAATGTATATCCTTTACAAATCTCTCGTTGGGTAAAGAAAAGTGTCATTTTAAAACCGGCACAGATAACTTAATGTATATTTCCAACCACTGGCCTATCTATCAAGTTGCATGACCATCTTACTGATTCAGTTCCGTAAACTATTTTACACCATTCCTGTAACGATATAGCAAACTTTGAAGTAGAAGTTTAAATAGAGCTTCCGACATGGGGAATATGAAACTATTTCCATGCACACCAGCAATTGTGTTTAACAGTTAAGGTTGTCATATTGAACTCTCAGTCTAACACACTCCGCTAACTCTTCCTGTAACTGTGGGTGAGATTCATACACACCATGTTTTGTTATGAAAAGAAATATTCGCCATTGACGAGTTTGTTCACATGTATACACAGACAGGCACACACACACACACACATACATACATATATATATATATATATATATATATATATATATATATATATATATATATATATATATATATATATATATATATATATATGGTGTATGTTTGTGTGTGTGCATTTCCGCTAAGACTGGGCCATTGGTAACTCTTTTTTCTGGATTAAAATATAACGTTAAATAATAAATATGAAAGCACAGACAGGAGAATGGAGGTAATTAAAACAACTATTGATAATAAACTATTGATTAAAATGAAATAGTATGGAGAAAGTTGAATGATGGCTTGGCAAAAAAAGTTTCGACGGCTTTTTTAACGAATGTGTGCACTAATCAATTATTATCTGTACATATTGTACATGACATAATAATCCAGCGAAATAAAAGTACACAATTTCAATGATTGAAGCAACGATGACTTCAGTTTGATAGGAAGAAACATTATTATCAAACAGGAGGAAATAAGAAAGAAATAGAAATAACAATTTTGATTTTATTTTCTTCATTCAAATGACGCAGTGTCAAGTTTATCTTTTTTATTTATACTGCAATATTTTATTACTCAGTTCCGGTCCTAAAATGTGAGTGAGAGACATCTAGATGAGATATTGATTCGTTTTCAAAAGTTAATAAAAGCTCAGAAATGCATCTGAAACAGGGACATAAATTTAATTTAAGAAAATTACACAAGCGAAAGAAAAACAAACAACTGTAGGAAAAGTAGATTATTGACTTCACAAATGAAGTTCCGTAATTTCATACCTCCCAAATGTTACTTTTATTTAATTCTTATTCTGCACAAATCGTACATAATCAAGAAATCTAAGGATCTTGTTTCCAAATATCCCTCTTTTGCCGTTTGCAGAGACCCAGCGTTAAACTTAACCGTGATACATATTACACTGAAGCTAATTTAACACTGCACATATTTTCGAGGCAGCTGAATGTTTCTTCTTGGACAATGAATTAATATAACTTATTAAGTGAGCAAAATGACAATTTGAGTTTGGAACCGTTTTTTTTTTCTCAAGAGCCTCTCTTTACTGTGGAATATTCCCCCCCCCCCACCTCTGATTTTGCTCACATATACTCCATTGATCATCTGAGCTGTTTCATCTGTGGGCACATTTATTTCTTTTAAATAACTTTGTCTGGAACCCAATGTGTTGTTAACAGTAGATTTATATTGTTGTTGCGCTATTTTAATGCTAATTTGATGTGAGGTGATTTTAATGCTAATTTGATGTGACGCTATTTTAATACTAATTTGATGTGACGCTATTTTAATGTTAATTTGATGTGAGGTGATCAAAATTAAGATATTTATGACCTCCTTCGTCCTAGAAGAAACACACATGGCTGAGTAAGACAAGCTGAAGAAATTGTGCCCTGGCTTAACCATCAGTTTGCTGAGTATTTTAGGGCTAAATGCTATTGCCATTTTTAATTTCATCTGTTTTGGCTCTGATTCGAGAAAGATGCAAAATAATTTAAATTGAATAATTTCTCAAAGCTTTTTATTCCTAATTTAGTTGTGAACCCTGAGAAACCATTAAGCCGCGAATCGTGTGAAAGTTTGATTGGGGATTGGTTCTTGTTTGTCTGAAATGGGTAGCATGCTATTGTCCTTTTTGTCAGTAGTAAAGTATCGGTAGCATATCAGCGAGAACGTCCTGGAAAACTAATCAGACCAAGAAAACAACTGCCCTGTCAATTGAATAGTACACAACACATAAGACTGTCATGTCAATTTAATAGTGCATAACACATAAGACTGTCATGTCAATTGAATAGTACACAACACATAAGACTGTCATGTCAATTGAATAGTACACAACACATAAGACTGTAATGTAAATTGAATAGTACACAACACATAAGACTGACATGTCAATTGAATAGTGCACAACACATAAGACTGTCATAAATAAGTCCGATACACTTGGTATCAGCTTCCGAATTAGTCATATTACCTTATATCTGTATTTAAATGTGTTACCAATTAAAATAATTAGCTTCATTGTCACTGACTTAATGTACGAATGCTGTCTTTACTGCATCCAGTGTATACCGACTGTGCCGGACATATTTGCTAAAGCCTATAAATTATATGAAGATAATGAATACATTACAAATCCGTGTGCAGATATACATTTTCTTTCTTTTAAAATCTATTCGCACTACAACTCTTGATAAATTGTTACACATATGTACGGGTATAAACATGCACCGGAAACAAAAACATCCAAATTAATAATTCTGACATATAAAATCTAAAAACCTGATATTTTCCGATGAGATGTTCCATAGAAACGATCTGCAAAGCCACACCCATAGAAACGATCTGCAAAGCCACAACCATATACTCGATCAAGCATAAAATTAATACCGTAAGGTCATATATATATATATATATATATATATATATATATATATATATATATATATATATATATATATATATATATATATATATATATCCTATTAACTAAAGGCGCTAAACGAAGCTTCGATAATCCAAACCTCACGCATCCGTCATGTTTTGTACACTTAATCATGGATCACTGAGTGGTTTAGAAATCACTTGATCCTGAGAAATATATCGGTGAGCATGTGATAAATGTGCATTGTACAGAGTGCAGATATCTTCTTATGGAACTACCAGTAAATAGTCTTGTGCTGATGGGCCGTTAAACACTAATCAGTGCACCAATAAATCCATTTCAAAATCATCAAAAGAGCTCAGACGAGCAATGAATCACTGTAAACCGTATTAACAGAAAACAGGTCATGCAAAGGGTTGGAGCTAGTTTGTGGCATCGTGGTTGCAAATGACTTGCATCGTATTCCTTTATGAATACATTTAGTTATGTTTTCTTTGATTTAACCACATTTATTTTTTGAAACTAGTAGACGAATTCCTGGGATTCGGAGTTATTCCATTTATTGCATCTAAACTCACAGGTACGTTTCCTGCCTCATATGTAACATATTAAAGTATACATACATGATTAGCATGATCAACATAAAATTATGGATGCTTAGATTTATTTCCTCTGTGCACTTCCGACAAAGAAGTGGTCTTCTGGCATTTATGGGCACATCAACACAAAGAGATTATTTAGTGCCGAGGCAATTCGAGTAAAAAATGCCTTGCCCAGATAGACACATCAGGGCGCCGACCCAGCCTACTCTGGGCAGGGATGAACTTGCACACTTCTGGTCTTCAATTTGGAACGCTAACCAACGAGCCACTGCGACGGCTCTTCAGCGTTTTGACAGCCAGCGATGAAACGTAAATGCTTGATCAGAGTGTTAGCATGAATATCATAGTCTCTGTGGTAAATATGCATATACAAAATTGCGTATAACATCTTTAGAGACGACGTAATTATAGGTTACTGGTTTGGTGCTGAAAACTATTGGGAACGAGTTATTGAACGTGTCCTGCGACGTTGGGAGAGCGATATATCCAGAACGAGTTTGAAACCAATAACTTGTACAGTGTACACTCCATAAATATACCAGTTTTAAACTGAATGAAATTTATGGTTCGCAAAATATAAAAGCAAATTTCATCCAAAACAAATCGTAAGTAAAAGATTTTATGCTATCAACAAATTGCACTGAGCAGCTCATTGATATAAATTAACACAATACTTAAACCCCGCCCATTCAGAATAACCAACGTCTAAAAGTAGCCCTGGTGACATCATTGAGGCATGCTGACAGATACGCTATGGAAAATCTCTATGATTTTATTACAGAGAGAGCGAAATTACAAGAAAAGCAGAAGTTGCACAGTACACAAGTAATTATATTTCATCTGAAACTGAAGTTCAGTGTCAGGTTGTTTATGTAGGATCTTTGCAATAAACGAAAACATGGAATAAGGTTAGCATCGGGAAACTAGCAAGAGGGCGTACGCTCATCTTTCTTGCTTTGGCATTGTGTTATGTGTTGATCCACTAAGAATACTGCTGAATCGGACATGTTCCTCAAAGGAAAGCTTGGAATCATATTCTGAAATGGGAGTATGGTTTACGTTAAGCTCCATTAAGAATTAGAACCACGTGACTGCTGTGTTGACATACATGATCCAATTAACCTACAAATTACAAATTTATAGCTTTAAGATGTTTTCATATTTCACTGAAGTTAAACCATACATTAAGAAGAGTGAAACGCAGTATACATTACCATTATTTTGTTATTGTTACATTCACACATATATTTAATATGATATCCATTTTGTTTTTCACTCATTATTCATTCATTCACTCATTTGTTCATTCATTATTCTTTCATCCATTCATTTTCTGAGCAATATTGTTCTTGTTCAAATTTAGACCGATAATTCATCCCCCAAACCTGTACTGATACTGACTTACGGTTTCGTAGATGATCTCGAATATTCTTTACAATGTGAAATTTAATGCATACAGTTTTGTCCGCACACATCGGTGTACATTTGAGACACTTACCGGTATTTCTCGTTGCTCTTGAGTTACGGTCGGCTGAAGGGTCCTTTCGGCAATATGTACAGAATATTTCTGGATCAAGTCCTATGTTTAACAAGTTGTAAATGCACGTGGAATAACTCAACCATACGAATTTCGTGCCTATGTTGGGCGACAACTTGGAATAGGCCTTGTTTTCGAATGCCGAGTTGTTGCGCTCTTTCTCGAGAAATTGATAGACCATGCGATGCGATATAAATGCTGTATTCTCCGGGTTAGTTCGTGAGTACGTTGACGACGGAGAAAGTTAAGAAGGAGATTTTGTTTTTACATTTTGTAGTGACAAATAGATTGACAATTAAACCACAACTAAATCTGTTACTCGGAAATATTATGTGAACCATGTATTTCATATACTTGATGGAAAACATGAAGTGGTTTGAATTGTATGTGCCAAGTTGCAGGCGAAGCTGCAGAAATTAAAGTATATCGTAACATGATTTTTTTTCTATATTCATTAGTTTCACGTGAATTTTAAAACATAGGTTGTGAAATTGGATCTTGAATAATTATTTATAAGACGCAGAATTTATATTTTTATGCACAACACTTGTCATGAAATTGATATAATTATTGCTAAAAGCAAGTCAATGTCAAGGTCAGTCTCGCATTATTTCGCGCAGAAAGATAAAGTTAATTGTTTAACAAATATTTGATTGTCATTTTATTAAACAATATGGGATCGGACACGAGTTGTCTAACTCATCTAGGTCATTTCCCAAAACATACAAAAATGATCCAAAGATGACATTCATTTTACAAAAAATCCAGTACATCAAAAACAATAAGGTAAAACAATTTCGTATATTAAAGGACATGAAAAATTTCAAAGGAAAAGAGAATAAACATATAGGTAGCTTGTTAATTAAATGAGCAATTAATGAGAGAGAGAGAGAGAGAGAGAGAGAGAGAGAGAGAGAGAGAGAGAGAGAGAGAGAGAGAGAGAGAGAGAGAAATACACTGGTTGCAGTAACTTTCGTTTATTTGCACATTTGTTGATTAGAATACAATTGTAAGTATTAAAAACGTCCAGTTTCGTGGATATATTTCTAAACATTTACTAGTATAACAAAATCTGTTTCTTTTCTTTGAGTATTAAATAAGGGGCAATAGAAAAAAAACAGTGCTCAACATCTTCAATGTCATAACCACATGCACACATGGGAGAGTCAACTAATTCTCTCTGATTTGCGGAGACTACATGAGTGTTTTAGTTTAGTCTGTAGGATATTAGGAGGACGTTTGCTAATATCATAATACGGTGGTAGCCGATTAGTTCAATTAGATAAATGGTTTTCAAGGATAGAAAGATTAGGAGCTTTCATATATCTTCAGGGAGAGAGTCCCAAAGACCAGTCGTACATGGGAGAAAGGACGTCCGAAAAAAGGATAAAAAACCCTGAAGTCTGGCAAAGGTGGGTGTGATGCTTTGGGGGTTACGTAGACGATAATGAGATGCCTCATATTTCCTTTGTGGAAGAGATTCGCTTAAATAGTTAGATACTTGAGTATTTACACTCAAATACACCACGCATAATCTCTTCTTTTTCCTTCCTTCTCCAAGAGATTCCCAACCAGTTTCAGCACAAAGAGACTCTCTAGAGCAATAAATGGGTACAGCATCCAATTAAATTTTTTCTCTAATCTGTCCGAATCTTCAGAAGATCAATTATTCCAGACTTCAGAAACATATTCTAAACTTATACGTATGAATCTTATGTATAGTTTATCCAAAGCTGTTCTGCGAAAAGTGCTTTTAGTCGTGCGTAACATAGATATTTATATGTTTTCTGAATAATCACACCAATGTGATCAGTCCATTTAATATCAGATGATAATGTTTGTCCTAAGTGTCTATGACTTTTTACAGGAAGCAAATGAATATTATCACAAGAGAACTTCTGATAGGAAAAGTCAGCCTGCCTGTTTGCGATTAATACAATGTCTGTTTTCGAAGTGTTAAAAGTAACAAGCATGTCGTTTGTCCATGCATTAAGTTTTTTAAGATCATTGTTTATAATCCATTGTACTTGTAAAGGGACTGTAGAAGAATTAGCAAGAGAAGTATCATATCAACAGCTAATAGCCCGCAAGCAAGTTCAAGTCGTCTGCTATAACGTTGACATAAAAAAGTAAAAGTAAAGACCCTAGCACGGAACCTTGGGGAACCCAAGCAGTTACTTGACATTTTGTTGATACTGAAGTTCGACAGAAAACTCTCTGGTAGCAGTTTGATATGTAGCTTTCGAGCCATGATAGAAGTTTACCGGCAATTCATTATTTTTGAAACTTATAAACTAACATTTAATCCGTACTACAGTTTTATTCACATCAAGGAACGTTAAACATGTGATTTCTTTGGAATCAATAGAAGAACATATTTTGTGATAAAGTTCAATTAGTTGATGAGTTGTTGAACGGCCTGGAAGAAATCCAGATTGATATTTATTCATCAAATCATTTTCATGCAAACAATTATATACATATCTGAACATAATTCTTTTACGAATCTTGGACACACAGCTCATTAGAGAAATAGTTCTATAATTAGACGATAGCGTTTTGTCTCCTTATAAATCGGCATGTCATGTACTAGCTTTCACTGTGCAGGGAACATACTCGCTTCAACTGATTTATTGATATTTGCAAGGGCACATACATTTTTATGCTATATATTTTTAACATTTTATGACTAATTTCAATGGGTCCAGCGGCTTTGTTTAGGTCAAGACTAGTTATTACATTTATAATTTATTGTTTATATATCATGATGTCAGAAATAATAATTTGATTTATAACTTCAAAATGCGGTAAGTGTTTAGCATTATTAATTATTTATTTGACAGGTATGTTTTAAATACGGCTATAGCAACAGTCCATACATTCTGTAATACATTCCTAATATTGTTTAATGCCGAAATTGCTAAAAAAAAAGACATGCATGAATCATGGAACAACTCAGAATGGGTTTCATAACTACGAAATATGCCTGCATGTGTCATTATAACATTCCCTATACGCCTTTCCTACCCTCATATTATTATTGTCAGACCCAAATGATTAAAAGTAACTAATCCGGTTTCAGAAATAACAAATAAACAAAGAAACACACACACACACACACACACATTGTTTCTTGAAAATATTCTTTTTAGGCCTAAATTTCCAAAAGTAGCATGCAGACATCATGCAACAACTTAAAATACTCTGAGGATGTTGACATCGAGTAACAGGCAAATTTTGCATTCAAAAAGGACAAACGATCGCCCTAGACTCGCCTCCCAAAATATAAAAAAATGTAAATATCTTCATGCGTCTAATATTATAAATTTCTATCATGCGAGGCATACATTATTCCTTTACACCAATGAAAATCTCTAAAGATGTTTTCTGATCAAGTTTGACTTCAAAACACGCCGAAAACTTCACCATGCAATTTCTCAAGAAACACCTCATTTATTTGGAATACTAACTTGTTGGGCACAATTTCTCAAGAAAAGTCTTATTCCAAGTTGTTGCCCAACATAGTCACGAAATTCGAAATGGCCACAGTAGGTACGAGTTTGTTATTCCACGTGCATTTACAACTTGTCAAACATAGGACTTGATCCAGAAATATTCTGTACATATTGCCCTTCAGCCGACCGTAACTCAAGAGCAACGAGAAATACCGGTAAGTGTCCAAAATGTACATCGATGTGCGCGGACAAAAGTGTCTGCATGAAATTTCACATTTTAAAAAATAGGCGAGATAATCCACGAAACCGTCAATCAGTATCAGTACAGGTTTGTGAGATGATTTATAGGCCTAGTTCAATATTTTACAGAAGTTTGGCATAATTAAAACAAAACTATCTTATTCTTGTTGATTGAAAAATTATATTTTGCTTCAAATTCTGCAGATTCCCAAATATTTTGTGACCTAAAATTTGCATATGAACTTAAATAAGAATTGTTTGGGGTAGTTATGGATTGGAACATACTACTACAGTTGCTATAGACAGAAATATGACAACTTTAACAGTTTGATATCAAATAGCAATATTTTAGTTTCAAAATATCACATGGATAAGAAACAGGAAAACCTGTTGCAGCTGTTGAAATTAAAAACAGAAAGGATAAATGGTACCAAAATATAGATTGTATGCACTGTCTTAACTCTGTCTATATAATTCGTGGTAATTTTTTAGGTGGTATATTTTCACCTATATGTGTACTCATACCTGTAATTGATGAAATATTTTAATGCCCAGTAGTCTGCCGAATTTTTTTGCTTATGGCACTCCAGCACTTGATAGTGTACATAATGTGGTCTTACGCACGGAATGATTTGTTAATATGTTTTGAGGACTCACTTTTTCTGCTGCTTTCCGCATGTAACTTCCCAGATGGTTCTCAGCCATAGGTCTTAGATAATACAGGAGAGGAAGCAATTTACTTATAAATCGCTATTTATTTTTGATTTACTTAAGCTAGGTTAAAACCCTGATTAAGTCATCTTAGTTATCAAAAAGTCTTTGACTGGACTCGTATATGTAAACTTTGTAGTTGTATGTACCATGCTTTATATGAATCTCATCTGTATACATGTTCTTAATTTTAGTAATGGTATGGTCTGTAATAATGTTTCCTCACCGTTATAGTCTCTGTGAGCTTTGATCAAGTTTTTCTTTCGGGAGAAGGATCAGGTAAAAGGTGGAATCTTTCTCATTCATTTCAGAGTGTCTCTTTACCACACAGAGCTTGTAGAGTGTATGGTGTTGGTGGCATAATGTTTAGTCACGGTAACGCAATGGTCACACTTGTTACTGCCATCCATCGCCATGCTGTCTCCTTCTGAATATTCAAGGTATAACCCATCAGTAGTAACTTTTAGGGAACGATCTTCAAATTTGAAACCGCTGTGTTCATCCCTACCTTAGAACTCAAGATTCTTCCCAAACACGTAAAATAATTGTAAATTGGAGCGCTTTGCTGGTACCAACATCCATCTGTCCTGCTTGGAAAAGTAGATCCTTATAATTGATTTGTGACTGCATACAATAGCAGGGCAATTCTCCTCTTTTCTTCCTTCTTTAACTACATTTCTATTCTCAGTAAGAGCCTGCATGGCTTTAGGAAAATGTTTCTCCCTTAGAGATCCTGGGTAACCGTTGTCTTTAAGATGCCTCTCACACCATTTTTGACTGCCTCAAAAGATCCAGGTTTATAATCCTCCCCGTTAGCTCTCCTTATTCCGATGAACACATCCGCCAGCAAGGAGTCTAAATAAAGAACATTTATGTTCTCAATGATCCTGTTTTCCCTTTTCCTCTCGCACAACCAACGCGAGACATTACGTTCCTCACGTTCAGTACTCCTCATCGAGCTTACTTTTTCTGTTCATCAATGAATTTCTGAACATTTTTCACCTCAACACCCCTCCCACAGATATTTGCTTCAAGCATTTCTTAGCAGTTCTTCAATTTCTTCTGCAGAATGATCTAACATGTCAAAGAATACACCAATAGCGTCTTCTGAAAGATGACAGGACGTTATGTTTTTGTTTTTTTAACCAGCGAAAATAGTTCTGATAGTAGTCGGGGATTTTAATTCCTATGCAAAGGTATTTTCCCTATAAGGAAAGTATTTCGTATCGAAAGCGTACGATATTAAAAGTGTTTAGTATATCAGGATATTACTTACGGTGAATCAAAGGGCGAAAAGACTAACTATTTATGGCGTATATAATAATATGCTTTTCATTCTTTTTGGGTGGGAATTAGTGATAGATTGTGTTACGTCTGAACAATTTCCTTGCACATTAACATACTGTGAATTCTTAGATTCTCCTTAGTCTCAACGTTCGTAGTTCTGCGAAAAATAAACATTTTCGTCGATGCTTACGTTCGTGGATTGGGATAGTTGACTCTTTGTTTACACGGAATGATGATTGTTTGTTAGGCCTTGAAATTTGTGGTTTTTTGCAACCATGAAATCGACGGAAATTGGTACCTCATGAAAAGAAAAGTGAGTTTAGAGTATCATATTGCATTTTAAAGCTGAATACAGTGTTTCCGACTATAATGCATATAACTGATAAGAAGATACTTAACTGAACAAAAAAGTTTGAAAAATATGGGATTTATGTTTTTTGACTTTTTCGAGATTATCACGTTAGAACGGGTTTCATCTCATATAAAAGTAGAAGAAAAAAATTGTCACAAGTAAAGGATTATATCATCATAACTGAATGTGTTGATTTTCAATTGTTCATCTAAGAATATGCATTATTTGTAAACGATGTTGTTTCTAATATACTGAAGCACGTAATTAACACATAGCAAAGGAGATTGTGTGTTTCTACCTTTATTTATATTACAGTCAGCAAGTAGATGTCCAACCAATCGTAAAAAAAGAATGATAAATTGTTAATTACGTTATGTCTTATCAATAAATATTCTTCTATACTTGAAAATAGAGAATTATATCAATTTAAAACCCTCTTTATCTTTTTTCATATATGGTCACAGAAATATAGGAACACATGTTGTCTATTACCAACTAATTGCAAAGTATTTTACAACCTTTGACGTATCGTTTACGTAATGTACTGTTTCAATATCTTCTGGTAACATTTCGTTTTCCATTATCATTTCCTTTGCGTACAGCATCTTAATGTTTTCAAACGATCCTTTTAGCATGCGCACGGTTTCGTATCATACCCAACCGTTCCCGAGTGTTTTACTGTATTTGTTGCAACCAAGCTTACAATTTCGTTAACTTTGGTGCCATTTAGATACCGTTTCTAATGGCCGGATTATCGTACCGTTTTGCCTTTTCTAATATTTCTGATAGCTTGCCTACAGTATCTGAATGTGTTTACCATTTCTTCTTCTTGCTGTTTCTCATTTTTGCAAAAAAAAAATTTAAAATTTAAAAAAAAAAAAATATATTCGAATAACTGTTAATTAATTTCCTCGAATGTTGAAGCTAGAAACATGAATCATGTACAAAATAAGATAATTGTATGAAAAAGTTGAATAGTGTAAGAGAAATAAATGACAATATTTTATGTAGAATAAATTTCTTTTCTTTCTTCCCAAGCAAAACAGAGCAAGTCATATCTTCTATATCTCTTTCAACAAAATCGTACATTAAAAAATATATCTAATGTCTATAATGGTAGGGTAATAATGTCTGGTTTGAAGCAACAAAACATTATAACTGAACGCTGAGAATAAAATGAAACAGTTCGAGTGAAAGCATTTTTAATACTAAAACAAATTCTCTTGGAAACAAGACACAGTTGATCTGACGTTGAAACGAGAGTAATCTACATAGTGGAAAAAATTATGATCCTAAATTTAGCTTATGTTTGAAGACTAGACAGGGTGAAAGAATTATGAATTGATCTTAAAAACTTTTACCCAAGCAAAGGTAAATTAAGGCCCTCTTTCAAGAATAAGAAAGAAAAATCTTACCTTGACGGTGGAGCGATAGTCGGAGAGTCACTATCCAAACTGTAGCTTTTCATCGACTCAAGCTTTTTTCTGGCCACATAACGTCGAAGTTGTTGACTCAGATATATCTCTTTTCCAAACACTTGCGACATGATTCTTGAATACAATTTGTCCTGGCACACTTTTAGACAATGCAAAATTCTAGTTTCTAATTTCATGCAGACATTTGTTTAAGAAAGAAAATTGGTATAACAAAAAGCGAATTGGGTGATTTGTACTGAAATTTGTCGATTTCACTTTCATAACAAAGTTTATTCCGTCGAGACATTTATTTTGCAGGGCTTAATTATCTTGCGTGATTGCTCAAAGTCAGTTTCGACCGTCTTTGAATAATCAAAGCATATTTTCTACCTGATCTCACACAATTGATAGATGTAGCCGTGATTCTTAACATATTCAATATTAATGAGCAGTGTGTCGATAAAGTGTTTCAAACGGAAATAAGCTGTATACTTTCTTAAAAGAAAAAAAGAAAAATCAATAGAAAGTATTCATAAACTCCATCTCATGTTAGCTTACGTAATCAGTTACAAAAGATATAAATGTTCTGTGCATTTATAATGACTGTTATACCGTAAACGGTGATAAGGTTGTCGCGGTATTTTCAGTTACATTTGTCGCAAATAAGAATCATGTAGGAACATTGATTTTGACAGAACTCAAGACGAAATCAGAATGGGTCCAGTAAAGAAAGCGTCAGTTTTGTAGCATTAAAATCGTTGCATCAACATTGGTGAATAGAATATTAACCATTCTTATGCAGCTAAGAATACACTCAAAGCACATCTCGAACGAAAGGTTGCTATGTTGAGAGACCAGTACCAGTATATATATGTAGCCATAGTTGCGCACAGCTGTCTATATTGATTTGTCAAGCACACAACATGTATTCAGAATCAGAAATAATCAGAATAATAAATCACAAACACGGGTTAACTTTTGTTATTGGAGTCAATTACGGCCTTTCTTGTACCTAGAGAAATCTCACTTGTGATTTACATGCCGCTTTTGGCAGCTAAACCATGGTTACAGCGCAATGTTCTTAATATGTACCGTGTCATAAATTATTTTGGACTTTCACCTTTGCGATAGTAATATCTAATGATACTGCATTTGTCTTAGGACTTCATGCATTTGATTTTTGTTATTATGTGTTACGGTTAGAAACCTGAATTAGAAATTATAAGCTAGATTTGTTGTTTTTAATTGACAGAGGTCCATTTTCTAATGTCTTCCGCTGGAAATATTGTCAATAGGTGAACAAAATGACAACTATCACCCTATTTCACAGAATAATCAATGCTTCGACTCTTGGACGCTTCCAAAGCTAATCGATACCTGGACAAACATTGATAACGGGAGAACGAAACGTTTTAAGTAAAGATTATAAACTGGAACAAAGCAACAATTATGCTGAAAGAAAGAACATGTGTAGTAATCAATAGTACACTCACGCCATCAAGCCATCCAGTGACATACAGTTCCATTGGGACAGTTGATAAATTTATGTCCAAATCAGATATTTCAAACGAGATCATTCTACGAATGGTGACTACCGTGTCCATAAACGGGAATTTTAAGTAAAGACGTGAATAATTGTATCGCAACATTTTGGAGATAACGTGTTCTCAGCATGCTGGAGTAATACACTGAATGTTATAATAATAACATAGTAATAATATAATAATGTAATAATAATAACTTTATTTGCATTCATAAATACCGTTCCTTAGTTAACGTCCCCCCTAAAAATTGTCATGCAGTAGTATGTTGCTTTTTCTTTGTTGATTAAGTCCTTGAATAGGAAGGGTCCATACTAATTTTCCGATAATACGATTGCAACTGGCAGAGTAACTGTTAAATACATTGTAAAAATAATATATCCATGGGCTTTTATTTACGAATTTAACTTCACATTTTGCAGGAGTCACGAAGCTTGAAAATCGGTCGTGAAGACCATGCATTCGGTTACACACAGCGTGAACGGTCGTAGTCAAGTGAAGGCTGTGCATTCGGTTACACACAGCATGAACGGTCGTAGTCAAGTGAAGATTGTGCATTTGGTTACATACAGCATGAACTGTCGTAGTCAAGTGAAGGCTGTGCATTCGGTTACACACAGCATGAACGGTCGTAGTTAAGTGAAAGCTGTTCATTCGGTTACACGCTGCGTAAACGGTCGTAGTCAAGTGAAGGCTGATGGTCATAGCCAAGTGAAGGCTGTGCATTCAGTTAAACATAGCGTAAACAGTCGTAGTCAAGTGAAGGCTGATGGTCATAGTCAAGTGAAGGCTGATGGTCATAGTCAAGTGAAGGTTCTTCATGCATAGTGTGTAATCCTGATTGAATGAATCCGGTAACATAGGAAGTTTTATTCTTATAATTACAAATAGTTATCAAAATGAAAACGAATCTCACAAAATAATAACAGAACTATATTGTGTAACCGTTGTTTACAAATATTTTCAGCACACACAAGAAGGGCGCATGAATAAATTAGTAGTTCCTTCCTGGTGTTATGAACTAATAACTTCTATATTTCTGTATGACATGATCCAATATCTACCAATCTAAATGCTTGTTACAAAGGCTTGGCGAAAAATAGACATGTGTAATTATTTAAATGACAATTATTTGTATGATGCGTTTCATTTTACCAGGTATAAGTTTAAGTGTTACTTGTAACTCAATACCCTTATTTCCTTTTTCGATATGAGAATTAAGCTGCCATACCTTTGGATCACATATAATAGCAAGCATCATTTGTTATGAATGGACTTCTTTGTCAAAGATAACCTTGGTAACGTGTGCTTTATTTTGAAAATCGAAAGTAACCTTACTTTTAAAGAAGTAGTCGTACATGTGTTGTGGAATAATTACTCTCTGGTATATATATATATATATATATATATATATATATATATATATATATATATATATATATATATATATATATATATATATATACATATTGTGATCTAAATTGCATGGAAGCATCTATGACCATGTCAACGGCAGATTTTCTATTTCATGTAAAACCCTACTTATTAAATTGTCACAACTTAGTATAGTTTTGTAAAAGGTCAAAAAGAGAGATGTTTCGCACCTCCAAATTCATTTTGAGACAGATTTTTTCCCTTTTCTTTTTTGCTGTTTTAGCAATAAACACAACCAATATGATATGCACCGTTACACCAGAAGCAAGAAGAAAATGTCGTTTATTAAAATAATATATTGTTGTTGTTGAGCTCTGGATTAAAGTTGTAATCTTCATGCGCTAATTCCTCGCGAGAGACTAAGAGCGAATTAAAATATCTTTGCTGTTTATTTGAAAACTTGAACTTGCTTGAAATGCAAACAAATGCACCGGCGTTGATGGAAAATCTTGCCATCAAATTTAAATGGTCAATATATATATATATTATATACTTTAGAATCAGTCATATTACCTTAACATTGTTGCTACGAGTCAATATCCAGCTGTATTGACGGCTGTTAAGTAAAGATATTCACCGCTTCCTTATATGGTAAGCACGTAACCGCATTTGATGAACTACTTCTAGATACGGTTATATAAAAATATCGACAGAAACGTCGAACGCTGACCACGTCATAAATCTGACGCCCACCAAAGGCCAATGACAGTAAAGGTCTACTTTACGCCAGCGCCAGAGAATTGACTATCTGAGAATTATAATGTTTGGTATTGCTCTTTATATACAACAGATCAAGAAAATATATTTCATCCCAATTCAATAAAGAGAAAATAAATACATCCAAAGACATAAATTGCAAAGGAAAAAATGATTTATAAACATATTGAAAATGGACTGCTAGTGATTGCTAGTACGAGAGAGAGAGAGAGAGAGAGAGAGAGAGAGAGAGTCAAACCAACCTATAATGTATCAATGAACAACCTCTCTTTCTCATAATCAGTGCACTTTTATCCACTATGAATAACATTGTTTCATCCTGTACTAGGAATTTAATGAAATACAAGCGACTCCAAAATGAATCTATATCCTTACTTTTAGGTATTATCTAAGATCGATGGGCCACAATACTTTTTCAAATTTACCCGCCACCATGACAGCACCATCGAATAAAGGACAATCACAACGACCAAACTTTGACGGACTTGTTCTGGCTCATCTTTTCATAACTGTATCTTCATTGATATATTGCGTCCCTTTTTCATTATACCATTATTTCACTGTGTTTGTTTGGTTACATAGCATTTCATCTTCTTTAGCAAACTTTAGTTTTCGTTCACTGCTGAACGAGAATCATCTTATGGACGCGCGAACTTCCAACGCAGTAAACTAGCTTGTATTACTGCCTGGTGCTCCGATTTCATTCATACAATGAACGACATGTAAAATATTCAATAAAACGTTGAAACAATATTTTGTTTCAATTGTGTTATTCCTATAACATAACACAACTTATTAATGCTTATTTTAAGTAGATAATAAAAAGGTTTTTCACTGAGTATTAAAAAGTTTTGGGATCTCGTTGATGTCGCGTAGAGTTCCTCGCACGCTCGGGCATTCTGCGCCACATAACCAGAACTCCAACATTTTTCAATACTCAGGTAATAACCTATACATTATCTAGCAAGATTTTTTAAATTTCTACTACATTTAAGAAGTAGACATTCCACA
The DNA here is from genome assembly GCA_029931535.1 of Margaritifera margaritifera. Taxonomy (NCBI): domain Eukaryota; kingdom Metazoa; phylum Mollusca; class Bivalvia; order Unionida; family Margaritiferidae; genus Margaritifera; species Margaritifera margaritifera. The sequence goes on from JAQPZY010001505.1 coordinate 234,462, forward strand.
ACTACAAACACTTCAAATACACGTGGGTATGCTTGGTGATAAAGGTCCGCAAGCTTATATGCCTATTTTGACGCACGTTCTTTTTGCATCTAATCAACACGATTTATTTAACTAATAAAGATCATTGAGCCGATCTCAAACCAAGTATGACCAGACTGAAATTCTTCTCCAGCTCAGTTAGATTTGAGTTTGGTCACCAATTGAATGGGAGTAGTATAACATTAGTTGTAGAAAATGTCAGACAAAATAACATTGTCATTACTCGTTGGAATGCCTTGTCATTTTGCTCACTGTTTAATTTTGGGCAACAAAATCAAAAGCACCAAACTTATTCGTAGTACTTACGTGAGTTTTTTTTCTTCTTTCCTTCTTTTTAGAACAAAATATCAGTCCTCACTCATCATTCGTAATGTTAAATTTCGTGGCTTGGTTAGAAAAGGCGTATTTGTGGATATTTAAAATCGTTGATTCGTCATTTAGAATTTTAGACAATCATAACAAAATTATAAAAGTATTCAATGTCAAGGAAGATTTTTCGATAGAAGATAAGACTGACATCAAATCAAACTCCACGCTTGCACGAAGACAGCATAATAACATTGCACGAATAAAACAGAACAAAATAGTAAAAGGTCACCAACAAAACAGCCTTGATCCCACTGTATTATCCGTATCTTTTTATTCAGGAAATTTGTGCAAGAACTTAAAATAACTGAAATGATGTTGAAGCAATTTTCAGCTTTCATTTGCTTTCATGCACGTGTATTAAATATATACATATAATGAAATGTCATTCATCCAAAACTCGGATCTTGGACCTCAAACAGGAAAGTTCTTTGTTTTAAATCACAGGTGACCACTTTGTCTTTGACACAAATATAAAATCCATATATTGTGCAAAGCACCTGTGGCTTCGTCAACATTACAAATATATGCATTATGAAGTGTTAGTCCCCACAGTCACGTGGCCAAGAGAATTTAGGTTTTAATCCTTGTTCTACTGATTACTCCTAACATACTGCAGAGACCCAGATCTGCCGGCGCATTACGTGACGGCATTTATGGATTTGTGCAGTTTGCAGTTGGACTCGACTTATAAGCGAGTATATACAGTATTTAAAATTCATCAAAAGGTCATGTATACCTCTTATTTAGACACACCTTGACAAGTGTATGTTGGTTAGTAAATCTTTCCACTATAACATAATTATCGAACGCACATCAGAATTCCAACACAAAATACCTGCGTAGCCCACATGTGGTTGATTGTTAATCGCTAATTATTTCCCAAGGAGTCTTATTTTTCGTTGATTTTATCATTTTCTTTCACAACACTGCTCCATCATCGCAAACCACGGCGATAATCAGCTAAGCTCCTTTATCACCAGGAGACCAGCGGTAACTCAGTAGAGCGTCAGACTAGTAATCCAAGAGTCGCGGGTTCGATACGCGCCCAGATCAGCCCAGGTAGGATGGATCTGTGTGTCCTTTGGAAAAGCACTTAGCTCCCATTTCATCGGCATGATGTAGCCAATAATGTGTTCAAAGTACCGTTAAAACCACACACACACACACACACACACACACACACACACACACACAAATGCTTTATCACCCGTGGCTGCCTGTGCTTAGATTTCCTCTTTTCATGAGTATGCATAAACAAAAATACATGTTCAACATCACCATGTAAAAATCTTCTACACATCAGTGAAAGTGACCTTTTTATCGATTAATAAGTGACTGTGTTTGAAAGAAACACTTTTTGATTGGCTTATTCAAACAACGAGAAAGGTCATGTTGGGTATCAAAGGCAAGAAAGTTGTACTTCCGATCGCAGTGACTGGTTAAGCAGGTTTATGCATATTCATGAGAAATGAGGAAATCTCCACACAGGCAGTCACGGGTTATAAAGGTGAGTAACGGATTGTTGCATGTCCCTTTGCAACAATGTGCTTCTTTTGCTGTTATTAAACCTGTACACAAAACTTTATTTTCATTATTCAATTATTGATAAGTCACAATCACGTATTTTTTTGTCTAGTCTCTCCCGTAGTTCATAGATCTACAATAAACTGAGCAAACAAGTGATAACATAATAACGCAATGATGACGTCATTTCAAGTTGCGCAGTCAACGTTGAATATACAAAAGCGACATCCTTTAAAACGAGTCAGCTGGCTATAACAAACTTACAGGGCGTAATAAATGAATCCATTTCATGGACAAAAACAAAGCATAAATATCAACTCCATTCATATTTTGATTACAAGAAGAACAACGCTTGTGACACAATACTATATTTATAACGTACAATCTAAACACGCGCAAAATCTTTTTATTCTGCTCATATTTATTTTCTAAATGTAAAAAAGCACAAACATTTCTTATACAGATTTCAAAGTATTTAGCAATATGAATAAACATTTCAATTCATCGCAATTATTAAGCGATAGAATAATAAAATGTTTAAGAAAGAAATATAAAAACAAAATAGCATATGGCCGTTATGATTGAAACCATTTAGACTCATGAAAAAATAAACGCTCATTCGGATAGTCAGCTAAAACCATTCATATATAATCTTGTTTAGCTGCAGAGATCTGATATTTATGTGGCAAAAAACCGTAATAAATTTGTGTTGACATTACAGCAAAATTTAGCCTCACAAAATCAGGAAATTCGTCTATCATGAACAATAGGCGTATATAATTATAGAATCTGATGTATACGTTTCTTCGGCAGACATTGGCTTGGAAAACAGTTTTAAATGCTACCTGTGTCGAATTTATTTTACCAGCATTTGAAGACGGCTATCATTGGAACTGTTTGTGGTAATTTTAGAAATTATCAGTTACAAGGGGAATACAAAGTTTGAAAAAAAATGGGATTGCCTATCTGTTGAAAACTCTATGGCTTTTGATAATGTCATGTATGTACGTGGCATTTGGCTGCCATATTTACTTTTTGTAAATGGGCATTTGAGCATTTAAATAAATATTGCACGATGCAGATGCAAACTAAAACATATTTATATTTAGTCTCAGATAAAGGATAGATAATTTGATAATATTGTCACTTTCTTGGATGCATATACAAATAACGGCAGTTTTGTGATGAAATACAATTTAGCATTTCCAATGCCTTTTTGTCTACGTATGACAGGCATGTGCAACCTACGGCCCTCGGGCCGGATCTGACCGGCGACCTGGTTTTATCCCCTTAATTACATCGAGAGGCTTTAAAAAACGCTGATCCGGCCCGCGCCCTGAGGAAGCTGCACATGCCTGACGTATGATAACAAACTTAAAGTAAAGTAAATTGGGCATATTTACTTAAAGATGTATTGTCAAGATTAGGATTCTATGAAGTCTGAGTTAATCAAGGGGTCGGTAACACTGACTTTTTTTTTGTTGAAAGTTATTTAAAGACGACACTGGAAATCGGTTGTACATAAATTGTACAGAAATGTATTTTCGAGTAATATTAATGCTGCATGAGCAAGACACGCTATTAGTCCCATATGTATGCTATTAATTATATTTAGTACTTAATTGTGTGAATATCAATTGTGTAATGTTACGGAGTGAATTCTTGTTTAAATACTGTTTTTAGCCTAAGTTCTATGTTTTGTTGACAAAAACTTAGACTAGCCCATGCTTCAAAACAGTAACTCATTAGTTGCGTGTAGAAATATAAGATATGTATGTGGTTCAATCACCTTTCAGAAACTTGTGGATTAGTGTACAAGAGTAAACATTAAGAACAATCTAACACGCACAATTGATGTATGCTCAAGGAAATAAAAGAAACGCATAGTAGGTTGCATGCATCATCAATCGTATATCCTTTCAGTCAGTATTCCTTGAAATGTCGTCCATTGTACTTTGTTCCTCAAAAACGATCTTAAAATTTAAGAAATCCGCAATAATTGCGTGTTATGACAAGTTATAATTGATGATAAGTTCATTGTCAAATATTTTGGTACCATAGTACACATAGACCATCAATAAGAAACACTGTACTATCATGGGAAAAACATCCGTTCCTTCTTCCTATAAGTATTTAGGTATTATATTCTCTCTCTATCTCCCAGGTTGGTATCACTGACTCAATCAGATGCCATTCCAGCCTCGACTTTAATTTATATTTTGAAATCTACAAAGGCGATGTACATTACACAAATACCTAAGGTAACAATAGTGGCACATACAGCATGTCATTACTCTGTTTTACCTGAGAATACGATTGATTTGTTTTATGAACTTTGGCAATTACATGGAAGATCAAATCATACTCAAGAATTCCAGAATTGATTTTTGCACAATCACAATGAAGAGTAATTGTTATTGCCTAATCAAATTCTGGAACCCACATAGTTTTCATGTCAGGAAAAATAAATAATTAATTATGGAATAACCAATACTGTTATTGAACTTGCAATTTAGGTCTGATTGAGACAATTACGATACTGTGCTAATCGACTGGGGTTTCTTGTACATATAATTTTAACTGACAGAGCAAACGTATGCACACACCTCTAAAGCGATATTTTTATCACATAGTGAATCCTGTTTTCACAAATAATGAATTCCTAGTGAAATAGAACTACAATTACTTTAAGGTGGACTGTTAATTTGAAACTTGAATGCAGACTTGCAGTAAAATGATAGAGACTGTCGTATTAGACAAAATAGAGGTCAGTCAGTGAAACAATTTAACTGAGATCGGCTTTTCTGATGTTGAATCGACAGTTCATAATAAAGAGAAAATCAATTTTCCTGTGCTCATTTATAGTATTATTTGCTCTTTTGTCTGCATTAATGTGAAACAAAGAGTGACTTGCCTGTAAATGGTACTGATTTCAATGGCGTTCAAAAACACAATACCCAGTTCCTATTATCTGATCCATTTCGTTCTCTCTCAAATAAATTGCAAGAACTAAATCGATATCGTATGTCGCTTTCGAAGATGTTATTAAAGATCCATGTATGGAAATCAGTCTTGCCTTTCTGGCGATATTTGAAAGTGATCTATGAGAGGAAGGGCGCTTGAAAGGTTATTGTTCGCTTAATCTTTGTTTTTCTTGAGTAGGACATCAATAGCATTGTTTTTATTTCTAATTGGATTTTGATTCCATGAATAATAATAGCATCTCACATACGTCATTTTAGGAACATCTGAGAGATTTCTTTTTAAGGGAAAATGTTGGATAATGCTGGATATAAAATCATATTTTGTCCTGAGATATATCGTTGAGAAATCTGGTAAAGATATTCTACAGAACAAAAACCTGATCAGGAATTGAAATATCATCATGAAAATTTAAATTCACAGTTAATATCTCAAAATAAAATAATATTCACAATCTTTTTCAATAGCTGAAATTGTATATAGTTTGCTGCAGACCCTTGAATACTTGAAAATGAATGCAAGTTCAATTTGCGTGGCTAGCATATTCAATTAAGTTTTTCCCCTTTTGTTCTTTAGTATGTTTTTGTTAGTAAATATAAGTATAAATGTTTCAAAAATAGCGAAGAACACGCATTCTTTACATGAAAATGCGATGTCCAACTGTCGAGAAGCCAACGCAAAACTTGTCAAAATGATGTTGTCTCTCAGTCTCGAAGAGTTAATTGAACTTTGTCATCGCAAATTTGTTCAAGTAATTCTGTTTAGTAAAGATATAAAGAGAGATAGTTTATGAGGAGTAGGGTATTGGTGACAACTTGTAAGTAGATCTGCATCCAACAAAAAAGGTTGAAACAACCTCTAAGGGTTCTCAAAGTATTAGATTTTCTTAAAGTGAATTCTGAAATCGAAAGATTTCAAATGTGTGATAGAAAGGATAGAATGTAAGAATATAAGTATGTATTTGTTATGATATTCTGACCAGTTACTGCAGTACAAAAAACATTTTCAGTTTTTGACACAACTATATAAAAACAGACAAAAGAAGACGAAATAGCATGCATATTACAGTTAGGAAATTCATTCGATGAGAAGGTCTCTATGTTGCCATTTTTTATTTATATGGCATACAACTGATGCTAGATGCTAAAGATATATTGCATTTTTGGTTTGACATCCTAAAGTTAACCTCTGTCGCCAAACGTCGGAAAGATTTGGTCTCGGTCATACGCTAGCAGATTCGGCATCACTTGTCTTGCCAACTGTATGTGCCTGAATCTGTGGACTTATCTGATGTTTCATGGCATGTACAAGATGGTACTTGATATTTTAGGTATACGGTACGATTTTTAGGTATACGGTACGATTTTAGGTACACGGTACGATTTTAGGTATACGATACGCAACCACAGGAACTTCTTGAAATTTGCCCTTCCGACGTTCGGAAGATTCAAACTGGCGCCGTACATCCTAATGATCTGTTGTAAGTTGAGGAAGGGATGCGCTTGTTAGCCTTCTTGGTTATATATATATATATATATATATATATATATATATATATATATATATATATATATATATATATATATGTATACGCCAACTTGCAGCGTACCTATCTACCTACCAACTGCATACATACATACAATCGTACATACATACATACATACATACATACATACATACATACATACTTGCATACATACATACATACCGTGCGTAGTGCAACAGTCATCATTATGTTAAATTCCCGACAATACAGTATCTTAACACTGCAGGAATTAAACATATTGGATCATCAAGAACATATGTTGACAGTCTAATGGTCTCATTTTTAACAAAATTTAAACCACTCTATCTACCTACGAAGCTTGATATATTTTAATTACTATTTTTGATTATTCTACTTACACGCATGTATATGCATACTACTTGTCCTTCTGAACATTTTTATTTTCTGATTAAAGTGTCAAATTATTGACACAAATAACAATCAAACGGTCAAAAAGATATTTCATCACCTTGGATGACGACATTACGGAATAACTGTAATGCATGTAGGAGATTTGAATATGTTATTTTCAATAACAAGGCCAGGAAACGAGTAACCTTAAAGACTTAATCATAAACTATTAATAGCACAATTTATCTAATTGTTAACCTTCATCTTTCACTCGTGATGATTTTAATGGATTTCTTTACACTCGATACAATAGCAGTGTTATTTCTAACAAAATTAATAATTGTATGTTTTTTCTCCCTTAGACACGGTCAATATGTTAAACTTGAACTAAAAATCCAACTCCTCTCATTACATAAGTTTAGCTGATCAATATCTCTTCTCTTGCTAAGATCAAAGTTCAAATGTCTCTTAATCAGTTGTGTAACACAAATCTAAATTTAAACATTACAATGCAACTACAGGAATCGACAGGACGGAAAACAAAAACATTACTGCGAACTCAATTTCCGTACGCCTTTATTCTTAGCTTATTAATGAGCTTGAAAGCAGCAAGTACCTCACAAGCCCTGAAGAAATATCATTGTCTAAGTATTGATTCAACAATCAGCATGACAACTAAGCTATCTTTAGGCGTAGAAACGTCGTGCATTGTACCGCAGAGAGACTGACTGGCATTTTTCACAGCTTAGTAATGAAAGTGATCCAAATTTTAAACAACGTGCACAAATGCCCCACCCACCCACCTGCATAAAAGAGTATGAGGATATATACAGAAGTCTGCTTTGCAATTTAATCCCCAAAGGATGTTATTGTGCGACAAGGATATACTATTCGGACATAATTTCATTGTTTATGTGCCTTTGAAACATGTATCTATCAAATTGTACGAAACTGGTATCGCACACAAAGTCTCATATCCTGGAAGCTATTTTCGCATAGATCTTTTGTGGCATATCACCTTTCCTGCTTTTTTGTTACTGTTGTTTCATTTTTTTAATTTTTTTAAAACAGTTTTCTGTTCAGTGTTTGATATTAATGTATATATCACAGATAAATTATCTTCGGCATTTTGTGTGATGTCTGAAGTGTCAGGATAACCAAATAAACAAGAACAGGGCCTTAGTCCTTTGCATCCTTTAATGTGTGAAATAAACTCTGGTACATATCTGACTTAGATACACAAGAAGAATGATAATATCTTTAAAATCGTTGCCCTACACCCATGTTGAAATATCATGTACATTTTCATTAATTACTTATAGAGCTGATTTTAGAATATTCATTGGGGATATGTTTTCTAGACGTTTTTTTTATAATTTACGTTTTCTCAGTTGTATGCACATAGATATAGTACATGCATAGAATAACTTACCACAAACTTCATGAGCAGTTTTGTATCCATCGTACAACGTTAACGTTACGTTGAACTATCTAATTCAATTATACCCTCCTTTAAATGCATCACTGCCAACGAAAGGATACTGCCTGAGCCATTTGTTTAAATTTGTTTTTTTTCATAAGGATATATATTTTCACATTTTATAATGGGCGCATAAAAGGATCACTGGCTCCGGAACGCGAAAAAAATCACTGAGTTTTCTCACGTTAAAGTTTTTCTCACTGATGCAGAGGGATTTTTTTTTTTGACAGATACACAATTGGTGCAGCATATCGTTTGTTAATGCACAGAGAAATGAAATAGTATACACTTGCAATAGTTTGTTTGCTTGTTGTTGGTTTTAACGGCAATTCTAACGTATTATTGTCTATATCATGCCGAGGAAATGGGAGCTAAGTGCTTTTCCTTCGGTTACGTGTCCGACTCTCTACCAACTTAACTGCCGCAGCTCCCACTTACAATAGTACAGCCAGTCAGTATTTAATTCATAATAGGCAAGAGGATATCTTAATAACGCGCTGACCGGTCTCTTTATGTAATTCAAATGCTTAAGTTATATCGGCAAAAACAATATTGGAAAACTAAGAGTGTAAAGAAGGGAGGTAAATTTTGTCGCTTGAATATATTGCAGTTATTCCCCTTAATTCACATTTGCTATTTCTACACTAGTACACTGGAAAGGCTGTCAAAATCACTTTCACGTATATTTTCATATTTCGAAAACTAATTTCATACTCAAAACACCTTTGCAGAAGATATCTTTCTTTAACATATTTTATTTATTTATTTAAAGTTCTATTGAAAATAGGGGTTTATAAACTGCAAGAAAAGAATGTTAAAAATGCAAAGAGTATTTATTTTAAAAAATACATAGTCGTTTAGCTGTATATATATATATATATATATATATATATATATATATATATATATATATATATATATATATATATTGCACCAATAGATTAATTACTCGACAATTACCATAACAAATATAACAACAACAACCGCTACCACCACCACAACAACAACTGCCATAAGCATCATTATTATCATCATCAGGCTGGATTTTTCAATGGTATGTACTATTTTACTTCTGCTCTCATCTCATCTTAATTTCAGCATAACTGGCCTGCAGCTGTTGTACGTGGAGTGAGAGTTTACATACACTTCTACTTTGGTAACTTTCTGATGATAAAGGATGCTTTAAAAAAAATGCATTTTATAAGATTTAAGGTTAGGTTATAATAAAAATGTCATCATATAGTAAATCATGTATATTTACTGTACATGTTCCTGTTATGTGGCAAAATCTCTTCTAGACCGATTCGTACAGTAAACATCTCCGAAGAGAGAGAGAGAGAGAGAGAGAGAGAGAGAGAGAGAGAGAGAGAGAGCGAGGAGGAAGAAGACTGAGCGCTGCATTCAAAATGAATCAAGATAACGCAATGTATCTTCAGAGGTGATCTGTCTGTTGTAGCAGGTTCGCAGACGATGGGGTCATTAAAACGTCATTACGTACATGTGTTGAGCTCACATGTGTTTGTGCCAGTTGTAAAGGGTACAATCAACGTAAATAAAAAATCTTTTGCTTTATTTTCATCCAAGAGTCGGAATAATGCTGAAAGGGTCATTTCGCGACCTCGCGGATTATGAAAAATTTCAACATAAAGAAACCAGTGTGTATTTATTGAAATAGATTCCTCCATTGAGTCATCATGTCAGAAATCAAACCTTAGTGCGAGTAACGGCACCTATAATCTAGTTTTAGGGTCGGGGTTCGATTGAATTTTCGTATTGCGATATATTGCGACTCAGGACAGTGTATATATATATATATATATATATATATATATATATATATATATATATATATATATATATATATATATATATATATATATATTATTATTATGACAAAAAAACGGATATTTGATCTCATTTTCCGAACAATTAAGTAAAGTGGGAATAACAATGCCTCCGCTGGAACTTATATGATAACCTTTATTACTATGTTGTACATATTAATTCGCTTTTTGACTATATGCATACAAATCTGTAGATTTATATATTTGAAATAGGAAACTCATGAATGTACTCCATAGGTTAAATCATGAATGTACTCCATATGTCAAATCATTCCTATTAATGTGTTTCAAACATAGAAAATATGTAACTTCCCCTTGGGATAATATGTTTATCTTGTCAGGTTGAATAATCTGGAAGGTAACACATCCATCTTTCACTAAAACATGCACTATCCTGTAAATGACTTTATCAGATAACGTTAGTGGTTAGGTTAAAGAAAGGATCCAAACTGTAGACGTGATGTTACCAAAATGCTTTGATAACCGTACTCTCATCCTTTTTAAAGCCAGGAATAAGAAATACAGCTAAAGGGAGGTTTATTTACATGGAAACAAAATTCTAACATTCTTTTGAAATCACTGCAGGATATTGGACAAAGCAGGATAGAAAATCAATATGTATTTAATAACGTATACGTCCTTTGAAATAAGTTTATTTCCAATCTTTTCAAAATTCAATCAAAGCAAAGTTTTAGCAACATATATCATTGCTTAAAGCAGAAAGAGATTGAAGGAAATGGCAATGAATGCATTTTGCATATTCATCATACATAAACACAGAAAATCAACAATAGCGTTTAAATATTTTAATCTGCATCATATATGTTTTTGTAAGAAAAAATATTTTTGATTACAAGGAATCCTTTTCATGCTTGAAAGGGAGATTCTTAATCTCGGGGAGGTGAAACAGTAGATGGAAGAAAAGAGAATGTTGCAAACCTAGTTCTTTATGGTGCTTTGCTTGCGGAAAAGTCATTTCTATAAAAAAAAAAAGATTAACTTGAGATTTCTGGCCACAGATTAAATACATTTTAGTGCCTATATCTTCTGTCTGATTCAAAGGAAACAAAATAGATTCAGAATGTCTGTAAACGTTAAAATACGTTTGTCCTAAAAGCATTTATCTACCTTTAGTAAAGTTTTGCGCTGCTGGATGAATTATGGAACCAAACATGCATGTACAATTTAGTAAAACTTCTAGGAGTTATTCTAGGACATTGTTAGTTACCATCTAATTTTACAGACATGTTTAACTTCGACCAAACAAATTTTAAGAGCGTGTATTCAATCATACTTGTGGATAATTGATGTTAGTATAGATAAGATGGGCCCAAAGCTCCGATCAATAGAATAAATATCTCACTTTAACTTGGTATATCTGATATTCTTCAATTTTTGTATTATATACTTCTTCTTGATAGTGGTGCAGGGCGAAATTATAAATAATATCAATAGTTCGTGTACGTGCGAGAAATTTTTATTAACTGACGAGCACAAGGTGATTGATGTTCACATCGTCAATGTTTTTGCAAAGAAGAGAGCTGGTTAGGAAGCTCTTACTTTAAAAGCATTTACTAATTGTCTGTCTTTATGATTGATTGCTTGCTTCCAATCTATTATGTGTGTGTGTTTTCACTATTAATAACCCAATGATTTTCCTTGATATATATATATATATATATATATATATATATATATATATATATATATATATATATATATATATATATATATGAAAATGATTTATGCGATCAAATCTTTTGTGTAGTTCTTCTTCTGAATGGTTCCAGATCATAAGGATGTCATCTAAAAATCTGAACCAAACAGTAAGATTAAAATTTTCCTTTGCAAGAAAATTGTTTTTCTTAATTTTCCCATGAAAAGGGAAGCGTATGAAGAAGCCATAGGACTACCCATTTCCGTACCCATTATTTGGATGCAATTTGTACTATAAATGTGAAATTATTATTTTCCAAGATAAGTTTAATTATTTTACAAATATCATCACTCGACGGTTTGTTATTATTAGGACTGTCAAGAAAATATTTACACGCCTCAATATTATCTGCATTTACAAAAGCAAGACAATTCTTGCTTATAGAACACCGGGGAATTTGCAAGATTTTTTTTATCAAAACTAAACCGACAGAAAATATAAAAAGATGTTTTTCATCATCTAAATGTAATAGACGTCGGTGCTCTCAATGTACAAATATTAGAGAAAGTACCTATTTCAGTAGCTCAAATACAAAAGAATTGTTTTCTCTACGTTGTAACACAGACTGCATATCAACTGATGTAATTTATTTGATAACCTGTAAAAAATTTAACATGCAATATGTTGGACAAACACTTCAACAAGTTTCTAAGAGAATGAATAATCACCGCTTTCATATAAAATTGCATAGATCCTCAGTTCTCCTCTAATGTTTCAATACATTTTGATACAAATAATCACTATTTACGTGATCTTTCTTTCATGCTAATCGATATTGTGCATGGAGAGATGAACAGACTGATTAAAGAAAGTTACTGGATTCATTGGTTAGATACTTTGTATCGTAATGGCCTTAATACTAAGACATTATATAAAATTGTATAAAATTTTAATAAAAGAATTGATATGTTTTATACATACATACATATATATATATATATATATATATATATATATATATATATATATATAAATATAATTGTATGTATAACTATTTGTCTCTATATTGTGATTTCACTGATTCAGGTTTCTTTAGAGACTCATGAATCTTTCTAATCCCGTTATACATATGAGACTGTGATGATAATGCATATCATTGATAATGTTATGTCAATCACGTAATTGTTTATAAATATAGAGACGTCATCAGTTTCTTTCAAAATATTTTGTGCCTGAAGAAGCATACAGTAAATACGAAACTAGTCACACAAATTTATGGGCGTTTGTGTTGTTTTTTATTTCAATTCTCTCTCTCTCTCTCTCTCTCTCTCTCTCTCTGTATATATATATATATATATATATATATATATATATATATATATATATATATATATATATGAGAAAGAATATCAACTCTATGCCTGCCCACAACCAAGCCCCTCCCTCTCTCAACTAAGAGTATATTCCCCAAAAGGAAGGAAATTTCTCGTGAATATCGTGATTCATGCGTATGACACACTCGAATATTAAAATGTTTGCTCTGTTGGATATTGTGGGCGAGACCGAAGTGCAACGGGATGAGCTCGCCATAACATTCGGATTAAATTTAAATTAATTAAGGTGAATACAAATGCTTGAAGAGAAATCTTGTTCTAATTATTTCTATTACTGAATCGCACATAAATACAAATTATGACACGACGTGATTTTACCTCTTCATCATTATAGACCTCCTGTGACGTCATGTTTCGTATATTCAAGAGAACGGTCAATAAATGGAAAATGTACAGGATCATACCATATCAGACGCGACACGATGCAACATACCTTCTGGCGTATGAGGTCATATCGAGATAACTTTACGAAAAAATGGGTCATTTATTTTTCTGTTCCATTGCAGGTCTTGGCTCACGAGAATTTTTTTTTTGTATTTTGTGAATATTTAACTTTTTGAGAAATATAAAAACTAAAACCATTGTAAAAGCTTTTGTTAAGTTTTTTTTACACTTGTTGGCCTTCCCATATCTGTCCAGTCTATCAAGGGTCCAATATTATGTCTGGAGTTTTCCAACAAGGTATGCATGAATTGGGCATCCAACAGTTTAAATCTTTTGCCCCACATCCTGAAAGTCAAGGAGCTTTTGGAAAGACTTCATCAAACTTTGAAGTATATGATTCGGTCATATTGCTTTGATATAGGAAAGGATTGGGATGAGGCTTCATTTGTTGTTGTTTACTGTCAGGGAATCAGTTCAAGAGTCATTGGGTTTTAGTCCATTTGAACTGGTTTTTGGATATACTGTACGTGGACCATTGAAATTATTTAAAGAGAAACTTCATTCAAATGAAGATTCAAAGATTAATTTTCTTGACTATGTCTCTGATTTCAAATATAAGTTGTCAAGTAGCAAGAACTAATCTTCACACTACATAGTCAAAAATGAAATTAAGGTATGACAGAAATACACAGGAAAGAAGTTTTAAGCTTGATGAGAAAGTTCTGGCTCTTTTGCCTATACCTCAAATTCCTCCTTGGGCTAAATTTGATGGTCCTTATACAGTTGAAAAGAAAGTAAATGACTTAAATTATATTATTAACATTCCTGGGAGGCGGAAACAGAAACAACTTTGTCACATAAATATGTTAAAGGGATATTTTGACAGAGATATCACAACTAATTATTCAGTTAATTTAGTTGTACCTGTCCCACACAATGAGGATGTCAACGATGGAAAACAATCTGACTGTAGTGATTCTGGTTTAACCAACCTTCGGAATTCAGAAATATTGAACAATCTGGACCAGAAATTTTCATATCTACAACATCAGGAAAGAAAAGAACTAAAACAGCTATTACATGAGTATGAGCACTTGTTTCCTGATGTTTCTAGACGAACAAATACAATCATGACGTTGACATTGTTGATTCTAAATCTGTGAAACAGCACTCTTACAGAATGAATCCTCTCAAACAGGAATATTTGAAGAAAGAAATTCAATATTTACTGGAGAATGATTTTATAGAACCAAGTAAGAGTTCACCATGTATTCTTCTTCCTAAGCCAGATAATACATTCCGCATGTGTCCTGACTTTAGAAAAGTCAACAGTGTGACCAAAACGGATTCATTTCCAATACCATGATTGGATGACTGCATTGATAAATTTGGATGACTGCATTGATAACATTGGAAATGCGAAATATGTCACCAAGTTTGACCTTTTAAAAGGATTCTGGCAAATTCCACTCACGGAAAGGGCAAGAGAAATTTCAACATTTGTAACTCCAGATGGGCTTAATCAATATAAAGTCATGCCGTTTGGAATTAAAAATTCTCCGGCAACGTTTCAACGTCTGATGAATATGATAACACTTGGTATAGATAATTGTGATGCGTACATCGATGACGTCATTATCTACAACGAAACCTGGGAAGATGACTTGGAAACCATTCGGAAATTCTTCGATCGACTCAGTGATGCAAATCTGACAATTAATTTGAGCAGAGGTGATTTGTGCCATGCTTGTGTCACATTTCTAGGACATATTGTGGGACAAAGTCAATTTAAACCTATAGAAGCTAAGGTCAAAGCTATCTTTGAATTTCCTGCGCCTATTTGTAAAAAGCAATTGATGCGATATGGCTGGATATTATCGGAAATTTTGTTAAAATGTTTCCATAATTGCCGAACCTTTGACAAATTTGTTAAGTAAGAAATCCAAGTTTCATTTGTCTGACCAATGTCAAGAATCCTTTGATAGATTGAAGGCCATGCTTAAGAATGCACCAGTGTTTTCTGCACAGACTTTCAGCCAATTATTTAAAATGTCTGCTGATGCAAGTGATGCAGGGGTTGGTGGAATATTGATTCAGGAAGACAAAAATGGTGTGGATCACCCTGTGTTTTTTTTCTTCAAAAAACTAAACAAGCACCAGAAAAATGATTCCACAATTGAGAAAGAATGTTTGGCTTTGATATTGGCTTTACAACATTTTTAAGTGCATGTTACCTCGGCTCTTTCATTGGTTAGTGTATACAGTGATCACAATCCCCTTAATGTCATCATCAAAATTAAAGATAAAAATCGGAGATGGAGTTTAATGCTGCAGGAATATAACATTGACATTAGACACATCAGGGGAAAATACAATGTGATCGCATTGACACTATTGGTTTGTTTTGTGTAATTGAGCTGAGTGACATTTATAAGACATTTTCCTATGTAATTCTGATTATGCACATTTGAAAGAAAACTTTATTGCATACATCTTTCTTTTTCTTTATGAGGGGAGGTGTTATGTATATTGAATTTATAATATGTGTCCATGAGGTAAGTTGTAAACAAAATATTTACTGCATTTGAGTTCAAGGTCAGACTTGTTTATCTAGCATTTAGTACTTGGATTGGAATTTTCCATATCTTGACATGAGAAAAATCAGGGACACCTGTAAAAATTCCATTTAGAGTTTTCATATTCTAGAATATTCTCTCATGAGACGTGTCTTATATTTACACAGCATTTTGTAAACAAGATTTGATTCCTATGTCATTAAGATCAGTCTATTAATGAGTTTATTTTAGTAATCAGATGTTACAATTGTGAAAATCAGAGCAAATTCAGAGTGAGGAATTATTTATTTGAAATATTCATTGGAATTACCCAAGAGTCTATATTTAGGACTTGTGATTAGGACACTTAGGATTATTGGATTATTTGGATTTTAATTCACGTTAGAGTAAGTGTCTTTCGAATTTTCACTTTAATTGTCTAGAAATAAATTGCTTGTTGATTTTACTTACATTGTTGGCTTCACTTTCTTTCTTTTATATTATTTTAAGACCTAGAATCGTAACACACAAAAGAAATAAAGCTTTTCAAGCGAATGCTGAATGGTAAATGATTATACATAAAATATTTTTGTTTACACTTCCAAGTGCTTGCTACTAAAATGTTTAGCTATATCTAATAAGAACCACATGTTTGCAGCAAATAAGCGGTTTCCACACGCTTTTACAGGTATCTATAACAATCTTCTCCCTTATGCAAGCGGCCGGACAATAACCAACAATACGCAAAGAAAAAATTTCATTAAAAGAGTTATATTGCCACATCACCTTCTCCCTTGAACTTCGCGCTCTATAAATTGCCATATGTCCAATACTTATTCCGTGGAAACTACTTTCTTACATTTATTTCAAAATATATAGCAACAAGTTTGAGACATTGAAATATAAGCTACATCTCCCTTCAACAATCGCAGAATGTTGAAATGAAATATAAAGTACATAAGGCATATATTTACGTCCATGTCTAACTAATTATCTCTCAACATATTTGCAGTGTACATCAATTTGCCATCGATGACAACTTGTGGCAAGGCGAAACCAAACAGTTTATGTTATGTAACTATTTTGAATCAAAATGTGTCTAGGGAAATTATTATATTGATGATTCTTGGTTTTCATTTCCAAATTCAAAATTGAAGTTTCCAGTTTATCTCTTATATCAATATTTCATCAAAATATCGATCATAAAAAGGGTTTGATTCAAATGCTTGTTTTACAAAACTGTTGTCACCAGAGTGTAGAAATAAGAGCTACTGGGACAAATTCTGTGATAACGTGACACCTTGCAATCCACTTGTCATGATACTGAACTTTTATTTAGATGGGAAGTAATCGCGTTTGCATTGTTAATTTTTGAAAATCATTCTGCTTGTACATAACACATGAACACAGTCAACGTGCAAACCGACTTACCCGTCTTTACGATACCTTTTGGACTGAATGGGCCACATGAACCTATTAACAGCAACATTCGGATCACACAAGTTACAATATGGTATCCTTAATCAGATTAGCGCCGAATGGTTTTAAAATTTAGAATAGTTATGCACGAGAAAATTATAGCTTTCTTTTACTTTCATGAACTTAGATAAAACAACTCTATTTATATCAGATAGTACTCAAAACAATGACAACTATTTGGAAGATGAAACGCTTTGCACTTCAAAACCCATACAATAAAAGACAGTAATAAATTAGTTTCGACCTGTGGGAACAAAAGGAGTGCCTACCGAATTGTCAAATAATGCTCTATATATTGGGGAAGCAGTTCTGATATGAAAGTCTCACAAACTAAATGTACGTCGTCCTTGTGTAATATTAATTTCCAGCTAATATCTTACTTGACGCGCGACGCCACGTTCCCATGTGATGAGTAAAAATACACGTCTTTGTGTAGACTGGAGTAATCTCTTAAATTGGTCTCAATATCTGTTCTGTGTATCTTTTTCTTTAAAAAAACTAATGACTTTCTAAAATAACTTTCATGCAGTGTAAAAAGACAACGTATTTATATGTATGTGAAGACTACCCGGCAGAGTAGGAAACAATTATTTAAATTATATCATAAATCCAGCGTTTTATTGGATAGGGAATGGCAATAATGCAGGTGGCTTATTATGCTAAAGTTAGGACTGTATTCGTGGAATGTGGGCATATATCCTCCAAGTACAATATAAATAAGGTATTTTCCATGATCATTCATAAATTTGCTCTCAAGCAAAATATTTATTCAAGGTTTCAAAAGAGATTACCATCGATAGGGTAGTGATGTCATTTCCGTTGAACATTTGAAGTTCATTTGACCATTAGACCACGTTATATCTTTGCAGGTGCTTCTCAGGAAAATTGACGCCCAAATTTAATTTGACCGATGGCTGAAACAAAATGGTAATATTGCTGCACTATCATCAATGTCGCCCATAGGAATATGATTGTATGGATAAACAAAGATTCACCACTCCTCTCGCAGCGGTAGATTTCTAAAATTTAGTTTTCAATCAATTGATTATTTTTATTTACCATTGGCTTTAAATGAAAATAAACCATTTTAGGCAAAGTATTCTATGAAGATGATTTTGAAATCAGACTGACACGGATACATCCTTAAGCACTCCAATATGATCGTCCTCGTCGTCGTTATCATCATCATCATCATCTCCCCCCTCTCTTTGTCTGTCTCTCTGACTCTCTCTCTCTCTCTCTCTGCAGAGATTAGAAAACAATCATTACTCATATGATGTTCCTCACCCTTTGACATATAAGTAGCATTGTACTCATATCCCAAAAGACAGAAAATAATCGAGACTTGTACATTTTGTAGATACAAATAAAATTTACCATGGGAAGTAAACTCTTCAAAAATTAATGATACATTTTTTGCTTGTTGTTCAACGTATCTCCTACGATTAGGAAAACTGTAGATTTAAAATATAAAAACTGTATGTATTTTAATCAAGGCTGTAAATAAGAGCGGTAACATAACAATCTTACAGAACGTCATTTTCATGTACAAGTCTTTGAAATATCTTAGGTATTATTTAACAACCAGCATTATGTTTAAAACAAACATACAATTTATTGCGCTCAAATAATTTTGGAGATGAAAGATTTTACAGTGGAACACAGTTACAGTAAGGAATACAAGTACTCGTTTTCTAAAACATTGATTAATTCCTTTATATTAATGGCTTTGAGACTGGTTCGTTCTTAGCTGTGTACAAAAACGGTCACGGATTGACATGTTGACATTTTGAGTACGTGTCAATTGCTGCGGATTTGACATGTTACACTCAATCTGTGCGTTATTGATTTAAAATATTTCAGTAACTTAATTACGTTTATTTAATAAACATTTTGTCGAGTAACTACGAAGGAAAACTATTGCCGGCAAAATTGTCTTTCTGTCATCGATATCTTGAAATAAAATAACTCGGTCAGGTAGCCATATTAAAGAGTCTGATTAGAGGACATAAAACGAGCAGCAGCTGATGTTAATAATATTTCAACTGCGCTTTATGCAAATTTAAGCTGAGTCTTGAACACAAATGAAATCGCTTACTATACCAAACGATAGGTCATTGAAATCTCTCACTAAAGCAAATGATAGGACATTGAAATCTATCCCTATATAAAATGATAGGACATTGAAATCACTCACTATACAGAATTATAGGACATTGAAATCTCTCACAATACCAAATTATAGGTCACTGGAATCTCTCACGATACTCAATGATAGGACATTTAAATCTTCCACGATATCAAATAATACGACATTAAGATCTCTCACTACACCAGAGGATTCGATGTTGAAATCTCACTATACTAAATGATAGGACATTTAATTCTGTCAATATTAAAGATGTCACTTCACTAAACGATAGCACGTTGCAATCTCTCCTCAAACAAAATGATAGGACATTGAAATTGCATACTATAGACATTGATAGGACACTGAAGTCTCTCACAATACCAAATTATAGGTCATTGGAATCTCTTATGATACGCAATGATAGGACATTTAAATCTTCCACGATATCAAATGATAGGACATTAAGATCTTTCACTATACCAGAAGATTGGATGTTGAAATCTCACTATACTAAATGATAGGATATTTAAATCTGTCTCAATACCGAATGATAGGACATTAGAATCTTCCACGATATCAAACGATACGAAATTAAGATCTCTCACTATATCAAATGCTATGACATTGAAATCTCATTTAGCAACTGACAAGACATAGAAATATATCTCGATACCAAATTATAGGCCATTGTAATCTCTCACGATAACCAATGATAGAATATTTAAAATCTTCCACGATACCAAATGATAAGAAATTCAAATATCTCACTATACCAAATAATTGGATATTGCAAACTTTCAAAATAATAAATGATGGGGATTTAAATCTCTTACTCAAGCAAATAATAGGACATTTGAAATCTCCCACTATACCAAACGATAGGACATAAAAAGCGCCCACTATCACAAATGATAGGACATTGAAATCTCTCAATGATAGGACATTGAAATCTCTCAGTGATAGAACATTAAAATCGCCCACTATCACAAATGATAAGACATTGAAATCTCTCAATGATAGGACATTGAAATCTCTCAATGATAGGACATTGAAATCTCTTACTATACCAACTGATAGGACATTGAAATCTCTCAATGATAGGACATTGAAATCTCTTACTATACCAAATGATAGGACATTAAAATCGCTCAATATACCAAATGACAGGAAATTCTAAAGTCATTGTTTTTTTCTAATGCGATACTCTCAACTTTCTTTATTTAGAGATTGCTAATGAAATAAATAATGAATGAATATAATAAGTTTAAAAGTTTTAATATGTACAGACTGCTGCTGAATCCATCTGATGACGGTGTTTTTGTGGAATATGTGACAAGTAACAAGTGACAAGCTGCAATTAGGCGTTAAAGTGTAAAGTTCCGTATATAAATAATAAATATTATTTAATCTCCCAGCATTCTAAATATTTCTTTTCGTCATGGTATGGTGTGATTAATCGAACGATAGAGCCGATATAATATGCGTTTTTACACATTACTTTTACACGACAGAATTGGGAGTTTACGTTTAATTCCCGTGCTCCAATAGTGTTTGACGTCATTGGTGCCAAAAGGCAATCTTTTAGTGTGATCTGTTGTGGCTGCTATAACGGTCAGCATTGTCGAATGTGTAGAACTAACTTGCTGAAATGGACAAGCAACCTTTTTGATTTGCAACTTTCTGATCTAAATGTTACTCGAACACTTTAAAAATGTGATATTTTATGATTTTGCTTATATACTTCAAGTGAATTGTGGTAAGTGATTTTTCACCCCATGTCAATGTTATAAACAACGCTTTTCCACAGATCATCTGATGAACGATATAACTCTTCGCAAGAAAAAGTTGGAAAGACTGATGTTTAGGTTATGTCACTAATATTTGATATAGGAACGTTTGAAGAGACACTTCTTCAGTAAAGTGATCATACATTGCACCAGAATCTTCATAAAGAACAATTAGTGTTATATTCATCCTCTGAAAATAAAATAAAATGATTTAATACGTCAAGCCGTTTGTTGAATTCTCAAAATGTTATCATTCTTTGCGAGAAATTACCTCTAGTTGTAGAAAGCGATTATCATTTAGAGAAAATTGCTAAAAATAAACATTTTTTTTCTTGTAGAGTTGGGGCGGGGGGGGGGGGCATTTAGGCAAAACTTATTTTTAGTGAAAGAAAGCCCGAGATTCTTTAATTCCCTAGGCATATCTTATCTTTTTCACGAAAAAAATTATTTTGCAGTTTTTTTTCAACGAAGGAAGTATAAATGTAATTATTACTTTGTGCGTTAAGGTTTTACTGACAATTGATTTTGTTTCTGATTTATGTTAACTTAGACCGTAGTTAATGATATAATCAATTCAATTTGCGTTTTCACGAGTCGTCCTTCAAATTAATATATATTTAGAAAATGTATATGCGAAGAAATAAAAGAACAAACAGACGTAGAACAGAGTGAGCGAGTAATGAATGTACAAGAAAAGTGGAAAATACGGGTAGTACGAAGTATATTCACGCACACAAAAATGTGATTAAGCAAAAGAATAAGGAAACTTAAAAGATCAATAGAAAATGTGCTCGTCTTCATTCACAAACTGGCACTTTATTTTTCATGTCGACCGTTTAACCCTAAATGTTCTGTATAGTTTGGTGCCACAAGATCCTTCAGTGTTGAATTGTGTGAGAAAAGAAATGAAAATTGCACTTTGCTTTTAATTGCATGTATTTTAATTACTGCCCATAATCGATACACAAACTCTATATGAAAAAGTATTATTGATGTCTGAACTTTATTATAAGCATCAAGTCACTTATGTAACTTTATCATATTTGCACTGACAGGTGTAAATACAGGTAAATATACAAATTACCTTTGTATGTCAGCTGTTCAGTAAAAATCGAAATCAGATCTATGCACAAACACACGGCCATAACTAATGCAAAAAAAAAAAAAAAAAAAAAAGTTTCAGTTCATCAGGTGGGACAGGCTTCCATTTTCTCATGCGCCTGTTGTCAATCAAGTCTGCCCCATTTATTATCTGCTGTGCATAAAGATTCATTTGATCTATGATCAGATGCAAGAAATACTAATAAAACAATAGCCTTAAATGGTCTATAGACTTGATATTCTCCATTTATACATTTCATTTTGAAATACCGCTGAACAGGGGGTTCACTGGCATGCCGTCAATTTTTGTAGATCCAACATCGGACTCGTATTCAACATCATTTTCGGGCTAAAAATCACTCACTGGCATTTTCAGTTACACTTTCCCAGCTCTTATAATCTCATATACTTCAAACCTTTCAAAGTCACTGTCTTCATTGCTATCATCAGCTAGTATTTGCCAAATCTAATTGTCAGCTGAAGATGAACCATGTTCGGAGTCAGCCATTTTAAGTTTTCAAGGTAGTGCCTATCAAAAACATGCATTTGTAAAACTTCTTTTGATGAAT
This sequence comes from Margaritifera margaritifera, assembly GCA_029931535.1. Classification (NCBI taxonomy): domain Eukaryota; kingdom Metazoa; phylum Mollusca; class Bivalvia; order Unionida; family Margaritiferidae; genus Margaritifera; species Margaritifera margaritifera. The sequence goes on from JAQPZY010001505.1 coordinate 257,654, forward strand.
AGAAGGTTAAGACTATGACAGAATGCTTGTTCCAGGGCCCAATGTACCAATCAAATTTAGTTTAACAACCATTCATTTCAAGCCGAAGTACCAGAATGTGTAAACAGTGTAACCTGAAAAACGACTTAAGTCGAAACAAGCAGTACGAGACTTCTACCGGCGGCGCGACTTATGTCCAGACTTGCACTTTAAGGGTTAGCTATAGTAAAACCAGGAAGTCAGATACGGTTATTAGATGTAATTTACAAGGTAAAACCAGGAAGTGAGATACGGTTATTAGATGTAATTTAACAAAATGACGGAGGTTACTTCTGAATAAGGCTTAGTGTTTTCATTAGTCGGAGCAAAAAAGAAATTATCTTCTTGGCATGTCGCACACATAAACTTTCAACATAGCTGACAAGCCACTAAGCTCCGTAAGTAGAGGACTTGAGACAATAAAACAAGTCTTCTTTTTATGTAATATACAACATTTTGTGTTTTATTTAATCTGCCACAACTTGTGTTTATTTTATTCTTGTGTCTTCTTTGTACACAATACATTTTACAATAGCGAAAAGACGTATTAGTGTGGATATGATCTAAATATAATCTGATCCTTGAGTGGAAAATAATAAGCTACTTAGATGTAAGTCAGACAAGTTGTTGCTTACTACTACTACTACTTCTCTTTCTCTCTCCCTCTCTCCCTATATATATATATATATATATATATATATATATATATATATATATATATATATATATATATATATATATATATATATATAAGGCGATGTAAGGGCGAAATGTGGACTCAGATTTAGAAGTATTCAGTATTGCTAATATTGAGGACTGCTATTTACAACTTATGTTCTAAAAGTAAATTAATATCAAGATACATTATTAAGATAAGCAGTGATATTTGCTGAATGAAGGGTGGAACTCTACTTGTCTTTGCTGAACTCAGTTGCGTTTTCGTCGCGGGGTAGGCGGTTGCAACTTAAAATCGACTTGAACTACTATGTTTTGTTGAATATACCAAATGACCAATTGGTTGTGTTTAATAAGATAATTGTATTGGCATTTTATAGCAAACGTTACTTCCTAAAACTGGAGAGTAAAATGGGTGGATTCATCTATCACACGTAAGTCATATTTTAAACAATATCTAGGTAAAGGACAGAGCGAAGTCAGCAACTACATTTCACATGCAAACTAATGTGATCTAATCTGTGTACATATCGCATGACAGTATAGTCACTTGGATATCAACAGGCACTTTACACAAAAATAGCAAGCCATGTTTAGCTTGGCAAAATGAAAATTGTTTAGCTATTATATCGCGGATTATATTCAAATCCAAAGACTATGTTCCCAAAGACGAGTTGTCGCAATTTACCGGTCACTTACACAATATATGAGAGGAATACATACGGCTTTCAAAAACTGTAAGATGTTGCCATCATTTGCTGAATGTTTAAGCCATCTTCTTAGTGTCTTTCTTTTCACTGTCAGCTAAATCGACTTTGATGAACATTTCCTTTCTTGATGTTTCCACCACGCAAATCATCCCCTGGATAATTAGACCTTTGAAACTTTCGGCATGGGTTCTTTCCTAGGCAAAGATTTAGTCTTTGTAATGGTACTAATTTACCATAGGATTAATGCAGACAAAAATAATGAATATACGTGTGTGATGGAAAGGAGACAGTGCATAACGCATGCACGGTTTACTTTTAATATTTTTAATGTTCTCAAGCAACCAAGAGTATTGTGTCAATTGGGATATGAACAATCAATTTGTATCAGCAATTCATAGTTCTTCCATAGCTTATTTTTTAATAAAGTTCTTTCAACAGCCCCCCCCCCCCACCTCCCCTTCGGACTCCAATAGAATAACAGAACCAGCACTTTTTCTTTTCCTAAACACTTTCCACCAGAAGGACTATGTTTACTGTGTTTTGCACGGTAAAGAAAAAGGGCTGCGCGTTTAAAACCAATTATGCACTTTTGATCATGACAAGAAAAATTCTTCGAATAAATGCTATTTTTCATACTTCTCAGCTAAAAAATATTAATGTTCTTTATTTTGCTCGTTAAAATAGCTATGCTTCATTTTTGAGAAATTATCTCCGTTGGTTTTTTGAATTCAAAGAAAAAAAAAAGAATTGTCAAACTCAATTTAGTCGCAAGCAAAAGCGCAGAGCTAAAACATATTTCAAAGTCACAGATTTTGTATTTGAAAGAGGATAAACCATCGAAAAGTAAGGTAATATCAAAGATACCGTATTCATCAGTCCGAACTCAGACCATTTATAAACCGTTTTTAATATTATAAACACTATACATGAACACTATGGCGAGACAACTCATGTTCATGTGTTTCATCTTTGGAGATGTTTACGAGAGCTTGAATTCGATATAGGTGGGCAGAACAAGACTCATATTTTGATAAGCCAAATACATCTGGCAATAAGATGATGTAGCTTATCCTGAAATTCGTGTACTTATAGTGTCATGTGACATTTACCAGGGTGAAGTAGTTCGATTTGTTCAAAAACAACATATTTTCACAGTTCATATTTCTATTGTTCTGAGAATGTGTCCCCTTTTTATTTTTCCCCTAACGCAACTATAAATACACGTGAATAATATCGACTTGCGTGCTTTGTGGTCATTATAGCATTTTTAATTCACTCGCTATTTACGATATCTCTTTAATTATAATTAACGCTACAACCACCCAGAGATTCTAAAATTCCAACAGCTACCTTAATGTTTTTGACAATTACTGACGAGTACAAAACACTACAATCCTTGTACAATTACATGCAATTTTGACCAAATGGCGTCAGGCTGGCTTATCTATCCATACAAACATCATCATATATCATTTAATACGAACTTCCATTAACAGAATATGAAATATTGCATCTTGTTGTATGTTAATAACAATTGCTTATCAAACTAAAAGCATATAACAAATAAATTACTTAACGATGAATATAATTTATAGTTACTTCCATATTGAATGAAATACACGGCAAAATTGTATATCTGGGGCATTATTGAGGACAATCGTGCAAAGATAAATAAATTACAGTATCAAAATCTGGATTAAATCAAAATGGAAACAGTAGCAAGATGTTAAGTTTTTCTGTTTAATGGGTGCAACGTTAAGCATATTAATCAAACAAACTTATTATTATATTGCTCGAAAATTTTCAAGAGACTGTCGAAAGATTTTATCAGATTAAAATCCTGAAATTTCTATCACGTTTCAATCTTAACCTATTTTAATACTAACTATAACGTTAGTACCATACATCCTACCTCGTGTTGCAAGCCGGAAGTCTCCCCGAGATATTCCCTTGTACAAAATGTTCACATGGTAATCTAGTGATAAGTTAGGAACAAGGTGTGAGGTGTATACAATGTACCTTTTTACTCTCATGTTGCAAAGAATACAACATAGGATAGGACCAGTACCTATTTTTCTAAACTTTGAAATCAAAATGAATATGCTATTTTTAAAATCTTCGATAAATGTTTCATGCTGGATGGAAAAGCTTTATTTCATATCCCAGTCTCCAAGTTTCATTAGTTGCTATGCAATGGCGGCGATAAGGTTTGAGGCGCCCGGGGGGCAATGTGTTTTAGTGGCGCCCTACAGAGGCGCCCTGGGGCAATGTTTTTTAGTGGCGCCCCTACTTTGCCCCAGAACACAATTTTTATGTCAGTTGCCAACCTCCTTCATACCACCCCCCATATAAGTTTTGTCCAGAATTGCCCCCGTTACACTAAGGTGAGCTGAAATATTATGAACATTTCAGCTAAAAAAAAAAAGCTCTCAACGCCGCCCCCCCCCCCTTTCGCAGATCATTCGATATACCACACATATGCAGATTATTCCACAAACCACACACGTATTGATTGTTCGATATATCACACACGTATAGATTATTCAATATGCCACACATGTAATGATTATTCCATATACCACACATGAGTAGATTATTGCATATACCACACGCGATTAGATTATTCCATATACCACACACGTGTAGATTATTCGAAAATATATATATTTTTTTCAGAAATCAAGACCTTATTTAAAATTTATCAAATCTCGTATTTCACAAACTTTCACGTAAAGATGAATAACTGTTAAAGAGTCAAAGAAGCTCATCCATGTCATTTAGAAACTTTACGTCTAGATCTTACATTGTTATAAAATTGCCTGTTAAGTTACCATCATTTAACAAAAATTATAATCTCAGTTTTTTTCGTCGAGTCGATAGTTGTATCAATGATGTGAACGAAGTAAATGACTATATTTTTGTAATGTATAATTTGGAATAATTATTTTTAAAACTCCGAACATTTTTTTTATATTTGGTGTTTTAAACGGCATTCTTATTTTTGCCATGAACATATGTGTTTCGATCATCCTCAACAAATGTACACAAATTTGAAAAACAACTGTAACATTTTATTTAGCAACTAATGCTTTCTATTGCTTGCAGTTTGAATTCTATCTATTTAGTGTTTTTGCTTTTGTCTTGAAATATAACGCAATAACGCAGTGCCTGAGATTTATCATTGTGATGCACGACTAACCTGTGCGGCGACATCTCTGTTTACGTGTAATTGTAAACCTGTGCGGCTACACGTATAGCTTACGTGCAATTATAAACCCACGACAATTTATTAGAAGATTGGGGCGGTTAGCATAGAGGCATTTTGGGGGATATTTGGAAAAGTAAATTACCTATTACATATTGTAAATCGTAAATACACAAAATTGTTCCTGTTTTGTTTGTTGTGTTGTTGTTGTTGGTTTTTTTTTTTGGTTGTTTTTAGAAGTACGATCTTGCTTTAATACTTTGTTCTTCTCGCATACCGAATACGTGGAAAAACAGTATGTCCCGTTATTGTGTACATAAAGGTAAACTTACCTTCTAATCTAAAGGACAGCTTAAACATATTACTCACTTATAATATATATATATATATATATATATATATATCATTAAAGAAGTAGCCCAGGACAAATAAAGACGTACCCATAATTCATTATCGCATGATATCATCCAATCCTGTCCTGCTCATTCAATGTTGCATCCGTAATAAAAAAGAGTGTCCAAAATCATTCAGTGTTGCATCCGTAGAAAAGAGGGTCCATAATCAATCAATGTTGCATCCGTAATAAAAAGAGGGTCCAAAATCATTCAATGTTGCATCCGCAATAAAAAGCAGGGACCAAAATCCTTTTATGCTGTCCTTTACCATATACTTATTCATTTTCCATTGCGTGTTTGCACTTAAACTGCATTTTTTCAATATATCTGAAATATTTTTCTAGCCAGTGACTAGGAACTATGGTATAAAAGAGACATAATCCAAAACAACCAAGAAGAACAATTCAAAGTAAGCTGACTATATTCTTCCCAGGAAGATATTACAGCAAAACTACTTTTTAGATCCATTTATATCCGTGGAGATCAGGGAGGAGTGCATCAGCAATAAATTAGATAGGTCTGAAAATACATTTAAGGAAATTAGACGAACTGTGACAGACTGGTAAATTATATTGCTACCAAATATTTAACATCTCGAAAAGGCAAAATTTTGTAGCTGCAAAAATAGAGATTTATAGTTTTAAAAAAATATACCTACCTTGTCCATGGCTTCATTGTCTGTAATGCCCCCTCAAAACTTGAACTTTTAAGTTCATAGTGTCCTCGTTTAAAGATAATACTACTTCTTCGACTGTTCATTTTGAAATCTGTAAGTCCAGCAGTCAGTGTTTTTGATGGTGTAAATATTCTGTAAGCCCAGCAGTCAGTGTTTTTGATGGTGTAAATATTCTGTAAGTCCAGCAGTCAGTGTTTTTGATGGTGTAAATATTCTGATTTCTTATCACTTGTAAAGTCTGTATGGACAGCAGATTTGACACGTGACACAAGAAGCTCGAACATAATAATAACATGTATAGAGACACGTAAATTCTTGAGAAATTATATTAGTGTTCGAGTATTAGTGTTACACGATTTCAATCCTCATTTCCAAATTAAAGATCATTTGTATATAAGAATCATGAGATATTTTCTTCCTTATTTCCTACAAGAATATTTAGTGTAATGTTTCTCGACAGGCTATAATAGCCTTGTTGTACTTTGTATTTACACTCAATCGATCCGTTTGCATTAAAAATAAAATACGCTATCGTTTATTTGTGCTGACTTCCGCACATAATCGACCCTGTGTGGCTCCCTATTATATTATTATTGACCCACAGAAAAGCGATAACATGATTAAACCTTTATGTTAGAATGACATGGGCGCTTATTTCTTGTCAGTTGCATTGGTAAATATATAGCGCTACAATAAAGAAGGCACTTTTTTCTTTCTTTGACTAAGTGTACGACACAGATAATTATTTTCTCCCTTCAAAGAAGAAATGATTATAGAGTCTGTACAGGGATATATGATATTAATCACGAATGGTTCAAGGAGTGTAAATATGCGCTCTTGTTTTAATCCAGTGATGTAATAAATTCACAAAAGGCAGACAGGCAGATATATATATATATATATGCAGTTTAATAATAATAATGATGATAATCAATATCATCGAATAACATCTCCTGTAAAATAGTACTTATTTGTCTTGTAAACTTCCTTATGATAATAGTAGTGGTAATACATGGGATTATGAGAGCTAATCACCAAGGCGGGTTGTCATCAAAGATTTTCTTGAAAACAAAAAGAAAACAAAAGAATATATATATATATATATATATATATATATATACAACATACATTGAGATTTTAGATTTTCTTTCGTTTCATACCAAACTCATGTAAATTCTCAACTGATAGGAATACACATACTTGTCAAAGACTGAGGCACATGAAAAAAACACAAGCTTAGATGTAGGAAGCTGAAATTCCGAATCAGTAAATGGACAATAGGTGTAGCAAAACTGAATCCCGCTTGAATCCCGCAGATCAGGAAGAAACTTCACTGATCTCCCACAATAAACTTAATGTAAATGACCAGATTATTTTTATATTTATTATCAGCTCAAAACCTAATAGAATAACATTTCAATATGGAAGGAAAATTACATAGTCATCTTTATGTTAATAAATGTTCTTCCAATTGCGTTTTTTTTTTTTTATAGAAACTAAACTTCTCCTAAAATTGTTGTTCATTATTACATATGAAAAGCTGTCTGCCACCTGGTAATTATATCATTAGTGTATGGGATTTCACACTGATTATTTTTATCCGAGAGCTCTATTATCACTTTTCTTTAACCAAACCGGCAGATGGAAAGTAAAACCTTTCTGATATCAATCGTGTTCTAGAAAATCTCATAAAAGCTGAATAATTTAGTCTTCTCTCCTCAAATAGGAATATAAAGATTTTGTCATTTGCCTTCAGTCACAAGACGTGTAGTGAATTTGAAGCTAAGGATACATCAGGGAAGTTCGTGTTCTACAAACTCGCCATTACTTAATCACTTCAGGGATTTTGAACTGTGTCACTCGATACGTTCACAACAGATTGAAGAGTTGAATTGTTCCAGGGCATATTAGACTGCCACCTGGAGACATAATTTCCTGTCACTTACTCAGTGGATCTTTCCTTCACGCTGGGTTTTTCCATCGATCGCAGCATTAATTATCGCGTGTATCAAACACAAAAATTCAGACACCAGAGTGAATACATTTTTCTTGGCAGGTGACAATAACTCATGAATTTAATATTATATTCGTGCAATTTAGAATCGAAGCACCCAAGGGGTGCATTGCAGAAAAAACAGCCAAAAAGAAATGTTTGAGAAACGTGTGCAAATTAATTTTTGGAAATAAAGTTTTATACAAGCTGGAAGTATTTGTATCTCGTCTCGGGGAGATACATGGAGTCTATTGCAAATTTAATTTGAAGTTTAATGTGTGTTCCGTGTCCACTGTCAGGGATGATTTATATCACTGAATACAGAAGTAAGGGTTAGTACCATTAATATACAATGATGAGGAAACCTCAGGAATTCGTAACTCTCTATTAACTAAAACGAATGTGATTGACACTTGACATTAAGGAAGATGATTTTGTTTATCGCGGAGTATTGCATTTATTAGGGGTGATTGGACTTCGGAAGAAATAGTGTTATTTTAAAAGTGGATTTGTAAATAGAAAGATGTAAAACATGTTGATGATGATGGTGATGATGATGATGATGATGATGATGTTGATGATGCGGTTGATGGTACTAGTTGGTGTAATACTGCAGGTACTGATACAGTAACAACAGCCTCTGCTGCTGAGTCAGTGTTTTAACAACAATGCTACTGCTTTTGCTACTACTGCAGCAACTGGAACAACTCCTACTGCTACTACTACACGTACTCCTACTGCTACTACTACACGTACTCCTACTGCTACTACTACACGTACTCCTACTGCTACTACTACACGTACTCCTACTGCTAGCATAGATCTTTTTGGATGCGAAAGTCAACGGGTTTTTTCAATGGATCAACTTGCCTACTCTCCTTTCTAAAGCAAAACAGAATCAAAAATATAAATGAATCATTTGAAAATCTTAGGAACAAAGAGAATATTTAATGCACTAAGCAACTTGTCAATGATGCAGTTGTTGCAATATAAATTCCATTTTGCAATGGTCAAGTATGCAATCCATTCCAAAATTAATTCAGTGTAACTGTATCTGCAATACATTTCTTTCAATTGGTCATGGTTCATGCCATAGATATCCATGTAATAGTAATACAAAAAAATACGACTCACACGCTTATGATACTAAAACAGTCAACGAAATGCTACAGCTTGATGACTTAACAGTCACGTGTAGTAGTTGATGTCTAATGCTAATGCCGCTTAAAAAAGTAAGAGTTGAATATGTATAAATGTGTGCATTTTTCGTTCTGTAAGTGCAGCATGTTCTATAGGGAGGAAACTGTGCCTGTGTTGTATTCTTTGAAAAAATCTTTTCGCAAGTACGAGGATTAGGCATAACTTGATAGTTACTTAAATCAAATGATATATGTTGCATATAGTTGTCAATTTGTAATTATTTCATGTATATAAATTGCATTTCTAAGTAGAAATCCAGTTAATTTATGCATTCAGCTTAGTGTTAGTTTCCGCTTGCCTAGCGAGTTGGTTCCCGTTCACCTCGAGACCTTTTCTCCGACATTGTACCATCCTTTCGAGCGCGTGGTCTATAGAGAGAGAGAGAGAGAGAGAGAGAGAGAGAGAGAGAGAGAGAGATAGAATTTCAAATATTTACCAAACAGAACGGAAAGTGTTATCCCTGGATCCCACAGAAGAGTGCTTGATAATATTAACATAATTTTTATCTATGAATAAATAATATTATCATAAGGTTAGAGAATTTTAACTCTACGGAGATTCGGACCCAGCTCCGCGGGTTACGGCACCCATCGCCTTGCTTGTAAGCACCAACCCCTATATCATCTTGAACATGCACACATCACCACAAAATGATGCTACAAAAGTCGGTGGTACAGGAATACATGCGTAGCAAACTCACCCGCATGTCTCAATAATTAATTCTCATCTACGTATACAGTCATTCCAGACAGAAATCGAGGAATATAGAGGTTATTATTGAGAAAGTGATATCCCTGGATCCGACATCCGTGTGTAGCAGACATACCTGCATGTCGACTCAGTAATTAATTCTCATCTAAGTACACAGAGAGAGAGAGAGAGAGAGAGAGAGAGAGAGAGAGAGAGAGAGAGAGAGAGAGAGAGAGGGAGAGAGAGAGAGAAAAGAGAAAGCAGAGGGAATTTCAATACATTTGTGTAATATGTTTAATTCATTTAGAAAACGGGGATTATTATATTTTTTCCGTTGTTTTCTTCTTTCAATAATAATTATTGAGAGGAAATTCATCACTGATCTAAAAAGTATAGAAGCAATAGTTTACGGTTGAGACCATAATTATATGCGTATTCATACGCCAAGGGCAGATCACTATTTGATATATCAACAATATTGGTATATCAGATTGCTTTATACCAACAATTCAAAAGCTACGTCATTTTTAGTGTATGTGGGATATATATATATATATATATATATATATATATATATATATATATATATATATATATATATATATATACACACTCAGCGACCTATCTGTGTACAGTTTTGTTTCATCCTGGAAGAACTGAAAATTGTCCACATGATAGCATATGTTGTAGGTTACTTCTAGGACGGTATAGTGCAAGTATGTGGTTTAGAATTGTTTGCTTCACAACATTTGGAAACATACGAAATCGTCCTGAGAGTGGAAGTTTTTTAATTGGTATGTATCAAGATAAGCTAAGAAGGAATGTATGTATCTTTAATCAGTTGCAGTATTTCTAATAGAATTAATATCGAATATGAATTTATTGTATAATATTGAGCTCAAGTTATAAAACCCAAACTTATTTTGTTTACAGGATTTAAACACAGAGTATTTTAGCAATCACACGAATGAATAAAGTGTTTTTTAATAATGTAAACTTTGATATAATGAAGTGTTGTATTAAGTGACTTTCCATGCATTGGATTGCATGCCATTAATTGAAATCTGAGTTTTACTCCTTGCTGAAAATATACCTTTAATCAACATCATAAAACCAATTGTTTTGTCTCGTAAGCACACGCTACATAAAAATTAAAATAATAAAAATTAATAAACTACACTATAAAAATATGTTTATTCGGGGCCAATTGTCCAACAGCCGCAATAATGCTGCACTAGGTTAGTAAGGACAACTATGGTCAGCTCTTCACTATGGTTATCGAATAACAAAATATCTGGACCTCACCACACCAAAACTTGACGTAAGTCAATATTCGAAAATGCTACAGCTATATTTTTTAATCAGGATATATTTGATTGACATTCAGTCGGAGAAGAAGCGAGTTGGAGAGAAAAACATAAGTTTATGGAAAAATGGATATGTCTTCATGTCAAAATCAGTTGAACTGAAACCTCTCAGCATCTATTTCTTCAAATGTGAGCGCCATGTAAATCAAGCGAGATGCTTAACCACATGTAATAGGCCAGAGATCATATATTTCTCAGAGAAATGTTTATCTATGTCAATAAACGCATAGATCAGTGAGATATTCTTCTACTGGCCTTCCATCAGTATTGCGTTTTTCCCGTGTCAGGCCGTGTATTCATTTATCAGTTAATTAGATTCCCGGTTCGTGGAGAGCTCTTTTAGCTGACAATTAACATCTAAAGCTGAGCTGTTTACAAAGACTGATTATATGTCATTTGCTTATTTTGCCTTTACCATCATACATCTACAACGGAGGCACTGCTTTGACTGAAGTTTTTTCTTTCTTTATTTATTTGTTTTATCCATGCTTGCATGGAAGCAGCATGAGACACAGTGATCTGGACATCATACAATACATTTTTTAAAAAAATAAAAATAAAAATGTACCCCCTCCCCCGACACACACACACACACACACACACACACACACACACACACACACACAACCATACCATCAAGCTATCACATATTTCAAAATACAGTTTCAGATTTTTCATGGTCTGAAATACTGACGTAAAATCGTTGCTTATAAAATCATTTCTGCTTGAATAGTTGAACGTTTCAGATTATGTTGAAAGCATCTATTTGTCGGCAATAGCACAATTTAAAATTAGTAAAATAAAAACATAGCAATCACTCATACAAACACTCTTGAAGTACTTAATGCCACTATTCGTTACCATGACGCATGGTAATTATCTAGACAGGTTACCGCTCCTGCTAATTGCACAGCAGGGTCCGAAATTTATTGTTTTCTCCGTTCATCTGGACAAGGAGATCGTACGGTATCGTACGCGATTAGAGGTTACACGATTTATTGCATCGCTTCCACGTTGATCGCGACATCAATGTTTATACGTTATTTTCTGAGAGGAAAGGATTAACTGAAATCTATATTTGCCGTCAACAAGAAAAGTATTCAAGGCTACAATATTTTCTTAGAGTAAGATAAACATCTAACATCTTAATCTCGTGTAAATTTCGTTCTTGAATGCACTTAAAAAGTGAAGATTTAACTGGCTATTATATTTCCATCAAGCAGATTCATTGATGTATTTGTTACACGTTTTTTGGATAGCACGCACCACACAACAGGACATATTTAGGCGTCTATTTGCATACTAACATTTTCTTAATGATAGAACGCAACGGTTAGAATTGCATCCTCCAGACGATAATTGTAAAAATATTGTAGTATTAATTTATGTAATGCTACGAATGATACTTCTTATTTTGGGGGAGCAGACAGTTGTAAAGTAGATAACTAATACTATACTACTACTCCTATTAGGTGAATGCACTCTGAAAGGATAACATAGAGAAGTGTTACTAGACGATACGGAATAGTTCTAAAATACATTATGCTTTAAACGTCCACCAGCAAAATGTCCAGATGTCTCTCATGAGATTCGATGATACTATATGTACAAAACATATTTTTCATTGAAATAATCAGCACATATCTTTTCTCCAAATTTGATAACACGTTGTCATTTCGGTTACAAAAGTTGTAATCTCATTTATATTTGTAATTACTTCCACTTTTTTATAATTTGTAATGTAATATAATAACAGAAAAATAAGTGTGTCCCAGGTGTTTGTAATTTGCTTGCATGTGCTAGCTTCTTTATGGTCTAAAACAAACATTAAATCCCTAATTTATTTATATACAGTTTCCATTTTGTATAGATAGTAAATTTATGAGACATCGATATATGTTCTTTCTTTTAAGTAGTTTTATATTTCTCAATGCGATTGAATTTAGAACCTCATATTCTTTAAATATTGATGTAAACCCAACAGCTCTGGTTTCAAAAGTATAGGAAGGGTGACAATAAATCTAAATTGTATGTATAATACTTTGAAGGACTTCAGCTTCATTAAATTGCATCTTTTCATTAAGTAATTAATTTTTTTCTATCGAAGAGTGGACCATACCATGCGATAAATTCACGAAAGCCAAGAATTGAAATAATTTGTAATGACAAACGGGTTTGTGTAATGCATGCTAAAATGTAAATGATATGTAACGCAACTGTGATAAACTTAAGCACGACATGAAATGTTTCGAAACCTCAGTAGCATAAAATATTATTATCATTGGTCTGCGACATAAACACTCAACAGGATGTGTAAATTTGAATGCATAATGGATGTGATGCCAAACAAATGCTATAAACGTGATCTTATTACGTCCGGTTAATAATTCTTTCTCTGAGAAAAATGCAATATTTGCATGTCATTAAACTTTCTTTATTGGTACCAAATCAAATATTAATTATTGAGGACCAAACTTCCTTTCATTCTCTTGTGTAGCCTCTCAATATACGCCATGGTGATTGGCTAATATTTCGGTTTCTCTCGAGGGGCGCCTGATAGAAAGAATCTACATTGTCCATAGCATGAACCATGTGGTATCATGATCATGTAGCTTGAAAGAAAAGTAAACTTCTCACTTGTCATTTTTTACCGGTCTGACACTCTTTCAGCTGCTTGTTACAGAAGATTATTTTTTTACGGTTAATGATTAACTTTCCCATGCGTAATAGTCACTCTTAATGACAAAAACCTTGAAACTAGCATTTAAAATGATCTTGCTCGGTTGGTGCACATTTTTGAATGTTAACAGTAATAAACTGATAGATTGGAGGATCAACTCGCAAAGCAAACATATTCTGGTGTATTTTACAGGTCACATATTCATTAGTTGTATACCTATATTGTATCATACTCCATGTATAAATGCATGCAGGTATGTATGTTTATGTGATTATGTGTGTCTATATATGTGAATATGTATGTATACGTATGTATGTGTATTTATATGTGTGTATATGTTTGCATGTTTATATATATATATATATATATATATATATATATATATATATATATATATATGCATGTTTATGGGTATATGTACATACATATATAATGTGTAAGTGTAATTATGCAAGTATAAATGTGCATGCGGATGTGTGTATGTATACGTAAGTATATATCTTCAATATTGATTTAATGTTTGTACATGCAATATATTTGTTTCAGTGTATATATCAAACGTGCCACCATCAATTTCTGTAACAAACTTAAATGTATATGTATATACTTGCTGATGGCCAGTCGGCTAAATGCATATACAGATCATCATCACTATGTTAAATAACAAGGCTTGGGGAGAGATTATATGGAGATGATATGGATTCACCTGAGATTGTCTCACAGTAATTATATCAGTCTGATCGCCAATCGATACAGAACTGGTTTTAAACATATTTTATTGCATATATTAGGAAAGCAAAAGGGTTAGGTAGGCACAAGTTCGTCCAACTTAGAATAGCCTTTCTCATAACAAATTCAAAACACATATTATTTCAATCATCAGGTGAAACTTACAAAGAAAATTGAAACGATATTTGAATGAGTGTAAGAACTATAATGATCTAAAGCAACCATTGTTTGAGGTGCGAGATTATACAGAACTCTTTACGCCAGATAAAACAAACGTACTTCTCAAGACCCTCGTTTGTGCATAAAAGTTTATCTACCAACGTTTTCTAGTGCGCCTACATATTTCGTGATATTTCAGCACAAAACCTACATCAGATTAAATTAAGATATACGTTGTACGGATCAATTTCACCCATTCCCTATGCATCGAGCAATTAAAGCTATTGGCATAGAGGAATAGATAGATAGATATATAGATAATTAGATCAGTGCAGTACAAGGCTGTATTATACAATCGACAAAAGCTTATTTTTATAACGATCGTACTTTTTGGCGATAATACACTTGCTACTTCATTATTTGTGTGCAAGCTGTTCCTGCCATCAGAGGCAGATTTAATGAATCCATGCTCACTCATGCTGAATATTTTAATAAAGTTCGGTTTGAAAGAGCAGTCTCCAGCCAAACTTTAAAACAAATGATTAAACTAGATATTGGTGGTTATGTGTAATGTACGATTTACACATATAATTTGTGTTAGTCAAACAAATACTAAATGTTACTGTATTTTGAAAGCATTGCTTATTTTGAAATTTTCATGGTAGCAAATTTAAACTTCTGTCATGTGTGCAAATGTGCATTCTTGAAAGTAAATTGCCTATTATTTTTGTTTCATAATCAGAAGCTACGGTATCTAATACGGATTATTTTGTAAGTTATCTAAATGGTCAAATGCTTTTTTAAAAAGCAAAAATTTTGAAGATTACATGCGTGATGCATATCAGAATGATTCATACAACTGGTTGGGCTGCAATAAGCTTTCTATCACGCCTTAAGTTATACGCTAAGAAACCGGGAAAGAAGAAGCTGTTGAGCTTGACATTTAATTTTTTGAAAACGGTCTTAAACTTTGACAGACTATATTAATGAATTTTGTCTACTGTTCAGTGTGCTCTTTTTCTAAATACAGGTGTTTCCTATTTCAGAGAAAAACAGCATATTAAGTTATTTAGAAATTCACAGTTACCGTTTTTAGAAATAATGGAATGCAAACGGTTGAGGACTATCCAAAAACGCGCAAACCAAAGTATACAAAAGTGGTCAGTTATTAATCTTATTTGGCCTTGAAATACATAAGAAACTTTTTCATATCTTTTCCATGGATTTTACTACATCTGCTGTTTTTGTTAATTCAAAAACCAGCGATTTAGGAAAAACAAAACTTAGTTTCAGTGTTTGGTAACTATCTCAAAACAAACAAATCAATATCGAAAATAACAATTTTGTTTTTAAACTATGAAATGAATCAATAAAGAAACAATTAACGTACCTTGTCCATGGTTTTACTGCTTTTCCTGGCCCCTCGAAGCTTGAACTTTTTAGTTCATAGTGTCCTTTCGTGTAAATAATGCTACTCCTTCGGCTGTTCATTTTGATATTTTTGTGATAATATCTGAAGTATCCTCAAGAATGTATTCAAAAATATGTTGACCTCAAATTGCAGCTGTGCAGTAGTGAATCTTGGTTAAATATAGTAGTTTCACAATGTATTACGTCGGGACATCACTACTTCAAGAGGAAACGGCCAAATCGGACAATCTCATCCGTTGAATTTCACAAATTTTATTTACTTTCAAAATCACTTTACAACAAGTATATGTAGCAATATTTCTTTCTGAGCTATTGAGGATTCGCCATATAATGTTTTAAGGTTTGTTTCATTTAAACTTTTATTCCGGCTAATCGAAACTCGAGATATTTCAAGCATTACAATAAATAGTTGCTAGTTCTCTCAGTCAAAGGAAGCTGATAAGCATGTATTTACCAAATTATAAAAATCGTATGTGGAATTGCTAACATGATTTAGCTACTATATATAAAACGAATCTAAGTCCTCTTGCCGACTATATAGATCAATTATAAAGCTAGAACTGTGGCGTTTGTAGTTACTTCTGAATATTAGAGTAATACAATATTATCCATTCACAGAAACATTAATTCCAGGTTTCCTCAGAACACTTATTATGCGAACTGCTTGGAGAAAGGTTTAAAAAAACAGAAGACACAGCCATATGATACAAAAATAGAATTCGACAGTTCAGTTCTTTGACCCGAATCGCAAAAAGTGTAGGTTTTCTATAAGCTTTTATATTTTGCCTAAAACAATTTTGACATTTTAACTGTTCCAAAACCAATACCATCAGGTACTAACACTCATATGCGATAATTTAGCTGCAAGTGTTGCTGTTTTTGTATACTGTAACATGACCCATTATTATACAATTGATCCCGTATGAACATAACACGACTGCTGTACTGTTGAGATCCAGGGAATACTTGTGTTATATTAATATAGTAATTCCAAATCCCAGGACGTTATCAAAATATGCGTCTCCACCAGTGTATACAATCTCATTAAAACATAGATGCTGTATCTCTTAGTAGTACTATCAAAGCTTACATCTTGATGTAATTCGCTATAGGAAATATTCGTGCTCGTGTCCACAAACCACAATGGTTAATCACTCTAGGACTGTGAACTTTCTCGTTCAACACGATGATAAAAGATTGCGGTATTGAACCGTTCCTGGATAAAAACAACTGCCAATGAAATATTCCGTCACTGACTCAGTGGAACTCCCCGCCTCTCCAGTCATTATCATCAATATACCAGCATTATCGGATATTTACCACTTTTCGTTCTGTTAGGCTACCTAGGTATGTAGATATTACATGCTGAAACTTACAAAGACATATCCCAGGGAGACTCTCTCTTTAACTGTATTTACTGGACAAGGTAAAAAGGTTTACGATGAAGGCTAATTTTATTTCCCTCAGCAACCTGTTTTTATGTAATAGAAATAAATACGCGTCTCCAATAAACATATTTTGGGTGGGGTGCATACTACATGTAATAGGCAATAAATCATAAATTGCAGCATTTACATTTTGTCTCCAAAGCATTTCTCCTCCCATTCTAATCAACGTACTGTCATTTTGTTGATACACTATTCAAACTTGTACTATACTGTTTCGTTTCAACTTGAACTAAAGAAATTAATAATGGGTAACGTAGTTATCTTGACCATCCATTCAGAAGGATCTCTGCAATAATTTACGTTGGCTGCAAACAAAATAACATGGGAAGCGTTCTGTTGGAATTCAATGAAGTTTGTTATATTATTTATGTTGATTGGGGGTGGGGGTGGGGGGCTTGCTTGTCAATATCTTACGGAGTAATGCCTTAATTACCACGTATATACTGGACACGCTTTAGTCAGCACCTGCCTCCAAGTTTACAGTATTGATAAATTAAAAGTTATCATATATAAAGAGTAATAACCAGTGACCATGTGGTCAAAGAATTCTGACTGTCGAGGACAAATTGTAGCACTTATTATAGTGGTGTATATAGTACTGCATATTAGTAGTCTCGGCAAATGATGCTTGAGAGCAGTCGGTGTTCGAATTTAGATATGCTTCTTTAGTTTTGTTTTGATTTTTGATTCCTTCTAAAGACAACTGCTTCCATGTTGCAATATCTTTGGTTCATTATTTAACAGCTGAGTCTGCCATTTAAAGGTCCATATTTTTATCTTCCAAAAACGTTGCACCACTAATTGATGTAACTGCTTTTGCTGCTGCGCCACTGATTATGATGATAATGTTCAACATTGCACAACTATTGTCGATAATGATTCAACTACTACTACTGCGCCAACTACTAGTAGAAAAGTGTCCGCTGCTACTACTACTACTACCGCTACCACCACTAATGATGATGATGATGATGATGATGATGATGATGACGATAATGATGATGATGAAATTGTTTGTAATAATCAGCTTTCATAGCAGAAAGAAAACTTTCTCTCCGTGAGCACTTTATGTCAAAGTATTTGTTATTGACTAACGACATTGAAAGAAGTTTACATTGAAACAAGAAAAATCAATGTAGTTTATCTGTAAAAGACTCCTAGGTTCAACATACCATTATCACTATAAAAATCAAGATGAAAATGTGGGACAATAAAGAAAGATTTGGAAAGACAGGTAGACAAATTATAGATTTACTGGATGGAATCTTTGTTATGATTTTACGTTGTCATAACCTCACGATATTTTTCTTCAATTCCTATTTACGAAAGATTGATTGAATAGGAAGAAGAAAACTTGATATATTTCACCCACCGACTAATTACATAAAGACATAAAATAAAACGATATCCGCTCACTACCGATTATTTGTAATACGTGTCTTTCGTTTCAGATACACGCCTTTCATTTGTAAAGAAGATCTATATTACACAAATCAGACTTTGAAAATAAACACATGCTTAGTAGATGAATATTTAGGCTTTGAATCACATGTCTATAGCAACATATTGATCCATTAATTTAGTTGCTAAGTGATAATGTCAGAGCTGTCCTTAAAATACACCAGCTGCGTCCCCTGAATACGAGAGCGTCTCTTTCATTTCACCAAAAAGTGTCCCTTGTCAATAAATGACGACTCATATTATATACAATTATTCATAATGCATTCGCCATATCAGTGTATAGGCGATAACCGCAAACAGCTTGTCTATTGTTGACCTTTGGTTTGTTGAAGACAAACCTGTCTGAATAGTCATGTCCTGCGTATGTTACTGTCAGAAGATGCACACAATTTTCGAGATGTGTCTTATACCTACTAAGCCTATTGGGTGACCAAAACCAAAAACATAAACACTGTTCATTGATATCATTAAAGCGCTTTAACGATATATTGTAGAAAATATATTGATTTGGTATTGTTTTCCTTTTAGAATTTCTTTATAGATTCATATCTATATATATAATCTATATATAGATTCATATCTATAGTAATCTCCTAGTTTTTTGTAGGTGGGTATAATTTTAATTTCCTGCAAAATCTTACAAATTTGTACTGGTCAGATATATTATCAGATATGGTTTTTAAATAATATAACACTTTCGTTAATTGTTGTACAAAAGGTTGAACTTAAACTTGAATGATGTTTCATTCTGCTTACGTATACCATTCGTGGGAACTAAATGGAAAATAAGACCTGCAGTTTCTTCCCATATCTCAAGTACACGAAGCAAATCCATATAAATCCACAACGTTTAAATAAAAGTTAAGTCATTATCCAGTTTTTTTTTCTTCTGCTTCAAATCTTAAGATGTTTTAAATTCACATTGTCAAATGCATGCTGCATTTAGAAGTGTTCCATAATAATTCTCATAAAGGACTACGAGTCATTTATCCCTTGACGGTCGTATATTAGTATTATGAACTTTGGTACGTTAAAGGAGAAATCGGATGATATGCCCCTGACACAAGAGTTTTCGTACATACTTCTTGACACGCAAACACGATGTTTTGGATCACATTAGGAAAGAATGAGTTATAGATGTACGTTTTCAACACAGTAAAGTGTGTAGCCATAATCAATTTCCCTTTTTGAAAATCTCACTGTGATCAACACTTTGGGAACAAATGTGTAGTATTTATTTGATCCGTTATTTTTTATTTTAATTTTATATTAAATGTCCAATAATACCAATAGTTTCTCAATTAGTGAATTTCTGACACATCTGTTGATAAATAGTTTTAAAAGGTTCATAAATGTTTCGTTATTCAAAACATTTCACAAACATAACTTTTAAATATAAAACAAATATACAATTTATAGCTACCTTGACCACAAATGCTATATATTTTGTTTCATATTATTAGAAGACACACGTCACAGAGGTAACATTTCGCCTGATAGGTCACACAGTCAACGCCTTAAGGTTTTATGAAGGTCGTACAATTGTGGTCTTTGTGATATTGCAGTTATTAATATATTGCATGTACACAAATGACACGAACACGTATTGAAATAGTTACTCTGACAATGCAGAGTTGATAATTTGGATAATTATCGGACAGCCATATCGAATCTTACGTCATTGAAAAGAATCCCGCATAATTAAGTGTTCTATTCAATCCCTGATGGCACATGAAATAATTAATTTTGAAAAGGCACTAACTGAGCCATGTGACATAGATTTACAATATCAGGAGATCTGTGAATGTTATGTATTCTAGGCATTATGTTTTGAAGGAAAAAAAGAAAACAAAGAAAATTAGTTTTGACATTAGCCACATTCCGATACCATATTATAGCGCCAATATTATGGTGCATTAGCCATCTGCAGAGTTCTTATCCGTGAACTGATAGCCTATGTGGTTGGTTGAAATTATCATCGGTTTTAGTAGATTAACTGTTTTATGTCAAATACTTCTGCTAAACTTTTATAACAATTCTATTCAAGCTATTAATTTTAGGGGTAAGTTTAGTATAATTTTTCTTACAATGATGTCATTAAAAAAATCATGCTTAAGTGCGAATGTTTATAATTTGTAAATCAGCATCTACATTCGTTTGCATTTTTTCTACAAATAGACACATTTATATATCTGATAGCTGTGCGAACCTTTCGAGGCGTTCTATTTCACAATCAGTAAGGCACTATTTATTTGCCTAATGTTTCTTTCTGATAGATTATTCTGCAGACTTTAAATGTTTTTACTATAACGTTAAAAAAAAATAATTTTCATAATGATTAATTTTCATAATGATTAATTTTCATAATGATGCCGAATGCAAATAAAATTTAAGACAGAAAGGCGTAATAGGAGCCAACCTTTTGCAAAATCATTTTGATTTGTGACGATGCTAGAAAAGATACATCGGCAGATTCCTTGAAATTGACATATCATTAATCGTCATGGATGTATATGTTCATAAACTGGCATCAACGCTAAACCAAGTAAGTTTACATAACCACACCGTATTGACCGGAAGTGGAATGAGGGACAGTTACGTCAAAAAATATTACATGGACACTGGATAAATATTTTTTCTTCATAAATGCAATGCTTATCCATCTATGGAAATCATATATTTCTTATGTTTACCCTTGTATTGAACCAAACAGTGATATTGAACAGATGTTTGCATGCTTCATTACTATACAGTAACGTATTTTACTCGCAATCCAATATTCTCATAATGCGCATTTCATCAATGTCGGCAATTGATCCGGAAGGAAATGTATCGACTTGTCAGCAAGACAATGAGACACTCTGCATGAAACGCCATAACATAATTTGAATTCGAATAGAAACATATACGCGAAAACTTTACATTGTGCAGAATAACTGCGAATAAGGACTGTTGATCTCATGCAAATATGAATATACAATATTCATGTATTAAATAAATACAAGCACCTCATTGCAAAACGTTCATTAGTACCATCTTGTAATTAATTGCCAAGAATATATGTGCATATAAATGATCTTACACAAGTTTTAATTTCATATTACATTCATGAAACTAGAAGACTAACTTATATAGTTTATACAAATGAGAACACAACGAACGAAAGTAGTAGAAGAGTTTCATACAGTTCAAATAAAACAAGCACATGTTTAACCTCTTTTGCACTTATAAGGAAAACAATCATCTGTTTGTATTTCACAAGTACAAAATGTTGCGAAACTACGTGAAAAAATGCATTTTAATGTCCCAGACATTCATGAGATCAATATGTGGAACATATGGCAAACAATGTCTTCTTGTAAATTAAGATCAAGTAGTGAAATATAAAGATTAAATACCAGAATATAAGCAAGAACAGAAACTTTTGTATAATGAGTACAAGCTTGTGCTCAATTTCCAAGAACTCATCTCTGCACAAACGATCTTTCATAATTATCAGTTTCACATGACATTTATAAAACTAGTAGACTACCTATCTCCTTGGGAATGTGAGATCAAATGGAAACATCACTTGAACATATGAAACAAATTATTATGATCTGAGTTGTGAAAATACTTACCAAGTATTTGACATTTCGTCTTAGCTTTAATAAATAACACAATATTCTTATTTTGTGTCATTACGTTGTAAATTACAAACATTTAGTAAAAAATCATTTGATGAATTTAAGAGACACTATTTACATAGTGTGGCGGGAAAAAAAACTAATCACATATTTAAGAAAGTTTCTTTCATACTCGAAATTGTGGTCCAGAAGGTATATGATAACCAAAACGTTGGAGTCCACAAAAGGTCGATTTGGGAAAATCGCAATAAACTTTATATCATCCTGCGTTGCACGATTGTCCAATGTCTAATCTTACAGCAACATTCCAAAGCACTTTATTTAATTGGTATTGTTGAAAACGTATGCTGGATATTGTCAACAAGTACTGCATTTTTTGTTGTTAACGATTGTTTGGGGATTGTACTGTAATATATTGAATTAAATACACTGGACAATTTAAAACATTGCAACTTCATTGCACATAAAGAGTGTAGAAAGCATATAAGCAAATGAGCTGGTCACGAAAAATTGGTGTAGTAACCCCTAAACTTTAGTGGTTTTTGTATTTTTCACCCGGAAAGTTATGACCATTGAGACAAGTAAAATTGAATTCTGGACCAATAAAGAAATAATTAGCTTCCATGAAAGATTTATACCCATAATGTTTACAAAATTGTGCGTTATTATGAGTTGTTGCTTGGGAACGCGATCGATATTTAGTGTAAAATAAATGATTCAATTAATTACTTTATTTTTCAACATCAAATAGAAGGTCTATACATTTTGCTTAAGCCTATCAACAATCAGAGTATTTTAGCAGTTACGAATATACATAAAAACTAAGAAATGTTTAGGTGTTGATTTTAATCGTTTAATGGCTTGATGAATGGACTATCATTATTATTTCTTCTGGGTAGTGGGTTTAAAGATAAGCTGTTTTTTGATTTGTTGGTTCTACGGCACTTTTAGCACATTATTGGATATATCATGCCAAGACAATGGGAACTAAGTGCCTTTCAAGGTATCCGACCTAAGCTTGGATTAAGAGTTCGATGTTAAACAAAAATAGTTACTGGGCTCTCCTTGTTCAAACACAAGCGAAGATATAATGATGTTACGTAAAAATACAAAAAATATAAATAACGAATCAGATCTGAGAGATGATACTTGAACTGCGTTAAGTAAATAAGCCAGAAATACTTTCTCTAAAAAAACTATATTTAAGATGTGCTTCAGGAATTGTTTGACCATAATCCTTTCTTTCTTTTTTTTGCAGAGCAAACAGGCCTAATTATACAAATTATTTATAAAAATATACAACTTTTGCGTAAAGTGAACTGTTGTTCATATAATACGACATTTGCATAACAGGATACTAAACATAGATGCGGTATGGGGTTATTCCATATTACTGGTGGGTAAAAGAAACATTCAGTCATATGTAGAGTTCCAACGCAATGTCGGTCATATACGAAAATAACATGATAATGCAATATAGTTGAAAAGGTATACAGCTTGTGATAAATGATTACAATTTAAACATTATTTTTATGCGCCGATTGAAAAACAGAACTTAACTGCTTAAAACGACGTACAACGCACTCTCTACAGCTGCGATATAAGCCCTATATATGCAGACTTCAAGGTATGATAAAAGGATAACCCTAAAAAATGCTGATCTTGGGTGCGCAATTTTTTTTACACCTTTCAGATGCTAGAACCTGAAAGTGAATATAAGAAAACAGAAGTACAAAGAAAGCACTTTTGCAAGCCAAAGTAGTAACCAAATTAATTATTAGCCAGGAAAACATTTTAAGTTGCGAATACAGTGAAAACCCGCTAAAAATAAATAGATATGTTTATTACCATTACAGTTTGGGGATATTCCGAGTGGAGTTCAATCTTACAAGCAGACAGTAATGGTAAACATTAAGTATATGCTGTATCTTTAAATTCATATCAGGTCTTGTCGTCATCAAGTATTCATCTCATGCAAGAATGCTGTGAATAGAGCTAAATAACCTGTGAGGAAAATACATTGTCATGTCAACCAGAGGGTACAACTCAGCTGCAGGAAGTGGTGGATAGCGGAATGTGAATAAAATGGAACAAGGTACTGCTCTACAACTTTTTCGTGATGAAGAAACATAGGATGACGTATATGTGAAATAGCTAAAATGTAATTTTAATGAAGATATATATATATATATATATATATATATATATATATATATATATATATATATATATATATATTTCATTTAATTTAGATGATAAAGGTACGCGGCGAGGTCAAGGCAGGAACGTAGTTAATTTTCATTTTTATAAATCCTTCAACAAACAACGGTGTCCTAAAGAGAGTTTTGATCAGCATCACATTTTATACGGTAAGGTTTACATGCGTTGAACATAAGTCATACTAAATAGTTAACATGAAAGTATGTACAACAGCTTAGGCCATTAAAAAGAGAATCACGGAATAAATATCAACCTCCTGTAACTGCGCATTTGAAACGAATATTCGTCACAGTAAATATATAAAATGACCTACAATTCCTCCCCTGCAAAGCAAATAAGTGATGAGATATCCATTTTTATAGTTAAAAATTCTAATTTATATTATCTGGAAAAAACTTCACCAAAAGACTCGCTTTGAACTTAAAATCTTAAAATACTGTTAGTTTTTTTTTTTTTTTTTTTTTTTTTTTTTTTACAACGTACATATAATGATGTGTTACATTTATAATTCCTCTAGACACATCTTGAGCAATTGGTGGACAATTCCAAGCGCATCCATTAGAATGTACTTCCAAAATCCACTTGCCTTCATATATCTGTTGTGTCTACTGTTAAATTCTTCTATTTTCCATTGCATTATTGTGCTGTTACCGGTCATATGAATAGATTATGTGTTGTTAGGTTTCAACTTAATACTACATTAAACCGCAAATATATTTTTCCTTATCAGGTACCACTTTAAAGTATAAATTCGTCATAAGACACTGGCACAGTTAAAATGGTATCTGAACAATTCTGAAAGGTCTTTTTGACCATTATGTGATGAATAAAATTGACGAATTTGGGCTGGATCAGATTTTTTGACTGTCTTCTAAAGAAAAGGAACATTTAAAATTGTTGACCATCGGAACTAATTTATGATCTCGAGTTTGTGGAGAACCCAACGATGAAACAGAACATATGAGAGTTTGCGAATGAAGGAATTAACTATATGTCACTATCTTGAAGTGCGTCGAATAATTATATTGTTTCATCATCACCATTATCACCATCAGCAGCAGCAATATATCTCATACGATATGCTAAGTTCATAAAAGAGCCATTTCTGATCCCCTTTTGAAATAATAGGAAAACACGAGACCGAATTGAGACGCCTGTCGTGATCATTTTACTTGTGATATTTGTCTTCTTTTTCAAACAAATACATGACCAAAGGGATTTGCAAGATATTATTTTAGAATAATAATTACCCAGATGTTTTGATTTTAGGAAAGTTAAATGGTTTCAGTTTTTTTACGGTAACATTTTTCTCATTCCCCTATTTCCGTCTAGCGCTATAGTTTCAACAAATTGCATTAAAGTCGATGTCAAATCTACGCGACTATTCGTCGCTCGTAGCAATAGACTCCCATGCATAATCATTAACATAAAGGACCTGAGAGACATTTTAAAGTACCCATTAACCTGTTGAAATTGTTCCCGTGGACAAGGCATCCTAGTAGTTGACACAGCCTTAAGCAAATATAAACCCTGACTTAGATTGCCGCCATCATTCATCGTAAACAAACTTTGTGAATGAACGAAAGCCAAACTGGAGGTAAATAAAACATCTTCGCAGATTAATTAACCGATCCACAGGATTGTTACTAGCAGGGTATACTTTTACAAAGAGCATTGACTCAATCCACATTACATTATTTTGACCAATCCAAGCATAGAATGCGTGTTCCATACATGAAATAATGTTGTGTCATATGATGATATTTCTAAAAGCATGTGGATAGTTAGTCAAGCATGTATTAAATCAACGTGACAATATTATGCATGCATTTATAAGTCTAACCGATTTGATATTTATCTTTGTTTATTTAATTAAGAAATAATGACTTGAAAACAGGTATCTATTTCAATAGAAAAATACTTGTTTCCAATGTTGATATTTTAAATAATCCCCAAGCACGCCAGGACGAGATGATTATGCAAAAATTGCAATGTTAAAAATAGGGATTTATTTTTGACATAGACACAACTTTTCAAGCTATTATTTCGATTCTAGCATAAACAATAAACAAATTTTGACCTGACTACACCGACTGCACTCTGTTGACCTGATTCAGCACGCGAAAGTCTAGCAAAACCATTGCATGCGTACTCCTGCGATAACGTTGCAAGGCTACGTCATCATGATGGTTACTGTTGGTGACACTCGTCTCCAAAAGATGCATCCATTGTGCAAGATAATACCTATGTTTCTACAAGGGATATGAAGGGCGACATAATGAGTTCATGTTTGGAAAAACCTCTGATATTTGTCGTAAACATAAAGTTTCGATTTAGGGCTTAAAAAGACTGATTTTGTTATTTGTTGATATTTTTATTTTTAATATGGCATGAATTTTTATCAACCGCCATAGCTTACTAAATTTACTGTCATTAGCCTGAACAAAATATTTCCAGATTTATCTTTTTGTTTAGTTGAGTTGTATTTTTATAAGTTCATTTCTTCATAGAAATTTCACATGATCAGTGTACTGTTCAAAGATTGTTACAATTGGATAATTGAAGAAAAAAAACTATTCTGAAAATAGCGTTTTTATACTAAGGAGGCCTGCACTGATTTAATAATCTCAGTAAGGATGCCTTGCTGTTTTTACACACTCTGCTTTGTTACTGTTATATAAAGAGCTGGTATTGAATATTGTTTGTAAAATATTTTGAGATCAAGGAGAATTAACGAATTATTGATCATTCAATTTCCGTTCGTCGCATAGGCACAGCAGTTTCAAATAATGTAATATTTCATGTCAACCTAATGCATACCAAACGTTCAATGTATGAGTTCTATAAATGCACGGATGTGGTAGCTTTAGGTTCATTGCAACTAGCTTCGAATTTTATGAATTTGTACATCAACATGTGCCAAATAAACCGCCTTAATGTGATAAGTTCTACTTCAATATACTCCCTGTCTCTTTTGCTATATTTATTTACTCCCTAGCATTGTATCTATTTCGTTTTTATCTAATATTAAAATACATGGAATAATATTGTTTTAATATTTTGAAATAATACATCTGTTAGATTGACAATCATGCAAAGTTTTGTAAATTCAACGTTTTCTTTTGTGTTTTATTTGCCTTTAACAAAGACTAAATGAGAGTCGCAACGCTTTAGCTAGCTAAAAGAAAACTAGTTTTGCACTGTTTGTTGATGTTTTTGTATACAATTATCTTTATCAATCCCTGATACACACACACACACACACACACACACACACACACACACACTATCCCTTGCTGGATTCAGTGCACTTGAAGGACTGTTATTTGCAATACGATTTGTATCTATATATATATATATATATATATATATATATATACATACATATATATATATATTATTTATAAGTTACAACATACAGAATGGAAAGTTCAAATTTTCTATATTAAACTCTATATGCCTTGATTTATGTTATACGAATCCGGAGTGAATGTGTACTTAGATGAGAGTTAGTTACAAGATCACCATGCTAGTGTGTGTCTGTTAAGCACGAATACCTATATGTTTCAATTGTTTTGTTTTTTTTGTATCTGCGCTTAGTCGAGAGGGGATGGGGGTTAGTGCGTGCAAGCAAGACGATGGTTGCCGTAATATTCCTTCTCCTTTGTGTATAAAATATATACATATATAGATAAGAAAACTGCCTTCATACATCAAGGATACAACCAACTACCTGAATATAACACCAATACCTAATCATCCAAACAAAAATCTCTTCGTCGCTATGGATGTATGCTCCTTACACAACAACATCCCACACAAGGAGGGGACTCTAGGCTGCAAGGAAGCATGGGATACTTGACCTGATTCTTCCCTCCTGCTGACTATTGGGTCAAATTGTAAACCCACGTTTGTATGTTGAATAGTTTTGTGTTCACAATCAATCGTACTTGCAAGTTAATGAGACTGCAATCGACACAAAAATGGCACCTTCTCATGCCATTATTTTCATGTGAAATCTAGAACAAATTCTCCTCAATCAGATACCACATATACTACTAAGCTGGAGCAAATTAATTGACGACATAGAGTGAAAAGTGTTTGAAACGTGCGACAATTTAAAAATATTCTTTGAATTTGCCATGACTTCCATCCTACAATTAAATTTACGTCGGAGTCATTTAACAGGTCAAAACCAGCTAAATCTCGCCAGTATTTGCTCCCGACTAGCTGCCACACAAACACGAGATAACAGATCGTCCTTACGCATTTACTGCAATCCGGCAACTCTCGAACAGAGACTCTGAGGTCACAAGGGGTACCTTACAAGGATGGTAAACGGATGGAAATAGATTCACGAGGCCATGAACAAAACTATAACCCTCGACAGAAATATAAAACCGAGGAAGCGAACAAACGCACTCCATGAGTAAATGCTTACGATCCCAATGCCCAAACTTGCAACAGATCAGTTGGAAGCATTGTTGCCAGATCTTGTCATACGAACGTCTGAAGGATATATTTCAAGAAGTACTTTTGGTTATGTACCGTAGACCCTAAACGTCTCAAGGACAATGCGTTACGTACCAACGTAACTACGAACAGAACCACGGATGCGGGCACATACAATGGCAAAGACAAAGTATTATCTAAACTGCATTTGCCCTTGACTAAATCGTTCCGAAGTTCTGTCACATGAGTTAACTTTACTATCACTTTTAAGTTAGGATGTCGAGACAAAAATGCAATCTATCTCCTGTCATGAAAAATCAGTGCCATCCAATATGTTGACGAAACCCTCGACTTCAGAAAACGAATGAATAAAAACAAGAGTCACATTGACAATAAACTCAATGCGAAACTCGTCAACACAACAACTCAACAGGACATTCGGAAAAGCCCCTTGATATGCTGCAAGTTGAGTCTAACACGAGGTGTACTGATATATAACACACACGTAAAGAACTACACTGAATTCCGCAACTGAGAGTCTATGGAAAATTTGATCTAAATCAAAACAATAAACTTCCCAATGCAGTCGTGTCACTATTTCAGTCAGGCATTTGTTTATGACACGTACGCAAGTCTGTTCGACAAATTATAATTTTGGTTCAATTATTGTGTTTGCTAAAATAATCCTACGTCAGGGAACTACCTGCTTAATACGGTCATACGCCAAGAGCGAACTTTTTTGTTTTTCTTCTTCTCTTTTGTTTCATAAAATAATGCGGTACAAAAGGGATAACATGAAATTAGCAAGTAAAAAATTTATAATAAAAATTACAAATATTATATCAGAAGATAAACCTTTTGACTCTTTGAAAATGTTCAGCTTGTTTATATACGTCGCTGATAGCGTTTTACCAGCGATGCGCCAGCGGAGCAGTTAGAACGAATATTTGCAACTGTGAATCCACTTTTACTACGTTCTATAATCTTCCAATAAATAAGTGTTATTCGCATCTAACTGTAAAGCAGTGAAATGGCTCATTGAAACGGTAAAACCACAAATACAACGATCTCTAATTATACAATATAAAATTGTTATCCGCATCCTACCTTATTTGGAAAGTGTTTTGCAGAATTTAATAATCATTTTATGCAGCCTTACGTCATATATAACGTCAAAAAGTCACAAGGTGTCAATATTTCCAGTGGTATGTTGTACATTTCTTGAACGTTCAACCAGATAGCACGTTACATTCTCATATATGTGGAATCCTAGGTTTCAGAAAGAATTAAGAAAACAAGAATAATAACAAAAGCTTTCCAAAAATGGACAACTGAATACTAAAACACAAAGAATGATTGGCTTCTTGCAACTGAGGATCAAATCGATGTCTTCATCATGATAAATTAGCTATTTAGTTTGTTCTTGCTGACCCAATATGGGGATTTTAGTGGGTAAGTAGTAAGGTACATATGTATCAAGCGGCAATGGGACAGATATATGAGAGAGAATCTTTATTAATTTCAATACCCCAAATGGACTGTGTGGATACATTTTCAATTAATTGAACTGAATGGTGGATAGTACAATACACAACAAATTGAACACAGTAAAATACGAAGTTACATATACATATAGATGCAGATCAATGCAAATCAAATAAGCTGATTAATTCACAAGATATCTCCTTATGGAGAAAGTGATATCAGAATTATTAAGGGTAATACGATGAAGATAAAATCCGATGTTGTTTAATTCAAATTCATATTTGAGCAATGGAAAGTCAAACATATGTACAAGAGAACTGAATATATACGCTATTCTATGCTTAAAAGCTTTATTCTTGTAAGAAACTAAATTTATCAAATTTCTTTTATTCTGGGTACTCATAAGTTCTAGAAATTTAAATATATTTGGTATTTTTTGAAAATATATATCTTTATATTTGGCTCTTATATCTTTATATAAGCATTCAAGTACAAAATGATATTCATCTTCAACATATAAGATATTATGACAGAAGGTTCTTCTGAAAGCATTTACCATTCGGTCAACTGCATTTAGTAGACCACCATGTAATACACGATCTCATTCTTATAAATAAATCAAAATTAATATCTATTTTTGCAAACGATATTATTTAGTACTAGTCCTTGATTACTATTTCATAAGACATAACAGGCGTTGTCTGCACATGAACGCAGTTACATAATATTACTCTTGATCAATGACACTGACAAGTGGGTGTTATTTTGAAAGACAATTTTGAAAAAGAAAAAAACCCCAACACATTAGTATCTTTATATTTGTCTGATAAGCAGATACGTTTTTCATCAATGATTTTAATTGACATTGCGCTGTTTTTCTTAAAATTAATTTGTTTGGAGTTCTTATTTCTCTTGAACCTGATTAAAATGCATTTTATTTTTGCGTGTAAATCTGTATTTATATTTCTGATTATTACATTCAAGAAAATCTCGACAAGATACTCTTGTAGGAATGTGTGCAAAAAAATAAGTCATGCCCTTTGTTATATCTGGAAACTTTGTTGGGTTGTACTCTTTACAAATGTATCAAATGAACAATGTGGCGACGAAACACATTAATTTATTGTATTATTGAAACCAAAACCAAATATGTTAATATAAATTTTATCGGATGCTCTTAAGTCTGTATAATTTTCATTGTCTTCCTTTGTTTAAGTCTCAGCCATGGAATAAAGATAATGTAAAGGAATGAAATATTTCCCAATATATATCCTATGCGAAGGTATATTAAACATATATCAAATTAACTAAAAACAGGGAATCACTATTATATAGCACTGCAATCTCTTTCCTCTAAACACCAAATATCTTGATCAATAATTAATGTCTGCCTCTCCTTGGGCAGTTATGCAATCACGGATTGTATTCCTCACATTTCTATTCAGCGTAATAATTCCTTTCCCCTTGATAAAATCTCCTGACAGCAACGAAGCCGTATGCTGAGTGATATACCAGAATCAATAATGTACATCATAATGGAAACAAGAATAGAAACCCCATTACCATTTAATCAATTTATTTTGAAGTGTTTTTTGTTTGTTTGTTTGTTGTTCTAGCGATGGTCCCTGGATGTCACAAGTTTTGCTTCAGGAGATTTGTGTTTTATTTGGTTTCAAGTAAATTAACGTAATATGTATCTCCTATTCAATGGCACTAAAGCCATAGAGATATATAAGAAACTATGGTTATTCTTGTTGTTTTTATTATCCATATAACCTCTGATTAATATTTATCCGGTTTTGCAAATCGATTATATTGTTAGTGTATCAATATTTAGCTCCACTATAAGTGTGTGGATCTTTGGCCAAGAGGTCTATAACATCAACCATTAGGGATGTATTCTACGCAGGAATATTTTTGAATCCAGGCCGAACACATTTTTGTATCCCTCTCTTTCCAATAATATATCTTGTCATCTCACAACAAAACGTGTGAAAGAAACACTATTTGTCGCTCATTTAAATCATAATTATGCTCTCTCGATGAGCAATAAATTGACCGGTATATTTATTATTGCATTTATCTTCTAGTATAAAATGCTTTTCTTTTTGTTATGTTCTTAATCATGCAATCATCATATTAAACAAGAGTTATTTTGATAGAAATAGAATCAGAGGTGACATACAATTATGTCCGAATTACGACTGTATTCATTTTAAAATAAAATGCAGAATATTGTCTGACTTTTCTATGTACTTCATGCCAAATATTTGGCAAGAGTATGAACTGTTTCCACAATCTAATTACGTTTTGAAAATACATAATGGTTTTCTTATTTTGGGAATAACATAGTGTAAATGAGAAAATTACAAGAATCTCTTGATTGGGACATTGATTAAGTTTTTCCAAGAAATCGTTTGTAGAGCATCAAAGAATAGACAGATAGATGGATGGATGAATATATTAGTGATTTAAGCCCTTTTAAGAAGGTCAACTCTGCGAATAGAGTACAAATGACCTTCTTGGACAGGCGTTGCTTAAACAGAAGTTTATTTTTTTATGGCCTTCAATAAAGTGGTTGTATGAGACAGGTAGGTGCTTAATACATGTTATGTTTAAGGCAGATTGGCTGTAGGTAGATTTATAATAACAGAGACATGAATTTGGGATTTGCCAAGAATTGCACGATAGATTGATGTTACTTTTCATATACCTGATGATTGAATCATTATTTAAGACAATGTGAAACGTTTGTACAAAGCTAATAATAACAACATACAATTTCAAATCTATATCACCAACATTGATAATGATTTACCCCATTAATTAATTAATTTTCATTTTTATTTTCATGCATAATTATGGTTTATTAAAACATTGAACTTTGTCAACATACTTTCGTCATTCAGTTGAATGGATGACTCGAGTATGAACCGTGGTCTATTCAGAAGCATTTAGGATTATGGGAAACATACATACTTAAATACTTTGACTTTTAAAAATAGATTGATATACAGAAGGAAATATATATTCCCTGCTAAATTGAAAACACATACGTGCATGCTAATCGATAATAAAAAATTATGCATCTATCATCCATCTATACATGAATAAATGCACGCATACATACATATATGCATGCATTTATACATCTATAACAATGAAATCTTAATATTAGATTTTTACGATATGTTATTTTCACACATGCGTTAAAAAAGTGTACGCCCATAAAATTTTATCTCGCTTATGGTGTATTTTCGTCTCCCGCGGCGGAGGGGAATAGGAATAGAAATAATCTTTATCCAACCGTGCCGTAAAACATTTGTGCGAAACCAGTTTCTCTGTTTTTGACGGATTGGTCTCATATTTCGTAGGCTTTTTTGAACATAACATAAAGATGCTCATGTCGTTCCACATCTGGGCTTGATGATTTTAATACGTGTTATCTCTCCTTTTTTATACTTAAAACGGGAATGAACCGTTGTTTATATATTGTATCTGCACGTAAGTACCAGTTATTGGGGGATTGTTTTGATATTTAATGGACCGTCTTACCTCCACATGAACATGCTCATATCATTCAACACTGAGGGTCTGGTGAATTTAGTGAGACTTATGTCCCTTTTTTACACAGAACTGTCAACGACTCTTGAGTATATCTTGTATGCGCAACATGCCTTCCTGTTTTGAAAGATTGTTTTGATAGTTGTTAAGATACTGTATCATCATATGAAGAAGCACGTGTTGTTCCACGGCAAAACTCTAATGATGGATCCTAGTGTTATAATACATTTTGGGTCTAGAGCACAAATGAACTGCTGTCTACATCTTGAAATAAACAAACCCTAAAATTTTAGGGGATTGCTCAGGTATTAACTTAGGTTTTCTTTAACATAAGATAGCGATGTGCATACCTTTCAACAGTGAGACTCGGTTTATTTCGCAACACACGTAGATTCGCATATGGAGAGTCTCATGTTTGTTTTTGTTTTTTTAGAGAATCGTGTATCTTTTTCCATCGGTAATTCATTGCTATGAAAATCTTGCATGAATACAATATCAAAGTCATCGTCATCATCATCAACATGAACATCATCTAGCTTTTCGTTGTTGTTATATAGTTACATCATAACAAAATACTTCGTTCATGAGAAAAGTTAGGTTATATTTATTTATATATTTATTTATACATTTTACTAAAGAAAACATTTGGAACAATGAAAGTAT
>JAQPZY010001505.1:297500-362500 GCA_029931535.1 Margaritifera margaritifera
GGAATCACGATTGATGGCCTACATTCTCGAGAAGAGTACATCTGTCATATATTTCTAAATGCATAACAAATCAAACTGTTAAAACTTAAGGTGTTATCAACATTATCATCCGTATAATGACAGGTATTCAATTTTATTACCAATGTTTTGCTAGAATTTAATATACTGAGATAATAACATTAATCTCTGCAGGGTTCATTAATTACCTTCCCTTAAATATAAAGGCAAATATTCTCATATCTGAATAGTAATAATTGTAGATATCGACATTTAAACTCAAAGGAGCAGATCTTAAACTTCATGTTTAAAGTAATAGAGCCAAAATAAATTAATTTATGCGAACCGTGTATGTACAGATTAATTCAGATTTCTTACTAATACTTTTATGGAAGTTTTAAAATGTACGATGTATGTTATTGTAGAAGTGAAGGATTGAATTTCAACTCCATTAGGTTTTGCTTATTTTTGTTTACTGTGATCAGATTCTCATGACAGATGCAACTACGTGTTACATGTAATGTACCCAGATATATGATTTGATCAAGTATTCTAAAATATAATTCATTTTGACATTTAATCCAATGACCTATTCATGCTGCATTTGGCAAAAGTAATAGCTTCTGTATCAAGTCAAATGTCATCATTTATACATGCTTCTGTATCAAGTCAAATGTCATCATTTATACATGTTTCTGTATCAAGTCAAATGTCATCATTTATACATGCTTCTGTATCAAGTCAAATGTCATCATTTATACATGCTTCTGTATCAAGTCAAATGTCATCATTTATACATGCTTCTGTATCATGTCAAATGTCATCATTTATACATGCTTCTGTATCAAGTCAAATGTCATCATTTATACATGTTTCTGTATCAAGTCAAATGTCATCATTTATACATGCTTCTGTATCATGTCAAATGTCATCATTTATACATGCTTCTGTATCAAGTCAAATGTCATCATTTATACATGCTTCTGTATCAAGTCAAATGTCATCATTTATACATGCTTCTGTATCAAGTCAAATGTCATCATTTATACATGCTTCTGTATCAAGTCAAATGTCAACATTTATAGATGCTTCTGCTTATGAGAACGAGAGGATGTATCTATATCGAATGTAGTGCAGACTTGAATAGAGAAGAAATCATAGGGGTATGACTGATATCAATTAGTTGTAGCTTGGCACGCTTTGACTTAGATGTAGAAACATCCGTTAAAGAGGAATTCCTATAAAGGTATTGATCTGAAGTTAGAGGAGATGTACAGAAGAATTTACTCTGAAGCATTTATTGCAGCGCACAAAAGTAGTCTTTTTCTCCCTTTTTTACTTTTTGCATAGTTCAGGATGACTAACCAACACACAACTTGTAACTTTCCTAATGAAGTGCTCATCTAACAACGTTATATGTTTCAATTCAGGTTTAAGCAGTATTTTCTTAGGTTTATATACAATATCTGTCTACAATTTGATCCGTACCATATTTATAGTTGTATAGAACGTACTGGATTTAAGTTCGAACATAGCTACTATTTCCTTACAATTTCAGCCGTAACTGTGATGAAAATTATCTACATTATTAACTCTGTGCCTGAGTGCTTAAGCTAAAATATCATTTGACAAGCATTCATCTGTCATTTCCTTTCTTTATTTTCGTTAGAAAAAATATACGAATGCACAATGTAAAGTGTAATTTTCTGTCAAGATCTGGTAAGGTGGATACAAATTAACAAGGTCGCACACATTAAGTACCTGATCTTAATATTGGACATTCAGAGGAATAAAAGCGCCAAAACCTAGAACATTTAAGCACCCTGTGCCACAAACTTGGAGAGGCGTTTTGTTTTATGATGCAAAAAAGTGTTTCGATGTTTTAAATACAAGATTTAGTAGGACTGAACATTGTATTGTTCCATCTCGATTAGATACCGTGACACATAAATTAATCCTTTAAATGTAAGAGATCTAAACATGGCATGGAACTGTTTTTGCCTAGTTCAGCATTCCAATATATTGAATTCCTACGAGCCACTTGTATTAGTTTTTGAAAGCAATCTTTATTATCACGTACACTCGTTTGCATTAAATAAAGCATAGGTCATTGTTCACTGTCAAAATGCAATGCAGAGCCTCTACTGTTCAGGGTAAAACAACACACAGGGAAAATTTATAGCTCTGGCAGTAAAGATCTTGTTTTGATGAATTGATTGTTTTTTTTTTCCTTCTTTATTTGCTTTTTTTCTAAGAGGCATGTGTGCAGGAGAAGGTTATATATAGTGGGTTTCCAACTATTCATGAAATGTAAAGATATTTCGTTCGTCAAATTTTCAAAGTTATTTTCCAAACCACATCTTCAAGTCATGCTAATTTTTTATTTTTGTTTTACTCTCGCGCAAATAATGCCCAATTTTTATATCTTTATAAAAACAGAGTTCATTTTGAGTAGGAGGTCTGATAATATTTTAAATAAACTGTCTAAATATAAACTGGCAATTAAACATACGTATATGCTTACTCAAGCTCATTACAATGAGACGCCAATATTACCTGTCACTGAGAAAATTATTTTTAAACAAATAGTTAATTGATAGAAGCAAACTATAGTGAACGTTTATGTATGTACAAAGTGAATAATTGGAGGCAATAAAATATCCAGTAGAATGTCATTTCTTCTTTTAAAGATGTCAGCTGGGGTTAAATGCATTTTTAATATATATAATACATTCGTCCTGTTCGAATGGGGACGAATCAACAATCCTTAAATAACACCCTTTCTTCAAGAAAAAGGCTTTAAGAGAAAAGGGACATAATATGAACAACACAAATAAATAGCTGGCAAAGTTTAGTATCTTTATATCACCGATATTACTTTCCAAGACTCCTGCCGTATTAAGCACGGGTTGGTTTAGTAGGAAAGAACAGAAAATAAAGCAAAATCATATATATATATATATATATATATATATATATATATATATATATATATATATATATTAACAGGTAAATTTTCTCTTATACAAGGGATTAGTTCTTTCAATTGTTTCAAACGACCTCATTTTTAAAGTCTTTTGTCGTGGATAAGTTTAAGACTCTGTGACTGGCGATGAAAGAAACATCTGGCGTAGAAAATGAGACAAGCAACCATAGATGACAATAGAGTTTTATCTTTGATGAAAATGAATGCGGTACCATTTGAATGGAAGATCAAAATTAAACGTGGGTGACTCACACAGGACGTCAGGGGCATTATATAGATATCCAAGCGAGCAAGGTATAACTGACAGTTTTCTTTTAATCTAATGCGAAATCAAAAGTCCATTCATATTTAATACCCGCTTAATTTCGTTTTAAGAAGTGGGCGACATATTAAAAATAAACTCTTTTTATTCACGTTTAATGACGTTTCCTATGTGTGACAACAAAATATGTATGTGATCATTAAATATTTACTAACTGGCATCATTTTAGTCCAAACTTTAATCGTTGAGTTTACAAAAAAATATTATGTAAAAAAAATAAGAGGAGTTTGTAAAACAGACATTTGTAAATATATGTTTGAAAGATAAATGTTTACAAAATCGTTTCTAATGATAGGATAAATCAGTAATATTGTATCCAATTTATTTTTTTATTTTGAAAGTACTAAGTTTGGAATGTTTGTGTCGTAGGAAAATCTATATTTCCTAATTTGCACGGTATTACTCTCTATTCATGGCGATTGCGTGTAATCAATGATTACTTTCACTTATTATTATACATATCGGGCTCGTGGATCTCTCCTTTTTCCGTCAATGTCATAAAGGATTTTGCGTTTGTGATGGAAAATGGTCCGCGTCCATCCAGTATATTTTTGTGAAGATCCTGCAGATCATCATATGTTTGTTTTCAGGTATGTATCTTTTGAATTAGTTGTAATGTGATCTCACAATTGTTTAAATGTACCCTTCATGTGTATTTCTTGCACATAACTATGATAGATTATGCATCATTTCTTCCTTGATGCCGTATCGTGTATTGCCTGCCCAATTTAATTCTTTCCATTGCTTCATATGAAGGATATTTTACATGGATCTATTGCTTTGCTAGACACATGATGGGAAATAGAAGTATCGCAAATGCCTATCTTCATTTGTACATTTAAATCAGTGTATTCTTGTATGCACATATTATTATTATTATTATTATTATTATTATTATTATTATTATTATTAGTGAAAGTATATTGATAGTCATTGCTTAATATTATGCATTTTGCATTTGTGACTGACGCACCATCTGAGTCCATTATTATTATTATTATTATTATTATTATTAAAAGTATATTGATAGTGATTGCAAAATATTATGCATTTTACTCTTGTGACGGACGGACCATCTGCATATTTTTGGTGAAGATCCTACATATCATATGTCTATTTTCAGACTTGGGTGTGGAGACCAGCTTCACAGAGAGGGAGGGGGGTGGGGGAGGGGGAATTGCCCAGGGATCCGGAGATTTCTAGGGGCTCACCGTAAAATAAATTTATAATTTTCAGTAAATATTACATTTGTTCCCTGCAAGAGTCTACGTTATGGTCGATTACTACAGGTTATATATGCACAACTGTACACAGATGTTTATATACACAAAATTAAACTAGTTTTGGGGCCCATGACTGCTCTGCCCAGGGGCCTGGAATTTCTGTCGGGGGGCCTGGTGGAGGCAAATACATTTTTGCTCATCTCTACGCCTTAGCGTCATTTCTCTGTCTTCAAAACTTGTCTGAGCTCTCATATTTTGAGCTCTTTGACACTGGTTATAGTCTCCATTGACTCCAAAGAGTCGGCATATCCTATATTGACTTGAAATAATTTATTTCTTATTACCAACTCTTCCAATCAAACAGATAAAAAATATCGATGTAAATATAACAAAATCAAGAATGATTTGATGTTAGATAAATGCACCCGTCATATCAAAGACAAGTAAAGATTTATATGATATATATAATCAATACTAAAAATGAACCTTAAAGTGATAAATGGGGTCAAAAGTGATTAAAAGTATTGATAATATCTTCCCGTTCTCAGCACTGATCTATTAAAAATGTTCTGTACAGGCACAAGGTATTCAATGCTTAAATGAGACGCAAGGATGTGAAATTAAAGCACATTGCAATTACTATATGAATTAGAAGCGAATAATAGTATTGAAAATCAAAACCTTCATTTTCCGTCAACATTGTGTGTCGACTCCTTGTTTTAAAATTGTCTTAATTAACTTAAATACCCATACTCAACAGCGGGTTTACGATTTAATAGCTTCCGATAGCTTCCGATTCGAAAGTATTTGTATTGATCATTTGGCACTGACAACTGATCTCCATGAGTCATAAAGGTTTAATTGTTATGTCATTGACAATGAATTTATTGATTACGAAACTTTCGATACATTATCAAAGATATACGTACTTTTTTTGAGAAGATAAATCAAGTTTAGCAGCTTTTATACATTGAACAAATCCCATTTCTGCAGAAGACTTCACAATTACGAAGAGTGATTACTATTTTTGTCATTTGCATGACACAATTTGACCATTCTGAACCCTTTGTAAAGATGCCAGTACATGGCGGATGATTTGCAACAGCTCCAATGCTATAGCCTTGTTTATATGGTCGAGGCCTTTCCTCATACCATTGTCTATGGGAAATCGATGTAATTATGTCTTTTTATGTCTGTACTGTGATCAAGATGGAGCAAAGATGCTGATAGTAAGGTAGTTTATAACGGGATTATGACTTCCTTCTCTCTTTATGCTTTCGATAATGACAGAAGATGCCGACTAAGGTAGGTAATATGGCATTAAATCCTGGAAAACAGCTGTTTGTTCGTCATTTTAGGGGGATATTAAATATCTTTTCCGATACTGTATACCGGTGGGATTTGTAACATAACAGCTGAAACTTAAGAAGACTTTATCGATGACATTGCTTGAAAGGACAGAGAATATAAAAAAGATACTATTCATGGAACAAGGAGCGCTTACGTGTAGCATGTGCGTTATATATCATTATTTTTAAAAAAAATTAAGTTGTCCTGAATATCATACAATTCAGAGATTGTGTAATCATATTCAGCCAATCAAACGTGACGTTACAAATATAAAGTTCTTCCTGATTGGTTGACACAAAATCTCAAGCTCCAACTCAGCCTTAGAAGTTGTAAGAATTCTAGGGCTGATGAGTTTGCGTATTACAGTCAGTTGCTGATGATCAGAGGCTAAATGCAAACAGTCACTATATATATATAGTGTAAACATGGAGGTATACCTTCTTATGCACATGGTTAGAATAGACAGAACCAAACTCTGTGACGAAAGAAAAGTAATTATACATTGGATTTAGATTTGAAAAAAAATTTGCTTCATGACAATATTACATAAACATCTTTAGAGTTGAAGTGGATATCATATTACATGACTTAACTGAAATAAGATAAATGCAGACAGACACACAAGCGTACAAGCTATATAAGTGCTTTGATATATGTAATTAAAAACATAAAGCACGTCTATCTACAAACATATGTAGGTAGTTGCGTATATGTAATTTACGTACAACAACATAAATAAGTAAGTCATTAGCACAGTATATAGAAACACAATTCTGTGGCATACAACATTCATTCATCAAGTACTATATATGGAAGAAAGAAGCAGGCACATGTACGATTGCCACTGTTATTAAATGAAGAGAACTGCTAAATAATATAAACCCATTAGTTACATGTAAGGTTTGTGATAAAATAATCGCTAAACCTAAATTGCTATGACAACGGATTGAAACAAATATTAATATTAAATATCACAACTATTTACTGTTTGTGGGCAAGGAAATACAAATGTTATCGATTTATATAGAAAGTGTGTATTTTAGCATCTAATACTTTATGTATTTAACAACTGTGCTGCAAATAGATGGAATAATTTAAATTGCCTTTAACAACACACTGTACCATCGCGAGAACGTAAAACATATCGAACTATGCA
The DNA here is from genome assembly GCA_029931535.1 of Margaritifera margaritifera. NCBI lineage: Eukaryota > Metazoa > Mollusca > Bivalvia > Unionida > Margaritiferidae > Margaritifera > Margaritifera margaritifera. Next base: position 304,535 of record JAQPZY010001505.1, read on the forward strand.
TGGATATACTTCACCTAATCAAATACCTAGCATTGACTCATTGGCGGCGTGAGGGTACGAGTCGCCCGGGGGCAATCTTCTTTAGTGGCTCCCCTACCGAGGCACCCGGGGGCAATGTTCTTTAGTGGCGCCCCTACTTTGCCCCAGAGAACATTTTTTATGTCATTTGCCAACCTTGAACCCCACCCCCATCTACGCCCCGGTCACAGCTGCAAAACAAAAAGCTCCCGACGGCGCCCATTCCCCTCGCCCTGCGCCCGGGCGCAATTGCCCCACCCCCACCCCCATCGCGCCGCCATTGCATTGACTTCTTTGCAATCATATTCCTATTAACATCATATGATTTAGCTGTTGTAACTTTTAAAAAAAAAATCTTCCAAAATGACAGTTAAGTAATGACGGTTTTCTTAATATTGTCGAAATTAATTGATGTTATTCATGCGATATTGATATATTGTAGTTATCTTGCCAATTCTTCCTTTTTCATGGTTCTTTAAACTAAGAGAAATTTAATCCAATAGCAGGTTATTAAACTAACCATTTTGCGGGTGAGATAAAATAAATATTAATGTTCATTCAAACGTAAACGTGCAGTAGATCACTTTTTATGTCGATGTGTTAGCAAGAAACAAATCGTTGTATTATGCTTATTTGGCGATTGCAACAACCAGATCAAGATTTTACTCTGCACACGCACAGACTTTGTGTTAACTGATCTTGATTTGCTTAGCGTGGTGATACGACACATTAGAACTTCATGTGAATATATGATATATTAGAACTTCATGTGATGATACTTCACATTAGAACTTCCTATGATATGATATATTAGAAATTCATGTGATAATGCTTCCCATTATCACTTCATGTGATGATATGATATATAACAACATCATGTGATGATACTTAACATTAGAACTTCATGTGATGATATTTCACACTAGAATTTCATGTGATGATATTTTACATTAGAACTTCATGTGATGATATTTCACAGAACTTCGTGTGATGATACTTCAGATTATAACTTCAGGTGATGATATTTCACATTATAATTTCATGTGATGATACTTCACATTAGAACTTCAAGTGATGATATTTCACATTACACATTAGAACTTCATATGATGCTATTTTATATTACAACTTCATGTGATGATATTTCACATTAGAACTTCTTGTGATGATATGATATATTAGAAGTTCATGTGATTATATTTCACATCTGAACTTTATGTCATGATATTTAACATTAGAACTGCAAGTGATGATAGTTCACGTTAGAACTTTATGTGGTGATATTTCACATTAGAACTTCATGTGATGATATTTCACATTAGAACTTAATCTGTTATACTTCACATTAGAACTGCATGTGATGATAATTCACATTAGAACGTCTTGTGATGATATTTCACATTAAAACATTAGAACATCATGCGATGATATTTCACATTAGAACTTCGTGTGATGACATGATATATTAGAACTTTATGTGATGATATTTCCAATTAGAACTCCTTGTGACGATATTTCACATTAGAACTTCATATGATGATATTTCACATTAGAACTTCAAGTGATGATATTTCACATTAGAACTTCATGTGATGATATTTAACATTAGAACTTCAGGTTTATGATATTTCACATTAAAACTTGATGTGATGATATGATATATTAGAAGTACATGTGATGCTATTTCCCATTAGAACTGCAAGTGATAATACTTCACATTCGAACTTCATGTGATGATACTTCACATTAGAACTTCATGTGATGATACTTCACATTAGAACTTCATGTGATGATACTTCACGTTATATTTTCACGTGATGATACTTCACATTAGAACTTCATGTGATTATATGACACATTAGAACTTCATGTGATGATACTTCACATTAGATCTTCATGTGATGATACTTCACATTAGAACTTCATGTAATTATACTTCACATTAGAACTTCATGTGATTATATGACACATTTGAACTTCATGTGATGATACTTCACATTCGAACTTCATGTGATTATATGACACATTAAAACTTCATGTGATGATACTTCACATTAGAACTTCATGTGATTATATGACACATTAGAACTTCATGTGATTATATGACACATTTGAACTTCATGTGATTATACTTCACGTTAGAACTTCATGTGATTATATGACACATTAGAACTTTAGAACGTCATGTGCCTAAAGCTTTTTGTACTATCAATCAATCAATCTTTATTTCCTCCATAAGTAGAGTTCATTTACAAATATAGAAAATAGAACAGAGAGAGATACATTTAACAATTTACAGTGAAGATTTCGGAAAACATTCCAGAAAGTCAGTGACAGATGTGCTTTTTGTAATGACTGTTATATAAGCAATGACAGATGTGCTATACAAGCAATGACATATGTGCTATACAAGCAATGACAGATGTGCTATACAAGCAATGACATATGTGCTATACAAGCAATGACAGATGTGCTATACAAGCAATGACATATGTGCTATACAAGCAATGACAGATGTGCTATACAAGCAATGACAGATGTGCTATACAAGCAATGACAGATGTGCTATACAAGCAATGACAGATGTGCTATACAAGCAATGACATATGTGCTATACAAGCAATGACAGATGTGCTATACAAGCAATGACATATGTGCTATACAAGCAATGACATATGTGCTATACAAGCAATGACAGATGTGCTATACAAGCAATGACAGATGTGCTATACAAGCAATGACATATGTGCTATACAAGCAATGACAGATGTGCTTTTTATAATGACTCTTATACAAGCAATGACAGATGTGCTATACAAGCAATGACATATGTGATATACAAGCAATGTCAGATATGCCTTTTCTAATGAGTGCTATACAAGCAATGACATACGTGCTTTTTGTAATGACTGTTACATAAGCAAGGACAGATTTGCTATACAACCAATCATATATGTGCCTTTTGTAATGACTATTGTACAAGCAATGATATATGTGTTATACAAGCAATGACAGATGTGCCTTTTGTAATGAGTGCTATAAAAACAATGACAGATGCGCTATGCAAGCAATGACAGATGTGCCATTTGAAACAAACGAAAAGGAAAACGCACAGAGACAAGTAATATCTGGTATAAAAAATAAAGTTATGTAGACTGTGGATGTAATGTAATTGCAGTAAATGGATACGACCAAATTTACCCTTATAAACTTACAAAATGTTATCTTAATGAATGCAGGCAACTTTGTGTCGCATTGTATTAAATCTCTCAATCTCTCTCTATATATACAAATATACATGTGACCCAGGACTTGTCATGAGTGAGTGAGCGAGTGAGTGATTGATCGCGATGCAGGATTCCTGGGCTTCACGAGTACTAACATCGATTCCCCGCCAAACTAACAAAAGCCTCTGGCATTCCTTCTCTGGTTCTTTAGACGGACAGCATCTCGAGCAGTACGTTTCGTGATTACGAAAAGCACTTGTCTTTCACGCATATGAAAGACAAGGAATTGAATATAATTCGAAAAAATTATATCCTTCGAGTCTGGTCAGGTATCATTTGTATTTGTATTCTGTATTGTATTTGTCTTGTATATAAAGTATGTGCTTTGTATTGTTTTAGGTTTATCTCGTACCATTTCATTTGGTAATAAATCCCACAACTAAAAAGCGAGTGTTATCATTTCAACCCGAAATAAGAAATAGCTTACATCTGGCGCCCACCGTGGGACACGTGGGATAGAGAGAAATCGTATTTACGGGTAAACCAGACCGAAGGACCGCTACCAAGGGATCACGAAAAGGAGTCTGCATTTGAAAAAGCCAGCATGGCGGAGGACGCTAACGCGCCCTTTAAAGTGATTTGGTGTTCTTTTCCGGGCCCGAAAAGGAAAATTGTGCACATACGTTCTACGTTAGTACTGTTTCTTTAGAGATGAAATCCGAACTATGATGACAGTACAAGCTTGCGTTTAAGATTGTCAAGCGTGCCAGATGGTTTTGAGGGAGTTATTTAGAAGTTTTAGCATATTTTGAAAAATAAAGCAATTTTGTAGTGATATTGATATCCACATTGAAAAAAACGTATGCCTTTATTGATTTTTTATCGTTGGTAAATAGATTGATTTTTTCCTGAAGCGCGGTTATACAACCAATCGCCGTCGTGCGATTTGTTTGCCGTGGTTAGATAAACGCGCGATTTTTTAGGGCTCTCTTCATGATGGCTACAGGTAAGAAACCCATGACAGATAAGGAGATGATACATGCATTGAATGCCAGTGGGTATGTGGTAATGCACGCGGGGGCCCCACTTAAACCCGTTGTAACCCAGTCAAATCTGATATACCCCCGTCTACCCCTTTGTCGCAAAGCACTCCAATTGCAGGTTGGGATAGGTTTGCTCAGGCAGCTTGGATTATTGAGTATGGACATCAAGCCCAAGGTTCAAATAGGTGCTTCAGCACTATTTGGTGCTTCCCAGGGTACTTCATCCGCAGCCAATGCTACGCCCACCCCACCCACTTCCACCGTAGTACCTAAGATTCCTTTCTTTTCGGGGGACGACCCAACGCAGAAAGATGACGTTACATACTACGAGTGGAGCAAAAAAATGTCTTATACCTGAATATCCCCCAACGATCATGATTCAGGCTCTCAGACGGTCTCTACGGGGCAGGGCGAGACATACCGTCATAGCATTAGGCGAGAAAGCATCCATTGAAGCCATATTGAAGCTCCTAGATACTGCCTTTGGAGATATGTCGACTCGAAGCATGATTATGCAAGAGTTTTTCAACTCTTTCCAGAGAGTAGGGGAATCGGTGACTACCTTCGGTTGCAGGCTGGAGACACTTCTCCAGACTACAATCGAAGCGGGCCACATCAGAGAAGAGGATAAGGATGGCCTCCTCAGACAGAAGTTTTGGTCTTCACTGAGGAGTGAACTCCTCAAGAGCCACACTCGCCATAAGTTCGACTCCATCACTAACTATGACGAGTTACTGCGAGAAATTAGGATGGTCTACAAGCAGATGAACTTGCCGCAGGGACGCTGGCCCAATCCCCCCTAAGAAAGTACACCACCAGTCCATGGTAGAAAGCGGCCACGAGAGATGCCAGGTGGAGAGAGATTTCGACTTAATGATCCTACAAAGAGAGGAGAGATTAGGATCTCAAATCAACGCTCTTGCTAAACAGCTGCATGAACAGTCGATACTCCTCAGCGAACTGACTGGAATTAATAAAGGGCAGGATAACAGCAAAAGACATGGCCAAAATGACGACAATAACAACCGATGCCACTACATCAATAGGGGCCACGACTACTACCGGGAAAATCGGGGAAACGGTAACCGAGGTAACGTCAACCGATGGCGTGACTACGGTAGAGGAGTGCAGCAGTTAAAAGAGTAACCGCCTCTGTAGATGGCCATACGGAGGTCGGTAACCATCCTAAAGGCCAGAATACGCTATTTCAGCGCTTGGTTGGTTCTTCCAACACTAGTATTGTTTATTTAAACAATGTTCCAGTTACTGCCCTTATTGACAATGGGTCCATGGTGACTACCGTATCAAATAGTTTTTATTTGTCGCTTAGTGATAAGCCAGTGCTTCACTCTCTTGAATCGCTTGGTCTCAAAGTGACTATTGCAGACGGCTCTTTTCTGTCTTATCTGGGATACATTGAGTATCCGATTTTAATGCAGTTTTTTTCTGATTTTGATCTCAGTGTCCCCATTTTAGTTGTACCAGATACAGAGTCCAACCGTACCTGTCCTGTCGTTATTGGAACAAATGTCATTCGTTTATGTAGTGATTACATCATTGATAATCCTCTTACAGATAGAATTCCAGATACATGGAAAATTGCTATTGATAGCATTGAGTGTAAGTCATTTACAGTAAGATCTACCAATACGCATACCGTCAACGTTGCGCCGTATGAAACCATTACTATCAACGGCATTACCCGCAATGCTGATGCTCATATAGCAGAAGCGGTTACAGAAAACTTGGGAAACTCTAAACAGTTTACAGTCTGTCCAAGGGTGATCAGGGTTGATCAAAAGGGGTCATATTCCAAGGTTCAGGTTAAACTTTGCAATATGTCTGCCAAATGTGTGACGATCAGGCCCAAATCTGAATTATGTCTCATAAGTGAAGTCAAAGTTGTTGACTACTTAGCTTCTGATTTTACCCCCAGCATGTCCAAAGACAGTGGACATTCTCCTCTGGAAGATCTGAAGGTTAAGATAGATATTGAAAATCTTACCCCAGAGCAACTGGATAGACTCAGGCAAGTATTGGGCAAATGGGACTGCATATTTTCGAGGGGGCCCACAAACCTGGGAAAGACTGGTCTCATCAAACATAAGACAGTGCTTGATGACGATAAGCCTTTCAAAGAGCCATACGGGAGAATACCCAAGGGGATGTATGAGGAGGTGCGTCAGCATATTAAGGAAATGTTAGATGCTGGTGCAATCATGGAATCTGATAGTCCCTACTCCTCTAATGTTGTGTTGGTCCGGGAACGTGATAACAGCCTACGTTTCTGTATAGTCTACAGGACCCTCAATGCAAAGACCCGGAAGGATGCTTGTATGCTTCCACGGTTTGATGATACTGTCGATGTCTTGCAAGGGGTCAAGTTCTTCTCCAAGCTGGACCTAAGGTCAGGCTATTGGCAAGTTGAGATGGAGGAAGAACACAGGCAATATAAAGCCTTCTCGGTGGGTCTGCTCGCCTTTTAAGAGGCGAACCGCATGAGTTTTGGTCTGTGAAACGCTGGGGCTACTTTTCAGCGTCTTATAGAGAAATGTATGGGAGAAATGCACCTCAAAGAGTGCCTCATTTTCATAGATGATATTCTCATTTTCTCCAGGACGTTCGATGAGCACATGGAACGTTTGGAGGCATCGTTCGCACGCTTAAGTCAGCACGGTCTTAATCTGAATCCCTCTAAATATGAGTTGTTCATGTCCTCAGTCGTTTATCTGGGTCACGTTATATCTGAGGGATGTATAAAGACTGACCTAGAGAAAACCTCTGCGATTAGGACTTGGCAAAAACCTAAAAACATTAAAGAGCTACGTCAGTTTTTAGGGTTCGCTGGGTACTATCGCCGCTTTGTCGAGAGATTCTCGCAGATAGCACAACCATTAAACGCTCTATTAAAGGGCCATGGCAGGACCAAGGCATCTCGAAAGAATAAGTCCAAAAACAAACAAGCAGCTCCTTGGACTTGGGGCACTGCCCAAGAAACCGCCTTTGCAACTCTTCTAGACAAGTTGACCTCTACCCCCATTTTAGCATTTGCCGACAATACTAAACCATTTATCGTGCATACGGATGCTAGTGGATCCTGTTTGGGTGCGGTCCTATATCAAGAGCAAGAGGGTGTGAAAAGGGACATTGCCTATGCGAGTCGTGGATTGAGACCCAGTGAACGACGTTATCCAGCTCACAAGCTCGAATTTTTGGCGTTGAAATGGGCTGTGACGGATACATTCCATGACTATCTCTTAGGTTCCTCCTTCGAGGTTGTCACGGACAGCAACCCTTTAACAGACGTCCTTTCAGCGGCAAAACTTGACGCTACAGGGAATAGATGGGTTGCGGCTCTAGCAAACTACAATTGTTCCATCAGATATAGAGCTGGCAAAAATAACGTTGACGCCGACGGTCTCTCGGGTTTACCACAAATGTTCCCAGACGTGGTGGAAGCCATTTGCCATGTAGCCACTGTCTCGGTACCCTTGATAGGGAGTATTTCGGATGATCCGGCGCCTAATTGGCCGATGAGGAGGTGTTTCCGTCTAAACATTGTAGTAACATCAAGTGGGACAGGGAACAGTTGACTGATAAAACTCTAGCGAAAATTATTGACCTCATGAGTAAGGGTTTTCGGCCCAGGGAGGAGTATCTCCGGAGAAAAAATGCGTCTGTGCAGAAATGTCTCCGCGAATGGAACCGCATTGTAGTTGAAAACGGCATTCTCTACAGGACCACTTCTCTTCATGGTCAATCGATCAGACAGCTCGTGATCCCAGAGTCATACCAGAGCCTAGCCTTGAAAGGTATCCAAAACGATATGGGCCATTAGGGCAAGGAGAAGACACTCTGGTTAGCTAGGCAAATGTTTTATTAGCCGGGTCTGGAGAAGGACGTGAATCGCAAGGTGGAGTCTTGCGAACGGTGCATTCGTAGAAATTAACCGCAAATCACACCACTCGCCCGATGGAGCTCGTCTGTATAGATTTTTGTCTTTTGAGCGATCTAAGGGAGGGTTTGAGAATATCTTGGTGATAACTGATCATTTCACCAGGTATGCTCAGGCTGTTCCTTGCCGCAACCACACGGCTCAGACTACCGCTAAATCCCTTTATGAACACTTCTTTCGATATTACAGTTTACCGGAAAGGCTTCACAGAGATCAGGGACGTAATTTCGAGGGTGGAGTTATAAAGGAGCTATGCAAATTAGTGGACATACAGAAGTCTTGCTTCTCCCCGTTTACCCACAGGGGAATGGTGCCTGCGAACGCTTCAATGGAACGCTCTTAAAAATGCTAGGGAAATTGGAGGAAGAGCAAGAACAAGATTGGAAATCTTACATTGCTCCAATTGTCCATGCATATAATGCTACTAAGAATGATTCCACAGGATTCTCGCCCCATTTTTTTATTTTTTTGGGTGGCACCCCCGGCTTTTGGTTGACGCCTATCTGGGCACTACACCAGATAGTGGCGAGACTGCTGCAGAGCCTCACACATACGCGGAAAAACTGAAAGACCGCCTCCAATTTGCTTACACGGCCGCGGCGAGGGAGTCGAGCAATAGCCATGCTAAGAACAAGCCCTAGTACGATAAAAAGGTCAGAGAGTCCAATCTTGAAGTAGGGGACCGAGTCTTAGTGCGCAATGTTGGGCTAAAAGGGAAACATAAATTAGCCGACAAGTGGTCCAAGGATGTATATCAGGTGATATCAATCCCCAATTTAGATATACCTTTGTACAAGGTAAGGAGGGTCGAGGGTTCGAAATCCATGCGCACATTGCATCGTAATATGCTTTTGCCCTTTGACTACCTTCCTTGCGATCCAGTCCCCAAGAAACCGGTTCAGAAGAAACCGGGTGTACCAAAAGCTACCCCTTTAGAGTCGAGCTCTGAATCTTCGAGTTCTGACTCGGACACCTACCGGTATGTTATACCACACACGACCCGGTTGGACCGGGAAGGAGAATGTTCAATTCCGTGAACACTCTACACGAACTGCCCCTGATAGTAGATCACCATCTATTATCGATCCCCATATTAGCCAGCCTCTTGAAAGCGTAAACTTTCAAACCAGTAGGTCTAGGCAATTTGGCAGTAGTTTAAGTGAACCCACGAGTCATTTTCTACTCCCTCTCACGTCTCGCATGAGAGTACTCAGTTCGGTCCCCCAGAGATATCTGCCGAAAGGTCAGTTCCAAGCCCGACCATATTAGAGGGAGACCCAGACCGCCAGTCTGTGAGGTTGATCCTAAGCCCACCGGCGTCACAGGTGTCACAGGAAGATTCAGGAAAGCAACCGCTGCGGCGTTCAACCAGAGATCGAAAATCACCCGACCGGCTAGGCCAGTGGGCGTATTCGCAAACGGTTTACTACGTGTGAGTTACTGATGACCTATCTGTAGCTTTCAGGCGTGTTTTTTTGCGGTAGACGGTAGAAGTGATGCAGAATAGCCAATGGTATGGTTATTTGTTCTTGTACTTTTTTGCTAAATGTCAGGAGACATTTATACGTAGGGAGGGAGTATGTGACCCAGGACTTGTGTCGTGTACCAATGTGCATGTTCGTCATGAGTGAGTGAGCGAGTGAGTGATTGATCGCGGTGCATGATTCCTGGGCTTCACGAGTACTAACAACGATTCCCCGCCAAACTAACAAAAGCCTCTGGCATTCCTACTCTGGTTCTTTAGACGGACAACATCTCGAGCAGTACGATTCGTGAATATGAAAAGCACTTGTCTTTCACGCAATATAATTCGAACAAATTATACCCTTCGAGTCTGGTAAGGTATCATTTGTATTTATATTCTGTATTGTATTTGTCTTGTGTATAAAGTATGTGCTTTGTATTGTTTTAGGTTTATCTCGTACCATTTCATCTGGTAATAAATCCCACAACTAACAAGCGAGTGTTATCATTTCACCCGAAATAAGACATAGCTTACATACAAATAAATAATATTATCATAAGGGTTCGAGAATTTTAAATCGTACTCTACGACTATTCGAACCCGAATCCACTGGTTACGGCACACACAGACTTGCCTGAAAGCATCAATCCCTTTACCATCTCGACCATGCACCCATCACCAAAAAATGATGCTACAAGGTCGGTGGTACAGTCATTCGTGCGTAGCAGACATACCCGCATGTCGACCCAGTATATAATTATCGAAGTACACAGTCACCTGGATTCCTACTACAGAATTCAAGGTATATAGAAGTTATGATGCAGAATTACAAATATACACCAAACATAGCGGAATGTGCTATCCCTGGATCCTACAGGAGAATGTGTAGCATCATTTTTGGTGATGTGTGCATGGTCGAGATGGTATAGGGATCCGGGTTCGATTCTCCAAAATGTGCAAATTAAAATTCTCTAACCTGTATGATAATATTATGTATTCGTATTTAAAAATTCTGCTAATGCTATCAAGCATTCTCCTTTATGATCCAGGGATAGCACTTTGGTGTATATGTGTAATTCTCTCTCTCTCTCTCTCTCTCTCTCTCTCTCTCTCTCTCTCTATATATATATATATATATATATATATATATATATATATATATATATATATATGGTGTATATTTGTAATTCTCTGTCTCTCACTCTCTGTATATATATAAGCATTGTATATATATATATATATATATATATATATGTATATGTGTGTGTCTTGTATCTCTGTCTAAATGTTTGCCTGTTGTGTCCATCTGTGTGTTTCAAATTCAATACGTCCATGGTATAAAGCATTTCCTCATTATGCAAAATCAGTGCAACGGATGATGTTTTTACCTGCACAGGCGGATGGTATCCAATGACGTGGAACAACATCTAACATTTATTGTATGCCTCAGTGTATCCAAGAACTAAATTATACTTAATTCTACATATTTTCTATCATATAATCTTTGCAATTAATCACAAGGCAGTAGATAAATCCCATCTTAAAATTTAAGCTTTACCGTTTAGCTTTTCTTCTTTCTAATCGTCGTATAGACATATAATGGCTCAATTTTATTTGTATATTGAGATATATAGACTAATATCGCAGTATATTTGTATATTGAGATATATAGACTAATATCGCAGTATATTTGTATATTGAGATATATAGACTAATATCGCAGTATATTTGTATATTGAGATATATAACTAATATCGCAGTATATTTGTATATGGGGATATATAGACTAATATCGCTGTATATTTGTATATGGGGATATATAGACTAATATCGCAGTATATTTGTATATTGAGATATATAGACTAATATCGCAGTATATTTGTATATTGAGATATATAGACTAATATCGCAGTATATTTGTATATGGGGATGTATAGACTAATATCGCTGTATATTTGTATATGGGGATATATAGACTAATATCGCTGTATATTTGTAAGTAAGATGTTGTGCTAAAGAAGAATAAAGTTGTAAGTTGGTCCACTTTAATCACTTTTCAGATGCATACAACAATGGCCTGAATGATTGTACAGATGCATGCAGATTAGCTATATCACTGCTACTGTATTCCTAATGCATTTCCCTGATTTGCACATCAATGGCTGGGAATCTTAAACTTACAGAAAGATAACGAATTTATTGCATAATATACTTAGACAAACAACAGAAGAAATAAAAGATAAAAAGAATCCTGGATTTTTGGCACAAAGAGCACTAAAAGATACATCGTCTGTTTTGTTTTTGCCTTTCACATTGACCTATTTTCGGAAATATTGGCGATACCCTAACTGATAATTTTGCTTGCTATCTGGACGTGCATATCTTCTATATGTCGTTTGCATTTTCTGGTTAGTACAGTCAAACCCACGCTGCAGTCAAATATTTGCACGATATATATTTTGCTAAATGGTAACTAAATCCTTTGTAAAAGCATTGGTTCATACGTAAGACATTCAATCACGTTCGATATGTATTTACTTTTGCAAAAGCTCCCAGTAGATTGAAATAGAGGTAATATGAGAAGATGAGTATCATCATTGCAGACATGGAAAATATCACATTGTGGTATTTCCATTAACGCAAATGTCCAAATATGTTTAGTGCGTTATTTAAGACACTCTGGCAATGGTAAAGACATTAAAATGACACAACTTTGTCATTTTTTACTCTCATGGTTGCAATTTACACCCATGCACATACAGACCATTGTATAATGCTATTGAGTTTTATTGTTTGGCACTTGTATCGGATTGCAAGTGTCTGGTCTCATTTGCAAATTAATGTTATATCAATAACATAAACATAGATTTCATTTAAACCACAAGATTTCTATCAACGACAATAGTTCCAACTGCCAAACATAACATAAACAAAATTATTGGAATGTAAAACGCCGTACATCAATGTATATACAACAATATATGCCTTGTCTTTATATATATATATATATATATATATATATATATATATATATATATATATATATATATATATATATATAATAAGAAATCTGTCATCAGGAGAAATTGAAAAGAAAAGTATTTAGAAAAGTATATTTTCTCTTTTATATTTTCATTGAATAAATAAACATCAGTGCTATTTTTTGGATTTACTTCTGTTGAGGAACATGAACTTGTTTGGAATCCTACTAATGTGCTTCAGATGATAGTAAGAGATTTTAAAATACACTTATGGAGAGAAATAAGACTGTTGAGTTTAAAATTTCGACATCTTTATTAATCTAAAAAATACATTACGCTTGTGGAAGAAGATCTGTATACTTTTCGTAATGCTGTTTTGCAACTAACTTTTATAGATACTCTAACCTGCTAAACTGTCAAGATCATTATCTCATCTAAAACATAACTGTCTCAACATTTCATCAATCCGGGTCTTCATTGAACTACAGCTGAAATACACTGATGCTGCAATAGACTAACTTCAGTGTAAATGGTCAAGTTTATATATTTGTTAATATGCAACTTCAAAATATTCAGCAGTTAAAACATATTGGGATTATATCTTTCATTGATAAGGAATGAAAAATGATGACTCTTATGTATTTTGCTCCCCTATCTGAGTACAATTCATATTAAATACTTCAAGCGTCCATTAAGGATGTCACCCAAAACGGATTTATGACTTTATAGTGATTTGTATTACAGTTTCTCGAAAATATTGATATCCAAAATAATACGATTTTTTTATTTACATGTGCGTCATACACAACTAATCTGCAGTAAGATATTGGTAACTCTCATTCAATTTGTTGACTACTTTTCGTACCATTTTTCACAAACTTATATATTTACAGATTAGGCATTTATATGTCTAAGTTTCTAAAAGTAGGGCAAACAATAATGCAATTAAGTTAATAATATCTGAACAAGAATACTCCAAATTGCACATAATATGTCCGACTAATGACTTTTCTTTGTATTAATGACCTTGACCTTTGAGGTAAGGACTTGACTATTATATGATAAGTAAAGTGTCATGAAAATATATGTCAAAGTTACAAAGTGACAGTTTTGATAAGAAAACAGTCTAATGACTTACATTATCTCTTGTAACTTTGAGCTTGAGGCAAGAAGTATGTCTGTTGGTACGCAAGATTCTGTCCAGTCAAGATATATATAATGCTAAAGTGTCATTAAAGTATTTAAATTGGTTCACAAAGTATATCCGTACATTGAAAGACGTCACTGGTTTATATGTTCCATTGCCGTGATCTTGATCCTGATGCAGGGGTGTGGTTTCTCTATGTGACACATCGCTATCTATGAACATAACTAATTGGAGTTACATTAAAATATCTTCAGTGGTTCGAAAGTTATACTCTGGACAAGGATACAAGTCAGAATGACATTTACATGATATATAACTGGCAAATGTTTTAGTAAATTATCTTCACTATTAAAATTATATTCCAAATAAAAATAAAAATAAAAAGAAACATAATTACATTTTCCCTTGCTGTGACAATAATCTCTAGGCAGGGAGCCTAGCTATGGAATGCGACACGCCGTCTGTACGTGATATAAAACTGGCTAATGTTTTATTAACGTATCTTCAGTGGCTCAGATTTATACTCAGGCCAAGACTACAAGTCACAGAATTGCACTATCTCTTACCCTGACCTTGTCCTTGAGACAGGGGGCTTGACCATGATACACGACACACCGTCATGTCACAATATATATTTGGGCAAAGATTCATCAACAAATCTCCCCAACCATACAATTGAATGTAAAACAAACAGACGGACGGAAAACGCCATAACATGATATATCCGGCTTAAGACTGCCGTATAAAAAGCGACTATATAATGTTAGGGTTTGTTTATTTGTTAGTTTTCCATGATGGGCTATAATGCCCATTAACTCTCATGTTTCCTTTGACGAATTTAAAAAAATAATTTTTAAAAAGTTAATGTTTATACGTACTGCGGGACTTTTTGATGAGCTTTGACATTTTATAAAAACAGCATTGTGTGCACAAACATCAGACAAGTTCATGAGAATAGTAAAGAAATAGTATTATCACAGAAGATAGGTAACAAATTAAGTATAGTGTTACCATGGCTTTATAAACCACATCTGAGGTAAACATACATATATACATTTTGGAATGAATATATAAGTCAAGGAATACATGTACCTACTAGTGAATTAACTAGTTACTTACAGATATACAAAGTAACCACTGCTTTTTACAACATTGTATATTTTTACACTTTACACACATTTTTGAGTGACAAGAATATTTAATACTTATGTATCTTCTAAATGTATTGTGTAAGCATAATTAGAACAATATGTAAGACAAGTTTTATCTTTCTTAAAGTCATTATGACTATACATCAAACGTTTGTTTATTATACACAACTGCAAAAAATGTAGCATTTTTTATTGACATGTGACCAAATTAAAATAAAAACCGCTTTTGATTTCTTCATGACTCCATGCTGGTAAAACTGAAACACGTCTTATCAGTATAAATTGTACATAGACTCTGATTAACGGATAAATCAAGCTCTTTAAAGCAAAATTTAAAATATTAACTTTCTGATTAATATATTCTAGGAATAAATTTGTGTCGTTTCCCTTTTAGATTGCTTTGCAGTAAAATCATTGTTCGTATATGTTCAACAAACAAGTCATTCGCGTAAAATTCATTTTACTTTTTGTTTAGAATTAACTATAGAGTTGCTGTATTTTTAAATTTGCACATATGATGTCTATAATGATTGTATTATTATCTATCAATTCTTGAGGCTGAACGCGTGCCAAACATATGCTATTTCTACCAGGAAAGAAAGGGAGATGATTTTATGTGTTTTTTCTTTGTGAGCATTAATTTATATTCACCCTTATTTATACACAAACGGAATAAGACGAAGATAGAGGTCGACCAGAATGACCTGTTGGTTTGACCTTCAAGTAGAATATTCATAAGAGAACTGGTCGACTCGAAACACAGCCATGCTTTTGTCGGTTGAGCTCTGTGGCGGCGCGAGGGTTCGATTCGCCCGGGGGCAATGTTCTTTATTGGCGCCCCTACCGAGGCGCCCGGGAGCAATGTTCTTTAGTGGCGCCTCTACTTTGCCACAGAGAACAGTTTTTATGTCAGTTGCCAACCTCCACCTCCCCCAATCTAAGCCCTGAAACCGGGGGCTTAGATGGGTGAGGTGGGGTGTTGGAAACAAAACAAAGCTCCTGACGGCGCCCCCCTCATTGGGCTCCCGGGGTCAATTGCCCCAATCCCGCCCAACTCCCCCCAGCGCCGCCACTGGTTGGGCTAGGCCGTACTGAAAGGTCAAAACGGACAGGTTATATAGGTCAATCTCTATATTGTGAAAACTACATGTACTTAATCTGAACAAAATCGTTAATATAAATCCTTATTACTGAGCAAATGTGCATTCATTTTGGTCCAATTATTAACTGACTTTTAAAAAATAGTTATAATCATTACTGCTATTATCATTTTAGGTATTTAAACACATGTGTAAGCACAAATCACATGGTTATGTAAGGAAACAAAAGCTCATAAGTAGATACATCACTGTTATGTGCGGCCCAATCTTTTATTTTAGAGCATCGCATCGATCCAATTGATCGCGTAAATGTAAACGCGCTTTCCTCATTATTAGTCATGTTCTTGTTTCAGTCCTTTTCCTCTCCAGCGCTTAATATTATCAGTTCTACCGTTAAGCAGCCATGTGGGCCGACGGCGGACAGCGGAAGCGCAATGTGTCCTCTGTAACAGGTCCGCGCAAACTAATATTTTTTTTTAAAAGATTTTTCAGCCGGTTTTTTCTTCTTAAATAACAAATTGGAGTATTTTTTTCTAAATGCAATAAAAGTTCACAACCTTTAATAAAAAAAATGACATAATTCCACGTTTCTTTTTTGGTGGTACTAACATTTGCAAACGATGCCTCTTTTGGACTTACGGTACTAATTCAGTTCAATAGTAAACCCATGGAAACACCATTATATTAAAAATTACATAACTTTAGATTTCTGAAGGCTCATGATCAGACCTATATTTCTCAGTATAGACCCATCCTTGATGCAAGCTTCTTTGTAGAGAAAACCATATGTGCGGCTTCATTTTTTTTTGTCTACATATGTTTGAAACATGTGTTTTCAGTTTCGCACATAAATAATCAGGTGCTAATTTCATTGATGAGTGTTCTAAAATCAAGTCTATAAAAGGACTGAAATGCCATCAATAAAATATTGTCTCTATTTTTTCAGTTAAAAATAGAATAAGCTTTCAAGAGATTTCACTTACTAAACTTTTTCTTTTCGTTATCAACCAATCATGGCCTGCTAAAGCCATATATACTCTATTTTATTTTCACCTATTTCTTGACTGGCTCCCATTTGTCCATATAACTAGTACCGTGAGTCGTTTAACGATCATCAGGAATTACAAATATTATACATTCTGTCTCTCCCCCCTCTTTGTGTGTATATATATATATATATATATATATATATATATATATATATATATATATATATAAGAAACAAAAACTGACAAACACACAGTGCAAAACAACAATGATATAAACAATAAGCAGAAAGGACAGTGTGCTGAATTTACGAAACTTTACATGCTTGTAGGTGTAATGAAAGTATTGTTTGAAACTTACAGATATCGCGACTAGTTGGTGTGAACTTTTATGATAAAATGGATCCTTAATACATCTAATATTCCTGCGTATGTAAATTGTTTACAAATTCGTCGACATTTTGCGGCAGTGAAATCCACTATACACTGTCCAAAATTAGAAAGCCAATCTAATATCATGACGTTAATAATGGTTTTTCAGTTGCAAATATCCTTTTACTCCAGCGACGCTGACAGTAAAAATCAATTTGACACAGTAGAAACACAATTAACCATGTCAAATGATCAGATACAAGACTGTAATATAATCTCGACATATCAACATGGTGTCGAGATGATATATTATTGCATATTTCTAATACATTATACTGGTTTTTGTATGTACATCTTTAAAAAAAAATGTGTCATTTGCATACTACAGTTTAGGTCTAAATTAAACCTGTTTTCATTCTATCACATAAGAACGTGGCTGGATAACACGACAATAAAAACCGAGTACACCCTTTGGAACAATAATCTTGTAGAAGTCATCAATTACAAGTAATCAAGTAAGGCATCGTGAGTTCTCAGTAGTTTCACAGTAGCACAAATTGCTTTGTAAAAGTGAGAAAACAAAAGTTAGTCACACTGTCAATGTGATCCTTTATTTTAATATCAAATATAGATTCCAAGTAAATAAATAGATCTGGTTGTATGTATCCAAGCAAATAAATAGATCTGGTTGTATGTATCTGCTTGCAATGGATAGTATTGTAAACAGATAATGAGCAAAAGTGGCTCTGTTTTCGAAAAATGACTGTTAGCTTCTCTATTTTAATATCTTTGACAAATCAAGCATAAGAGACAAAATGCAGTCCATACCTATTTAGTGAAAACTCGTCTGAATGAAAATATATGTATAAACTTCGGTCTATATATTACATATTTAGATATATAGATACATGGGAATGTGTGCTTTATAAACATTGTGCAACACTTTCGCGTAAATTATTTTCCGGACTGATATTGAAATCGGGTCTTTAACCAAATTCCTGACAAGGAAAGATTTGCTCATATTTCCTTGTCTCTTTTGCTTTGTTTCCAGCTTGCTGAGAGAAGGTCCGTTTCCAAAGTACGACGTTGTCCACTAACGTTGAGTGTACATCTCCGGAACCAGAGTTCAATATGCACTAAAATATGACATGGACTTATAAAACCGACTTGCATAGGTTAGTGGAAGTCTTTAAATTACCATTATGAGATAATCATGTTCATATGCAAAAAAAAAAGAAAGCAATAATCTCTCTCTCTCTCTCTCTCTCTCTCTCTCTCTCTCTCTCTCTCTCTCTCTCTCTATATATATATATATATATATATATATATATATATATATATATATATATATATATATATATATATATATATATATATATATATATATATATATATATATATATATATATATATGTACGTTGAATCAGGCATTAGATGAAACACGTGTTCTTTACAATCGAGCTTACAGATTTTATTTCACAAACAGAGCTATGTATAGTAGTCTTGAATATACTATTTGACTCTTTTCTTAATCTGTCGATCCATTGGCTCGTAAATTCCTAAAAAATAATACCATAGTTAAGGTTCAGATTGTTGAATAGAAAGGGTTGAAATAATCAGTTTGTATTTTCTCAAATGAAAAATATTATTTTTATTGTTACCAGATTTCTATATAGATACCACATACATTGTCCTTTTGTAGATAAATAAATTGTAGGGTCAAAGAACCGCTAGTTTAAGTATGTAATTTTAAGACATGTCTTTGACGCGCTGTATTTCCTTGTAGTGATTTACTCAGACGTACTCTGTACCTCATGATCACGATCAACAGCTCAAAATATAACGATTCAACTTTTCAGCATAGTGGATACACCATACAAACAGTCTGAGGACCTAGCAAACACATTCATTATTTTGAATAAAACATAATATAAATATTTCGATGACCGTATGATATGACTTGTGATTTGACCCTTGTATCGGCATAATCATACACGTATGAAATGGCGATGAAAAGAATGTGCCAACTTGCTTTACTACTTGAAGAAAGAAAACGTCACTCTCCTATCTATTGTTAATTTTAATGTGATTTATGCCTGTTTAGAATTATTAGTATTTTAACAACCTTTAATACCTCACTAGTGTGATGTAATTTTAGGGATAAGCTAAACATTTCATTTAATGTTTTAAACGGCACTTTTTTCGGCTTCGTTTCCATACAACACACCGAATAATGAAAAGTTTATTTTAAAAGAAACTGTTCATAAGAAATAAATGTGCAAAAAATGAGAAACAAATGGAGTAAATCGATTTTGGTTCACATACATATAATATCCTAAATTTAAATTTGTGTGTTTGGTTTTAATATCTTAAACTTCCTGACCAAACAATAGGGACAATCCGCTGTATTTTCGTGTCAGATAGATAGAGTATCCACATATGGAACAAGATTGCTTTAGGTTTACGTTTAGCTACAAAAAAATTAGCAAGTGAAAAGAAAATCTATTTGTAATTCCTACTATTTTCAAGTGTACAAAGTATTTCGGACTTATAGAAGAAGTCGATATATGTATTTTCACATTCTCTTCCTTTTTAAGGCTCTGTACATGCTCTGACAAAATGTCCTTCAACGGTTATCTGATGTATACCCACATGTCTCATTAGTACAAATACATGTAAAAGTTCTCATTTAGTAGTCAACATCATTGAAACTGATTGATGACGAAAAGGAATGAATCTTTGAATTAAATACGTTGTCAAGAAAACTGGTAATATATAAGAAATGTCATTGGTATAAGAGATAACAACATTAGCCAATATATGGATCGCTTTGTGCTTCTGTATAAAAATCCTTAAATCAATAATGATAAGTTATTTTTAAAAACCCCGTCAATTGACCCTATGAAATGAAAGTGATTATATCTTGATTACCTTTAATATATCGATATAATAATGATCGTGATTTAATCGATAATTATTTTCAAACAGTCAATGTTTGTGTAATATACCTATAATTGGTGTTGTATTTTCCTCATGTATTCCACCATATGATAGACAAAATAATTGAACATATACATACATTTACAACTAAATGCCTTTTTTTTCACAAAGTTCTTTCTTATTTAATTTATCGCTTTGAACCTCATCAATTTACATGTTAGCTTTTCTCTGGATTAATGCCGTGATGCATTATTAGTTTCAGATGTTCAGCTAATATATTAAAATGTAAAGTTTATTCGTGCCAAAAACAAATTCAGTGTGCTGATGGATTATGATATTTGTAAAGATTACATTTGCATAAGTACTTATTGAAGCAATACTCCTGTAACCATAGCAAGAAAAACTACGCGCTTTTTTATATTAATGTGCGCATACTCTATGGAAAATGTGTGGTACCAATATTAAAAAATGAATGTCTGGAAAGGCAAGTACCTGGCTTGACGTGAATAAAAGATGCGGCTGGTTACTTTAGCATGAAGGTTGACTTTAATTTGGTTCCTTTGATATTTTTTTATTTTTTTCAGAGATGGTAAAGCCATGCACTGTGTGGTCCATATTTTTAAATTTGGAAACAAAGTAGATAAACTTTCATTTGTCGTCATAAGTGTTATAAATATCCAATATTGTATCAACAACAAAAAGTTTTTTCTTTTTGCAGACTTTTCATTGTTTATGCGCTTGTCCACTCTATTAAATATACGCCATCAGATTAAGATTTTCAGAAATACTTCACTTAAAGCAAGCTAGTGCAATGACTATCTATCCAAGTTCAAGTCCAAGACCACAATATACACGGTGAAATGTCAACTTTGGTAAGTAAAAACCTGACTGACATTGAGTTGCTCCATGTCGTGATAGAATTGATTGTTTGATCTTGGATTCTACCTCACGCGGTGGCTGACACCTTGTCGATTCCCTTTGAGTTATAATTGGCTGTAGATGTGAGCTTATTAGCCTATAACGTACAGAACACAAGATCACCCAATAGGTAGTTTTTACATCTTGTTTTATGAGAGCAAATAACAACACGCCTGCAACCGCTTGACCAATCAGATAATCAAAACATGTATGTATTATGTTATACTTATTCAACTTAGCCGTACCTGTCGGATTTGAAATTAGGCCTTTAAAGAATGTTCGGATGAAGCGAATAAATCTGAGATATAATCAGAAAAAATATTATAATGATAAATACCTGCATGTGTAAAGGAAATAATATGATTATAACATCAGTAACTATGCTTACAATGGATTGTAACCAACATATGCGGAAATATGTACCTGTGAGATAATGTTTATATGACTCGCAACAGGTCATTCATTTACAGAAAAAGTCTTTTATTGATGTCAATTTAATTTTCTCGAAATAAAACAGGTAATGACAATTTGGAAGGTTACCATACAACAGGAGCTTAACAGCAGAGAAACAGATGAACCCTTTCTGAAAATATAGATGTTTTCCCATGCTTTTAGTAAACATAATATAATTTCCGTTTTATTTTATTTTCCGATTCTCCATTTATATGCCGTATTTGTTTCACAAAACCTATACAAGACAATATTTAAAAAAAAAATAATGTTTAAGCGTATTGAAGATGTATATATCTAAAATAAATATCTGGAATTAAAATGTGTAGCACATTTATATTTCAATGGTAAATAATGATTTTATTTCTCACAGTTTTTTGTCACTTGAATCAGTAGTATTAAAGAGTGCAATATAGAAAAGTATACGAAAAAGGAACTTTTAATATGATTGGCATCCGTAAAGGTTGCCATGGTTACAAAAACAATTTAGCACATGTTTTTTAAATACTTAAAAGATTGCGGCAATGATATAAGAGTGTGAATGGAAATAAATACGGCTGCTGCAACTCCTGTCTATGTGTTTGGAGAGCCATCAGATGATAATTTATCAAATGTATCATATTATGATGAATGTATAGATGTGACATAGATAACAATAGACCATTACTCCAATAATGGGTTTATTGATATCATGGGGAACTTTAATGCTAAGCACCAGCAAACGACCGTGTTGTCAGTTTTGTCGTACAAAAGAAAGTTGTTTACATTTTAGGTACCAGATCATCATATAGTCTTTTGCAAATTACTTCTCGTCATTTATAGACCAAGTACACAATTTATCCACCATTTCTATTCGTGGCACAGAGCAGATCCAGATATTTTAATTCAGTACCAATTAGAAGGTTTTAATTGATTGTCTTCAGTAAATGTTTATGTTCCGAATTTTAGACATCAGTTAAAGGAGATGATTAACATCATTGTCTCCATCTTTAAAAAAGCCTCAGAGAAGGCGATTCCCTATAACAGCTTCAACCCATATTCACAACTTTATTAATTTCCCTAAAACCAAATAATCTCACAATAAAGGCATTAAAAAAATGGGTATTGAGCGGGTAAGCATGCGGTATACAATATGATCCATACTGAGAGTATAAACTTACTATAAGGAAGTTCAGACAATTTTAGGAACTGGTCATCTCTGGATACGAAGGAAAAGTTAATGATGATTTAGATGGGGACGCAGAACTTGATGTGAGGCTGTTCTGGAAATTATACACAAGACATACAAGAAAACGCAGCTGCAAAGACAACTCTTCCTTCAGATTTACGTATAGGATACAATCTCCACAAAGTATTTCCGGTTTGATTTGCCGATTATTTCAAAGAACTGTGCACACTTTCTTCTTCCAGAACAGCCAATGGAAATATTGCCCTACCTCCAACGAACGGAAACTACATGCAATATTTTGATAATGATTTTTTCCCTGAGGAGATTGAATTAGTTGTCAAAAATATAACACTTAAGGAGTCTCCATAGATATATTCTATCCAAAACGAACAAGTGCCTTGCGGGCAAAGAGGGGTAATATAAGCTGCTCAAACGTTATTTAATTCTATTTTAAACTTGCAAGCCATGCCGGACAGCAGGGAAATTGGAGTAATCATCCCAAATTTATGACGGGTTGGTAAAATAGAGATGTTTCTGATAGCTATAGAGCTGTAAAATTGCACTGTGTTTCATGCAATATCTTGGAAAAATGTAAACGTAATATAATTCGTTCGCAAGTGGACCCAAACTAAAAATTCATACGCTTTCCGAACCCAAAAGAACATAGATTTCAGATAAACTTCAGTTGCATTACTGCATCATTGAGTCTTCATGAAACCGTATATACCAGCCTTGAAGAAGGCATTCACGTGTACGTAGCATTCTTCGATATTAAGAAAGCATTTGGCATGAAAGTGTGTTGAAAAAGATCATAAATTGTGGAATACCTGGTAATACTTATCTCGTCATAGTCGAATCATATCGAAAATTAAAATCATGGTTTCGATCAACGACTCGCATTATCGGCATTTTTATGTCCATCAAGGTCTACAACAAAGTGGAATTTTATCCACTTTTCTAAATGTATTCTACATCGATAATCTCTTAGATGAGTTAGAGTAGTCGCAATTAGATGCACACATATGTTCAGCCTCATCAGGCAGTCCTGCTCTTGCCCAAGATCTTTCTCCATTTAGCTACTAATCCTAGGCGTCTTGAATTTATGCTTAATCTAGCGAACGTGTATGAGTGGCATTCAGGTACAATGTAGCTTAGAGTAGTGTTGTGTGCTTTGGCCAGAAAATGAAAAAGAAACAATTTGATTATATTTGGACAGCTGGAAAAAGCAAACAACCTATCTCGAAATCCAATAAACACTAAGGTATATTAATGACTTTAGGTATGAAATGTTCCGTGAAACTTGAAAAAGCTTGCTCCAAGGGACACAAGTTATTGTATATACTTTTTGATGTTAGTAGAACTAGTCTAAAACTCTTAACTGCAACTGACATTGACAAGAAAATAGTTCTATCTCGGTCCTATAGGGATGTGAAATGTAGTCTAATTTGACTGCATCAGATATTCGAAATCTAAAGATTATTTAACACAAATGTGCAAATACACCGGCAATGGTAGAAAAGTTGCTGGGGTTATTTGGCAAAGTTGCAGAGATTTACAAAAGACAATTATGCATCTTCTAAAAACTTTGTCATTTCCTTGAAAGCACAAAGACAAAGCAGATTGTCCTGCTGAAGTTGTATACCATTTCGATCAAACACAACTTCAGAACAGAGTGGTTTTATCAA
Source organism: Margaritifera margaritifera (assembly GCA_029931535.1). Lineage (NCBI taxonomy): Eukaryota > Metazoa > Mollusca > Bivalvia > Unionida > Margaritiferidae > Margaritifera > Margaritifera margaritifera. Next base: position 329,141 of record JAQPZY010001505.1, read on the forward strand.
AGATATATACAAGATACTAGAGAAACAAGACTTGTTCCCATTTCTGAATAATTATGTTTAGTTCAAAATACTTAAATCCAAAAGGCAGTGGAAATCTATTTCTAAAGAAAACTGTTTCCTTTTGCGAAGAAGTTTGAGAATATAATTCTTCATGACAATTATTTCCAACGATTTAAGTGCTAACTAACACCTTCCATACTTTGGGTGATACCTAACACTATTAATGAGCTTAAACTTATCCAAGCGCCAGTTTCTTGTTGGTTTTTGTCAGTTCCTGAAAGATCTCCATAAGCATACCCACACTGCCGGGGTGAATACATTAATGTTGTTCTACACTTTCTTATCTCAAGTAGTGTCACAAAAAATGTGAGAGAGGTTTGGGGCATATATTATTTATATATATTATATTGAACTTCTTTATTTATATTTTATATCTGATGATGATTTCATTTCATTGCTCATGTAATGGGTAGACGAGAGGAACATGTCTTGATGATGATGACAATCATCATAGATTCTTAATGTCATGATCAATATTTATTATATATTTCATAACAAAATATATCAGTGGGAGAACAATGATAAATTTCTTTTCCCATTTAGGAATGATATCTGCCCTTATGTATGTTATTCACACCTGTATTTCCATATTTGGGTCTATTTCACTTTTTTCTACTTCTTCTCCTTTCTCTCTCCCTCTCTCTCGCTCTCTCTCTCTCTCTCTCTCTCTCTCTCTCTCTCTCTCTCGCGCGCGCGCGCGCGCTCTCTCTCCATCATGATGAACAGATATTAAAATGTGTCAATACTGTATACCTTCTAGTATGTAATCAATGAGGCTGCGCCATCAAGAATACATAAAACGAACCCCAAGCAAGAAAAAGATTTTAAGTAATAATTAGTTTTCCACATATATCATGCAAATTGTCATTGACTTAATTTACATGACCCGTTGCTATTTGATATTCTGTGTCATCCATACAGTATAGTATACTTGTTACACTCTACAACAAGCGGTACAAGTTTTTAGGAAAAACTTTTAGTTGATTCAATATAGTAATACTATTGTACAAGTAGCGACTTTAAATCTCATTACAATCATAATCATGTCTGAAAACGATGGAATAATCAGGCATTGATGAGTGTTGATTACAAATCAAAATTAGGTGACAATCGAAATTTTGGATGCAGCGTATGTTACATAAATAGACTGCTAGCTTGTCACGATCAGACAAAAATTCACGTTTGGAAAACCCAAAGCCTTACAAATAAACTCATAACCATTACAATCTGTTGTTTAATGATGTTACACTCTGAAGTCTGTCGGATACAACCGTTCTGTCATATTTCTACAGCAATGTTCATTGTATTAATTCGCGCAAGAAATGTGTTAACAAAACAAACTCTCTTCATTTCGTATGAAAACAGTAATTACTTTGACATAATACACAATTTGACACATTATATCTTCAAGCTAAATTTGTAAAAGGTCGCTGCCCAAAAATTATTGTAAAATTTCGGAACATCTTTCAATCAGTGTTGTACTGCGGCCATTATACATTGTTACAGAATGGAAAAAACAAATTAATGCAAATCGATGATTTTTGCCTGAAATATATACAATATATAAGAAAATTTACGTTATCTACCTCAAAAAGATACATATCTCTATGTATTGGATCTGCATACATAATATGCTGTAATAATGATTTTATTGATTTTTATCAACAAAAGAACATTTTGCTTTCTTTATTTTGGACCCATAATCATGTTTTATGGAATTTCTGACAAATATCGCAAATTACCAAACCTAACATAATTTTATTCAAGGAATACAGAGGACGGAATTTGAACAAATAATTAAAGACTATATTGAATAGAAAAGAACAGAAATATCTGACAGTCAATTATTCGACCTGTATAATATACACAGAAAAATGCTGATTTTACGGATGTCAATCGATCTGGAAACGAAAATAAAATAAGGTTGTGACATTTTAGAACTACTAAAAGGAATTTTGAGTATCTGCCTATTCTACCTTTTACCTTTTACCTATTGATTAAGACATTTGTAAAATACGAAGAATTGGCAGTCGTAAGCTAAAGCAGAACAGTTGTTTTTGAAAGACCTGGAGAAAAACAATGAATTAGGTCAAAACATGTTGGTTCTCTATGTGATAGACACGATAACCCGCTCGTTTATTAGTATTATTATGGCACAACGTGTTATTCTATCTCTTGTTGTAAATTCCCCCTAGCAATTTTAACATGTAGGAGTCCAGAATTTATCTTAGATTTTGTGTTTAGTCTCTGTTTTGTATATGTAAGCTGTTTATTCCCCTGACGACGAGCGTGTTTAGCTCGGAACGTTGGGAAACCGTTTTGAATGTGCGTCGTCATCAATTTTTGTGTCAATATCTATCTATCTATCTATCCATCTATATATATATATATATATATATATATATATATATATATATATATATATATATATATATATATATATATTTGCTTTTTGCGTGTGCGCACTTGTTTACGGGCTATATGCGTATATATATATATATATATATATATATATATATATATTATATATATATATATGTATGTATTTGAGGACAGTACTCAAAATACTTATATTTCTAGTCCAAGATCAGAACAACGGGATCTTGGACTAGAAATATAATTATTTTGTGTACTGTCATCAGGTATATATATATATATATATATATATATATATATATATATATATATATATATATATATATATATATATATATTAGTCCTGTAGTTTCGAGAGAGAAAGAGAGTTACATACATACATGAATGACTTTGCGAGAGTTATCTAAGAAGGGAATAACTCGAATACTCTTTTAAATGTATGTTTGGACATTTCTCCATGACACCCATTGAAAATGACTTTTCATATCAAATGATGGGCCTGTAAATAAGTTCGTTAACTATCAGATTCTAAGTCGCAAAATCTCTTTAATATCATTATTTCATAATTAACTCTAAACAGATACATTGCACTGGAAGTTTGTACATTCTGATATAGTTCGTTCTTTTTATCAAGTCATATATAAATAGGTGCTTCTTCGAAAGAGGAAATGTACTTCATGAACAATTTGTGCTTTTCTTTTCATCCCTTAGAAATTGTATTTGCTTTTTGCGTGTGCGCACTTTACGATCTATATACGTTCAGAAATTGTACTCAAATGGAAATAAATCCTGATTTATACACATCGCGGCGGAAGTCATTTCAAAGTTGAGACAATGCAATCAAGTTTAAAGGAAATGTAATGCTTTGCATCACAACTATATTGCTTAGACTTAGCTAAAAGATACTGTATATCTTCCAATAAAACCCAACTGCAGCCTTTTTGTACTGTAACTAATTACATTGACAATTCAAGTAGGGTTTAAAAGGTCTGGGTACCTCGGATTTTATTTAGTTAGTCAAGAACGAACATTTATTATACTAATGATAAAAGGAAACTTGGACATTGTGTTCATTAACACCAACCTTAAAACCAATGGAATAATTAGATTTGGTTTTGGATTCTGATTGTATAGGGTGGTTTTGGTTAAGTATTGACCAATAACGATGGTTCATGTGTCTCGTTTCCTGCCCTTGGGTACTTCGTTCTAATCTGTCTACATCAATAAATAGGTATCGACTCTGATATTGGTAATATCCATTGAAGTTACATAATGCAAATGTTGCTTTTTTTATTCAATACTCGTGTTAATGAATACTTATATATCTATATCTATCTATATATATATATATATATATATATATATATATATATATATATATTTATATATATAATGATTGATTGGTGGAATATTATACAATGCCGCTGTACAAAAATGGATGACAAAAAGATTGAGAGAGGCAAAGATAGATATATTTTTAATCTTTGAATTTAATTTCTATGCATAGCTTTTACAGTTCGTAAATAATTATAATACACTTCGCACTTTTTCCAATTGAGGATAAAACAACATAACAGTACTAATAATACAAAGATAAATAATAATTCATTCAAACTTTTTAAAATCCATCGAACATTTTATCATCCGGAAACCACCCATCCCTATCTTGGTACTTGTCCTACTTTCATGTTATGTCCTTATCCTCTTGCCTAAATTATCTTGTTCATTTGAAATGAGATAAAACATTCAGCAAGATGCCTGTAAGAGACTATTTTTCTCAAATTGACATATCTTTTTTGTTTCTGCCCTTTTGCTGAGAGACAATCAATGTCCGGATCAGAATGGTGTCATTTAATTGCAATAGCGGATTTCCTAGATCAGTAATCAGTTCTGAATAGCCTCATTACAAAACGTTCTTCAATACAACCTGCTATTGGCGGTGTTCAAAAGAAAATAGCATGACTCTCTGTTACAATCCTGTTGCTACTCTATTTCTTCCCTATGTCTTTGAAAATTTGTTGTACCACTTGCATTTACGCTTCACATATATAATTTCCTACAGCAGTAGAGATATCATCTGAAAGCAATATAATTCAATGTATTTTGATATCTTATTTTGTCATTCCTTAGTAACATATGAGGCAATTAATGCATGACAAAGAAAGAAGTAGCATATATACTATTTTATTTTGATGAAAATCAAGAATTAAGATACGAGTTATTAGGCAATATTTTCACAAGAAAGAAATAGTATTTACCACTAGACTGCTAGAGGTATTAAAATTGCTCTAATTTGACTCAGGCAATGCAGAAACAGTATTATCTTCCCCATTCTAAAGTCAAGAAACTCTTTCTTGTATAGTTAAAATATATCACTAGGACGTCTTCTCAAGCGTATTGTATACTTGTATGCGGGTAATCCGGTCAATGTAAATAAAATATATTGTGTTGTACTAAGGTGACATGAAAATATAAGTGTAGGTTTTCGATAAAAAGAGTCAAACTGTAATAAAATTCGGAGATCTAGTACAATAATGCACCAGCGTCGTGCCAGATATTGATGGAGAATTGACTCTAAGACATGTATATAGCCATCTGTGTACATTATCTGGATGATATCATCAATTGTATTAGAACATATGACGAGCGCCTTAGAAAATGTAGCAAAGGTTTTAGAATACTTCGCGAATGGGGTTTGAAATAGTGCAAGTTCTTCAAGAAAGGAGCCGTTTAAGTCTGTCATATAATATCACAAGGATGCGTTATGGCCGACAGGATTGAACCCAGGGAATGGAAGTGGGGAAAGGAACAGGAGAAAGTATTTCAATAAGTAGTATTAAGGACTGCACTGCATGTCATATAATGGTTGTTTATTAGTGCGAATAGACCATGAAATGAGCATCTTGAAATAGGATACACTTTGCACCTCTTTGAAAAACAAAATGATAATCATTTCCTCAACTATGGTGATAATTCTACTCGATATCATGTATATCATTTTCTTATACCACAGTACACTTTAGGACAGCCACATTTTTAGTGCAATTAGTTATGCTGCAAGTAGGATAATCCCTCTAGCTATATTCTGCCATTTCACGGAAGCACTTTTAATGACCACTCATCCTCAGGTTTATATTGAAACAAACTCTGATTCACATAAAAAAGTTTCAAATTGATGGTAGATTATTTTATGTTTTTTGCATTGTTTCATTTAACTTTCCCCACACAATCAACTTGGATCGAATGTGACTATATTTTTCCTATGTGTTTTTGAGTAGTAAATAAACGTGGATAATAAAGACAATATTTTCCAACCTGTACTGACCATTTGCGACTAAAATCACAACCTTACATTTCCGAAATTGCCGAGAAAACCTTTATTCCATATATGGACCAACAAGAGGTTGCATCGATGTCATCTCGTGTAAGAATATTAGCTTTGAGAAAATAGGGTTGATACATCTTAATCTTTAATGGTATAGACCTTGCTAACGCTCAGGTAAAAACAAACTGCTCTAAATATCTTAAATGCTGAATTCAATACCTACTTTCACTGTTAACAATTTGCACTGTTCTCCCATCAATCACGAATTCTTTATTCTCTGGACAAGTAATCCAGGCTCTTCTCCTGTCTGCAAGGGTGTAATCTGCCACATAATTTTCTCAGCTTGATTTCGTTCTCTTGAATTCGTTATGAAACGAAAGTAAAGCAGAAAACTTCCGGTACTCTGGCGTCACAATCAATGCTATTAATGTATTTGTCTTTTCCAATCAAATTGTTTATGATGTTTCTGAATACAGAGAATACACATCCGATACGTGCTAACATGTTATTAGCACGAATGACAAGATTGTCCTAAATATATCAGCAAAAACAAGTTTTCGAAAACATTCTTCTATGACGTCGAACAGTACGCAGTACTAAAAAGTTCTAACCACAAGCAAAATCACTTCTTTAATACAATCTATTTTTGTCAACATAAGATAATTTGCCATCAAATATTAAAATGTTACTTTACTACAGGTTTGTTGAATATTACGTGCTTAAACAACGTGTATGTATTAACGCTTAACGCACCTCAGCATAAATATTGTGCTAATTAAAAGTAAAGTTCTAAAAAAAAACATTTTAAGTATTTTAAACAGTATGAACCTGCATACTACTTTGAAAGAATGATTGTATTGATTTTATCGACATAAAGCTATTTTGTTTCCTTTTTTTTCTGTTCATAAACATGTTCTAGAGAACTCCTGATAATATGACAAATGACAAAACCTAAGATATATATAGGCAAGAAATCCAATGGACGGATTTTAAACAAATAATTAATGACTATATTGAAAAATAGCAAAGATTCAATTGTTTCGACCCGTATATTATACGTTGAAACATACTTTTAAGATGTGAAAACAAAAGCTCTGCCTAAGGCTGTGACGTTTTAGAACTACTAAAAGGTAACATTAACTTTGATTATCCGTTTTTCGAACTTTTTGTAAGGGTATTGATTAAAATCAGGAGAACATTTGCACACTGATGCAAACTGAGGTAAAATATGAAGATATTGGCAGTCGTAAGCCATAGTATCACAGTTCAGCTCTACATGAGGGAATTTGGACCTGGAGTTCAAGCTATACGGAGAATAAATATCGACAGACAATAATTTGATTTATGTCTATGTGGGAGACTAGTATACAAGATAACAATATTTCAAGTTCAAGGTCCGAGCTACAGTACCACTGGAACTATATTAAAATACACTGATGTAGCCAACGAATTAGTCTTTGATAGGCGCAGGACTCCCAAAAAGTGAGAAAGAAACACAACGGGAATGCTAATAAATACTTAAATGACAAACTATTTCCAACTTTTGTTATATATATATATATATATATATATATATATATATATATATATATATATATAAGCCCCTGGAGAGAGAGAGAGAGAGAGAGAGAGAGAGAGAGAGAGAGAGAGAGAGAGAGAGAGAGAGAGAGAGAGAGAGAGAGAGAGAGAGAGAGAGATAAACAGTTACGGATATACATACATACATACGGCTCAGAAATTCAAGTTGGAAAAGTTACCGTTGAGGGAAATAGATCGAATATTATATCAATTATTGATATGGAACTTTTCCCTGAGACATACTGAAAATGACTTTTCATATGTGATGGATGGAAGAAATTGTTTTCTTGTTGCCGTAAATGGTTTCTTTAAACTTTCATATTCTGACTTGAATTCCTTTTTAATATAATGATCTCATCATCAATTCTAAACAGATGCATTACACTCGAAGTTTGTACATTCTGATAGTTTTCGATTCTGGTCAAAGTCTTATACAAATCGATGATTTTTCTAAAGAGAAAACGTACATCATGCACATTTCTTATATTAGTCTGCGTCTCTTTGTTATTTGATTTGCTTTATCCATGTGTGTGCTTTAAGATCTGTATGCGTCCCCAAACAATACTTCAGATCTAAATAAATCCTGTTGTGTACGCATAGCGGCGGAAATCATTTCAAAGCTGCGACAATGCAATCAAGTTCAAAAGAAATATTATCCCTTGCATTGTTGTCGTTGCCTAGCACATAAATCTTGTTAAAATTGGAATAAAACGTTCTGCAGCTATTTTTCAACGAAACTAATTTCATGGACAATACAAACTAGGGTTTAAAGAATTCACTGACCTTTGCTTGTACTTGGCGAGTCAACAGCTAAAATTCAATATACGACTAAGTACAAAAACTTGGACATTGTGTTCATGAGCTGATTAATATGTATCGCAATTAGATTTCGTTTTGGAGTCTTCCGGTTGCACGGGATATTTTTGGTAACGTATTGACCAATGAAGACTGTTCGGTACGTTTCGTTTATGGAGTTTAAGATGGTTCGTTCTAATCAGTCTACATCAACTGATATAAACAGATATAAGATTTTATACTTTCTGCAAGTGTTGATTATTTTCTTATATATATATATACATAAGCTCAGTTAGTAAAATATTATGCAAAGGTTCCCACAACAATTGATGGAATGAGACAAAGACAGGGAAAAATACATATATCTGCAAACTTCGATTTAATTCCTATGCATATTTTGCACAGCTCATAATATGATACATTTCTTAATATTTACAAATGAACATAAACAAAATAAGAACAGCGATGAACAGAGAAATAATCATTCATGGAAACGATTTAAAATGCGACATGTTAGCATCCGGAAAACACCAATCTCTATTTTGGTATAATAGACGGTGATTATGTAGCTAATTATTGATGTTCTATTTTCATTTTAAACCGTTATCCTCTTGCCTGAACCATCGTGTTGACTTGCAATGAATAAGATATTCAGTCAAATGCATGCACGAGAATAGTTTTATCAAAAGTACAGGTCTATGTTGTCTCTGCCCTTTTGCTGAGAGACAGAAGATGTCCAGATGCAAATGGGATGTCACTTAATGCCAATAGTGGATGTCCTGGATTCGTTTTCAGTTTTCGATCTGAATAGCTTCATTACAAAAGTAATTCATTAAAGCCTGTTATTGGCTGTGTTCAAAAGAAAAATGGCATGACTCTCTGTTGCAATTCTGTTGCTAATCTATTCCTTTCCTATGACTTTGAAAATGTGTCGTACCACTTGTTCTGTCATTTCGCTGTATAGATATGCTTTCATTCAGAGCTAGAAATAACATTAGGAAGTAAGACCATTCATTGTGTTTTGATCTCTTATATTGTCATTCCCTACTAACATATGAGGCGATTAGTGCATAAAAAAGAGGGAAGTACCAAAATATGAAAGAACTGTAATGCACAATAGTAAGCAAATTACTATACAAAAGAAATAGTCGATACTATCTGAATCCGCTGGAGGTAGTTAATTTGCTCTCTTTCTACATAGACAATACAGAGACGGTATTATCTTTTCCATTCCAACGTCAAGGAACTATACGTTTCCTTTTAAAGTTAAAATATGTCACTCGGGCATCTTCTCAAGAGTATTGTGTGCTTTTATGCGGGTAATCAGGTCAGTCCAATTCCAAACATGTTGTGTGTTACCATCGTGCCCAAAAGAAATACGATACCGATGAGCCCAACTACAAAGAAGCAAGGTTAACTAGCAAATTATGGATACAATTTGAGATTATGTAAATGCCATAATCCAGTGCCTAAAATGGCTATTATTCATGAAATTGGAGTTTTAGTGCCTAAAACGTCAGAGCCAATAAATAGTATTATTGCCACTATTGTTTCAGGTGTACTTGTTACAGAAAGCCTCCTGTTGAAACGGATTTAAATAGAAATGAGACTGACATTGTTCCGATCACTCTTGTATTAGACGGATAAGTTAAAAGTTAAAATACAAAAAGATCACGACTTGTTGCTAACTTTTGAGATATTTTTGTGTACTTATTCCAAGAATGTCTCCATATAAAATTGACTTTCACCATTCACAAAATCCTGCCCCTCAACGCTTTGTTTTAATTCCAATAATTCACCTCTGTTTGGAAATGCAGAAGTCGAACTTACATTCTACTTAGGTCGTCCATTAAAAATAGTTTTGTACATTGACGTTCTCAATCCAAACAAACCATGAGAAAAAGAATTCCATAGGACTTGACTACCATAAACACAAAAATACACAACGCGAGGAGATTTATGAATTAAAATGGGCAATACGAAGTAGAGCTTCAACAAAAGTAAAAATCAGTCATGAATTGGTATGTGACCTAGACTGCGCCTTGGAACGACGCCTATATATAGCAACACAATACATATAGGATTTTGTTTTCTTGCTCCATCAAACATGATAGAATAGTCGCATTGAAGTTTATATTCATATTTTTAATATCAACAACTCGTTTGTACCATCTGCTTTAAAGGTCACATACAAACTTGTACAAACTCTACTGAAAGTCATATAAGAAAGGTTGATTTCCGAAATCAACACATATTACGATCTAACTGATACTCATAGAAGGAAATGTGTCACACATGTAGCATCAATGTTTCTTTCTCTTCAAAATTTGTAATTACCTTGATGACTTAAGGCAGAAATTTTTTAATAACTTAATGCCTTTAGGCAGAAAATTATCCCATAGTGTGCTTAATGCAAGGAAGTTACAAAATAATGTTTCGTCAATCATATACATTGCCCGAACATAATCTTAAATCAAGGGATGTATATTTTGACATAAATAAAATTGAATTCAATACGTACAACAAAACTTACGGTATATAATGCTAATTTAGAATCAGGAATCTTGTTTTGATACAAAAAGATACCTTGATTTTGGCTACAAGATCACGGGGAAAAGAAACAAATTATAGAATAAGAAAAATCCCACGAGAGTCAAATATAAAGAGACCACAATGGGGACATACAGGTGGAACCTCATATTCGCTTACTTAAATTGTGTAAGTAATCAGGGCTTTGCATTTCATGCACCATATGCTATTCTAACCCGACTTTGAAATTGAAAACTTATTAGCATAGCTATTTCTCGTTGGTGGCAATTATGTTATTATTTCCTACTAGACTTTTGAATATTGTATGATTCTTTCTTGGGATAAAATGACACAGCTGGCATATAATGAGTGTCTGCTATGCGAATATACCTAAGTTCAATCATTTGGTGAGATGTGCGCATGATCGAGAGGGTAACTTTCAATAAAATATTTAATATGTCTTGAGTTCTGTCAGAAGAATCCGAAGTAATTGTGTATTTATAGAAGAGTAATTACCGGGTCGCTTTGCGAGACTCTGCTACGTTTAAATGCCTATATTCACCACTAGATTCCATCCTGTTGGGATGACGTGTGCCTAGATGATAGGATGTGGGGGTTGGTGGTTTGGTGCATGCAGGCTAGGCGGCGATGGATGCCATAACTCGTAGACCCGGATTCGATACCCAATTGGGGGCGAATTGTAACTTTCTAACCTGTATGATAATATTCTTCTCCATATATATATATATATATATATATATATATATATATATATATATATATATAGAGAGAGAGAGAGAGAGAGAGAGAGAGAGAGAGAGAGAGAGAGAGAGAGAGTAAATGCGTAGAGTATTATTTAGTTGAAAACCTTCTATTTCCGACATCTCACACGATTTAGTCCATATGAGTACTGCAGCAGATAATGTAAACTTCAGAATACTAAAATCAAAGAAAGCAAAAAAGAATTATTGATGACTTTAAATATATATTGAATATTTAATCGTAGAAATTGATATTCCTCACAACGCAGAAGCAATTCCTTTCCACAAGCGAAGAACGCGTACGTGGCACTATGTCTGCGTTTAATCCGACATTGAGTCGCAGCAGTAGGGTATGAGGTTTCTAATCGAACGCCTTCAGTGTATCACTATACTAATTAATTTCCTTATATATTTCCTTCATTGTTTTGACAGCCCTCGCATTATTTATAAGTTCATATGGACCAACACTATCTCACTTATGAAAGACACTAACTTGGACATAGCATATCCAAATATCCGCATAGGTTATGTTGCACTTTCTGGCAATATTTACATCTGGAAAAAACTGGAATTGGTAGTTCAAGTGACCTTAGGTTGCAATAACAGCTTATGGGCTCACTTTTTGTAGTGATAACTAAAACGAAAGACTCAGGTAGCATACATAGGTCAAGAACGCACTACCCATTTTCTCTGGAACAGCACGATTGTGTTGTAATCAAGATGTGGGAGAAACAAGGAAGAATCATTGTGGTGTGTTCTTGACATGTTATTTTATTTTAGTTACAATCACAGCTCATGCTCAGAATGACTAGTGACTAAGCTCGACTCGACCCTCACGTTTCCAAACGGAAAGCAGCCTATGAACAGCATTTCCATGTCACGCAATACTGTGGTTATTATCTTCTTTGATTCATCCGCTTTACTGAGATGCTCTCAGTCAGTACACGCACTATTTCAGTGATTACGCACATGGCTGAAGATGCGCCTGTTTCTCCTGGCTTGTAGTGCTCAGAGTCGAACTTTAATTTCATATTTATATTTATAGTATGCACCTAGGGCTTTTAACATTAAAGAACGTATCTATAAACATTTTCTTCAAATGCCTTCTTCTCCATATCAAATGGATAGTGGCTGATAGTTCATGGAGAGCTTTTTAATTTTGTTTTGATCCCCTTCAGTTGATTACACAGTGTGGTACTAACATTATTTGATAATTGCATACTGACTTGACGGTATGAACCTATTCTTTCTTACATACCTATGACACTCGACTGTAATACTATAATTTTGTTACATCTAGCATGTGATTATTAAAGAGTTGGGTCGCCTATATTAGTATGAAACATATCTGTCGATAAAATCGGCGGAATCACCGACTCTTTCCCATTTCCGTGACTTTACATGTAATCCATATAAAATATTCCGGCTATTTTAGTTCACCTTGGTAACATCTACTAAATGTTTGCTCATCTAATATGAGAAACGATTCCTCTTGTTTCCTTTGTATCCAGGTACTCCGTCATCTTTACTTCGGACACATCGTTGCGCTAATAATTATGCTTTCTGCAGTACTTAATCTACCATGCCTGCTATATCTGAACACGTTTAGAAATAATTTAACGTATCGCACATGTTTGAGTTCTCAATGATGTGATTTTTCATGATTTGCTAAACCGTGTCCTGATATAAAAAAGGTTGGATATCAAAACGCTTTTACAAATACCCATACCGTTAAAATTGTTAATGTCTGAGAAATCATGGTGTAAAAGTATACATTTCTTTCTTTATGCATCAATATCAACACAGTTTGAAAAGTCAGTTTTCCGTCCGAAACACACATTTAGTTTATTATTCTACCGTCTTAAATCAGTACTGGAGTGTTGTTTCAATCCCTTTGTTTTGATCAAGGAGCCCAAGTATAGCCAAGTATTTTCCCTTCTTTGTTACTCAAACTATAAAAATGTAGAAAAAGTCTTAGAAATAAAGGTAAGCAGTTATAACAATAAATTGTGACTCACTCTAAATACTGGTCCTTGGGATGATTGATGTAGTCCTTTAAAGATATTATTTGTGTCATGCACAAAAGATACATTAATATCTACGAATGAGCAATATTTTAGATCTATCATTTTATGCAACTGTATACGTCATTAATATAGAATTAGGCTGCAGCCATCATCCTAGAGTTAATTGCTTATCTACAATTACACTTGAAGACATTTAGTTATGCGATCGTAATAACAGGATATAAAATGATTTTGAAAAAGAACGACCTATTCAATGTAATGTCTGATAGAATACACGTATGCGGAACACTAATTAGAAAGTATTGGGTGATACATAATGACAGCGTGAGAATAATTATACATTTGAAACAGTAGGGACAATTTATGGTTTGTGCTGTCACCCAAGCACAACAAATAAAACAACAATGATTCAGTGATTGAGTAGTTCAAAATGCTCACACTATCATTTTTTATCTACTCTGTACACACTCTCCAACCCCCCACTGTGTGTATGGGAATTGGAGTACACCAACAACTCTTTACACATTCTTAAATCCCCAACCCCATACTATGTGTATGGGAATTTGAGCACACCATCTAATATTGCTTCTAAAATCGTACTGCTACAATAAATACGGTGTTAGAATCTGACTTTAATATGTCACTAGACCATTAATTTAAAAATAAGAAAATACAATTACCCGCGACTCTCGAAAACATGAATTGAAAGTTTTATTAACAACTTGTCTCTCACAAATATTCATATTAAAAAAACAAAACAAAAAAAAACAAGAAACCAGTATACCATGGACTCCAGAAAGCACCAATTTTTAAACTAGACAGCCCCTTTGACCCCCGAAAGCACTCATTTAAAACAAAATACCCTCGACTCCCTGAAACACTCATTAAAAAAATACTAATTTGTCCCGAAATCATATATTTCACAATATATATCAAAACTATCCGCGAGTCCCGAAAACACTTTTTGCTGTTAAAACCCTGCTACTGAAATAATTGCTACACTTGTGGTACTGCAAAATTACGACACGCAAGTACTATATTGTTCGTTCTGTCTGCATTTCATCAAGTGTATGTGTGTCAGGTCAGTTAAATCAATGCTACATTTGAATGTGGGCAGGCGGAGACCATTATTCCAAAATGCAATGTCTGGAATTTAAAGAATTTAGGCATAACTGGGCTATTCACATACATATTAAACAGACAAGAATCGTCGCATCACAAAAATTGATAGTTGATGCAATCAGTTCAGCTACAGATTGATACTGAAACACAGACATGCACTAAATCTTCAGATAGGCTTGCAAATGCTAGAGCTGGTTCGAGTCTTACTTTCGCCTAAATCTTCTCCATATTACACTGAGCTCAGACGCATTCTAGTTGCTTCAAACCATTCAAGTATGCCAGTAGATTGGGATGATTAGTCCTGAACTGAGATCAGTATGTTAGCATATTTTATTCAAACAGTCCACCTTAACTAAAGACATGCATTTAACTGAGTAAGACTTTGAGCCAAAAACTTCCAGTGATTTTGAAAAGGACTTCTTCACCCTTATAAGCGATTCGGTGTTTGGAAAGCAAATGGAAAATCTCCAAATAAGGACATCAATAAAATTATGTCCAAAAGAAAATAATTTTAATGTGCCAAGAAGATACATAATTTGCCAGAAAACAATTATTTACACTGACTTGGTGCTAGACAGTCGGACATTGATGTTGAGACATAAAGAAAATTCACAGAGAAATGAAAGATGCCATAAAGTTCCACGGCGTTGTTGCGAAGCAACAAAGGTTACACCAGATGTGTTTCGATGCTAAAAGCAATCTGAACGACTACATCTATGACTTTTAGGGAGTTTTCAAAGATGAGCAGTGAAACACTCAGAGGGGTGTGTGGTTTAATGGCAAAACTTTCTTAAATCAGAACTGATACCGATGAAACAGGAATAAAAACACTTTTAAAAAAAAAACTATATAAAATTCAAAATGTACAGAAATTGTGTCTTCAAACATAGAGAAAATTACCAGGAAATTTATTAACTCATATCATTTAATCACCAGATGTATAGCATCACAATCAACAAAATTGCATTGCATTGTCTATATATGATGACAAATGATTTTTGGTTGACAACGTAAATACATTACCTTTCAGTCACGTCAATATAGTGAATTTAGAAGGAAATTCTAGTCTCACTAAAAGTTTGTTTCTTTTGTTTCAGGTACGATTTCTCCTTTCATTTCATCTGGTATTAGGTGATTTTCGTCAAACACCGTTTCCATTACCTTTCTGCCCCTGCTGTAGAATACTGCAATAAACCAGTCTGTCTCTCTGATATGTTTGATCACAGAGTTGAATAGATGAACTATCACCCACAACTGTTTGGTTATCTCTGTTAAATCATTCTTTCTCAGCAACTCTAACAAAGTATTAGTGTTAGCTTGTTGTTCCGAACTGTAATTTTGTTCTGAAATCATTAATTTGCTTTATAATCTGTTTTATATGATGTTTATATACTTTTGTCTATGATTGTAAGTTGTATGGTTATTTGAAATACTGACTTAACTTATGCCCAGTTGTTTACATAGTATTTTCATAGGCATTTCGCAATTAGGCTTTTGTGACATATTTCAGGTCGGCCATTATTTTTCGAATGGGATTACTCATATAATGATGTGACATAGGTCATGTAGGCATAAGTATTTAGTTACAGGTTTTGGTAAACAAATTCATTCCTATTCTAGAATTTCAATTCTAAAAGATCAGTCTGTAAGGAATCTATTTTAGATGTGTTGTTGAAATCATATATAATTTGAGAGGAATTATTTATTTACAATATTCATTGGAAATACTAAAGTGCTCACTCATTTTTGGATTGATACATGATGTTGGGATTTATGAGAAATCATCCAAATACATTCTCGATTACATATTCGTGGTTCGTGGTACATCATAACATTCAAGGCTATTTTAATTGATTCAGAATATTCTATTGTTTTGGACATGTGATTAGGACATTTAGGATTATTTGGAATTTAATTCACAAATTGTAAGTGTCCTTTGAATGTTCACTTTAATTGTCTGGAAATAAATTGCTTGTTGATTTTACTTACTTACATTCTTGGTTTCACTTCCTTTCTGTTACATATTTTTAAGACCTAGAGTCGTAACAAATATGTTTGATTTTGTTATTTAAATATCTCTTTAACTGTTTAAGTCGAGATTTAAAGTGACATGGTTGTCCATAGATGTTTTTATTTTCTCCATGCCACTCTCCAAGGCATGTGTCTCACTGTTTACACTCATTTAGATCGGTTCTAAATATGGGGTAACGTTAAGTAAATCATCTGCTCTTTCTCTTACTAATATTAGGGCTTGAATAGCAGTAGATAAATAATTGAATCTATCTTGAACTAATCTTGAGCTTCTAAAATCTTTTTCTGTTCTAGGCAATCTGTTTCTGTAGATCTGAGATTGTGCTAACGTTTTCGCTGCCATTAAGTTCAATTGCAGTCAATATACTGTTAATTTGCTCCCTGCAAATTTTGATCTCTTTCAAATCAATTTAACTAAATGTATTTAGTATTTGGTTATTTACTCTCCTCAATACAAAACCTTTTATAAGCTGCATCAGTTAACTTATCAGGGTCACTTAAATTCAGGAAACGGTTTTTCTTTATGTTTAAGTCATTATTAACTGTTTGACCTAGTGATTTATCTTTCTATCTGTTTTTGTCTCAAAGTTTAAGGATTTACCAGGACCTAGAAGAGATACCTCTCCAAACGTATTTACTTAACATGGAAAACATGGGGTACCGGCTTGTCTTTAAAATATATAACTCTTCTATCTTCATCTCTGATTCTGATACTAAAACAGTTAATTGCACTATATCAGCTCTACAAATCATACAGTGTCGTGCTGTCTCGTTTGTCAGGTTTTTATTTTGCAAAGGGACACATTTCTGTTTAGCCAAAGTGAGCAGAGATGCCTCGTACTTGTGTGAACAATGCAGATAACTTCTGCTATCTTTGTGGTGAAGTGACTTATGCATCACAAAAGCGCAGTATAACCACTATGGTTAAGAAAGCCTATCACCTTTATTTTGGCTGCAAAATTGGAGATAAGGACAAGAGGTGGGCTCCACACATATGCTGTAATACTTGTGCAACAAATCTTCTCCAATGGTTTAACAGGAAAAGGAAATCTATACCTTTTGCAGTGCCAATGATTTGGAGAGAGCCAACAGATCATATCAGCAATTGTTACTTCTGCATGGTGCCTCCAGTTGGGAAAGGTGTGTCAAAGAAGAAAAAGTGGACTGTGCATTATCCAAACATTCCATCAGCTATACGTCCAGTTCCCCACGGAGAAGGGCTGCCGGTTTCTGATGCACCAGAATCATTCTCACTTAAAGTGTTACATAAACAGGACAGGTGAAATATTATCATGTAAAGCAACCATAAACACATGAAAAGACCTAGGTTTACAATTTATTAATACAAATCTACTATGTACACAATATACATAGACGTAAAATGCAAAAACTTAAACATCTTGGAAACAGTATCCAATCAGTTGTTTGAATTGTCATATTTGAATTCAGCACATCAAAATCCCTAATAAATAGCACATTTTATCTCTGAAGCAGACGACTTCAAAAAAGTATACACCAGTGTAATGAGACGGACTCCAATATATGCTCAGAATGTGGAGAGAGATGAAGAGATAGTACGCAAGAAAATAAAGAGCAGAAAACAAAGACCATCGTACAAAATACTTACAAAAAGTGGAGAGACGAAAACAGATAGCACTATATTGGGTACACAAACAAAAGTAACACAGTTAGTCAAACTACAGGATATCACATTTGGCTATAAATAGCATTTCCCAGCGTTAAGGGAGAACATTAAATCGGACACGACATTAAATGTACTTGTTGTACCATCTATTGGCATCCCATCAACAGGAAGTGGGCAAACTTTACAAAATCTTTTTGACTATTTAAATAGCCGAATGATGTCTGAAGTTGGTAAAAATTTTGAATAGAAAAGTATGAAATCTTGTAGATTTAACGAGAGATGACTTTGGACACACTCAATCATTCGAAACTGAGGCACATTTAGATGAACCTAACCTATCAAGAGAAGAGCCTGAGATAGAACTCATTCATATGTGGTACAAGGTTTACATCATGCGTGGACTAAATACAGATGAACCACAACGCCAGTTAATGGTAAATGATTTTATAACTGTATACAACAAACTATTTATTTACGACACAGATGAGAACAGTGTTAGAATAACACAACAATCCACAAGAAATCCTGCCTGAACAAATAAACAAGAATAGATACACCTGTACATAAACAGATAAATGGGAAGAATCTGAAAACACCTAAATTATCAGCCATACATTTATCTCAAATTATTGGTTCACAATTATTTGTTAACACTACGTATGAAGCTGTTGTGTTTACCTCATTGCACGAAACGTCAGGGACACAACTTAAATATCCGATTGAAGCATTAATTACTACAACGGTCTACAGCCAAAATGCTTCCGCAATAAATGTTGTCAAACTTTACTAATTCTGGGTCACTGAGAACGAAAATGGTGCTTAAAATTGTTGATTGGCTCTAGATTTAAAGATATTATACTGGGTCAGTATATACGACCCTTGACTTGGGAATGGCGGACGATAAGTGAGTTATAAAGGGAAGGGATCTCAGTTTAAACCAGAAATGACTAAAATACATCTTTGACTGGATCTGTGAATACATCTATGACTGGGTTTGGACAGTACTTGCGTTTTAGGCAAAACAATGAATGATGCAATCTGAAGCTGGTATTGCGTCATACATGATATGAATTGCATGATGTTATTCCTAGAAGTCATGGATGATGCAATCATAACTAAGCTTACATCACTCTGCTGAAGAAATTGCCCTGTATCAGCTCTACAAATCATACAGTGTTTTGCTCTCTTATTTGTCAGTGTTTGATTTTGCAAAGTTACACATTTCTGTTCAGCCAAAGTGAGCAGAGATGCCTCAGCAATTGTTATTTCTGCATGGTGCCTCCAGTTGGGAAAGGAGTGCCAAAGAAGAAAAAGGGGACTGTGCATTATCTAAACATTCCGTCAGCTATACGCCCAGTACCCCACAGAGAAGGACTGACGGTTCCTGATGCACCAGAATCATTTTCACTTGAGTCAGATGAGGAAGAGGAAGAGGATGAAACTTCTAGTCCTGAACCATCAATGTCACATGACCCATATTTTCTCCCATCCTCCTCCTCTGAACCACACCTCATAACACAAGGTGAACTGAATGACCTTGTCAAGGATTTGGAACTACCCAAGAGTAAGGCAGAGCTGTTAGGCTCCAGACTACAGCAGTGGAATCTCCTGGCAGGTGATGTTAGGGTTTCAATGTTCCGTGACCGTCAAAAGGATCTTGTCCCATTCTTCTTCATGGAAGGTGATCTTGTAGCCTGCAACAACATCGATGGTGTGGTGACAGCCCCCAACATCGTTCATAATCCAGATGAGTGGAGACTGTTCATTGATTCATCGAAGACAAGTCTTAAAGCTGTTTTGCTGCATAATGGCAGTGTTTGCCATCAATTCCAGTTAGTCATGCAGTCCATATGAAGGAAAACTATGCAAACATCAAACAACTTTTGAGGTGCATAAACTATGACCAACACCAGTGGCGATTTCAAGGTTCTTGCTCTCTTGCTTGGTCTGCAGACTGGATACACAAAGTACTGCTGATTCCCACTACATCAAGAGAGATTGACCACTCCGACAGGCATTGGAGCCTGGGATGAAAAGTGTTCAGCATCCACCACTTGTTGAATCAAGGAAGATTTTGTTGCCACCATTGCACATCAAGCTGGGTTTGATGAAGAACTTTGTCCAGGCCATGGACAAAACACAAGCAGCTTTCAAGTACCTCCGTGGAAAATTTCCAAGGTTAAGTGAAGCTATGATAAAGGAAGGTGTCTTTGTTGGTCCTCAGATTCGTGAACTTCTTCGAGATGATGCATTTCACCGTGCACTGCGTGGCAATGAAAAGACGGCATGGAAAGCCTTCCAGTTAGTGGCAACACATTTTCTCGGAAACAACAAAGCAGACAACTACAGGGAGTTGGTGGAAAACTTCCTCAAGGCATACAAAAGCCTTGGTTGCAACATGTCACTAAAGATATATTTTTTGTACTCTCATATAGATTTGTTTCCGCCGAACTGCGGAGCAGTGAGCGGCGAGCACGGCGAGCGATTTCACCAGGACATTGCAACAATGGAGAAACGCTATCATGACAAATGGAGCCCATCAATGGTTGCAGACTATTGCTGGACAGTGGCAAGAGATGCTCCATTTAATGAATACAAGAGACAAGCCAAGAAGCGCCGAGTAGACACTTAATAAGGACTAAACTATGTACTTATATATACATAATAGTTTTTTGACTTTTGTTTCAAGATATCTTTTATTTATATAACCCTTTTGATGTTTTTTAAAGTGTTACATAAACAGGACAGGTGAAATATTATCATGTAAAGCAACCATAAACACATGAAAAGACCTAGGTTTACAATTTATGAATAAAACTCTAGTATGTACACAATATACATAGACGTAAAACGTAAAAACTAAAATATCTTGGAAACAGTAGCAAATCAGTTGTTTTAATTGTCATATTTGAATTCAGCTCATCAAAATCCCTAATAAATAGCACATTTTGTCGCTGAAGCAGACGACTTCGAAAAAATTGTAGTCCAGTGAGCTATCAGACAACCAATTCAAGTCTCGGGGAATATCGAGATTCCAAAAAAGATACAAATGAAACGTTTCATAACCAAGTATTAAAGGCAGAAAATATTATGGATTGGTACAACTAAAAAATTCAAGTGGAAAACTTCCACCTGAAGTGAAATTATTATTCACTGCTCAGGAGGAAAGAGAATTACGAAGAGTTTTGTAAATGCTGCGTAAATTGTCAAATCAATAATAGTTGATGAGATTTGATACTGAAAAGAGTAGCAAAGTTAAAGGACCCAAACAAGAAAGATGTTTTGCAAGATCAATTGGAAAGATCTGAAATCGTCAAAGCTCCATTAGTTCTCACAGACTTAGGTTGCAATTTCAGAAAAAAAATTGGAAAATCAATTTAAAAATGACGGAAAGAAATATCATTAGGTGAAAGGCTGAACAAACTGGCCAAGAAAAGATATAAGAATAGGAGGAATTGTTACAGCGATTGCAATGACTGTATCAACAGTTTCTCTTTCCATTGCAAATTTAGTCAGAAGTGCTGTTTTCCTAAACCAACTCCACTAACTGCCCCAAATCCACCTTCCCTGGTATTATTGGTAGTTCGATAGTCTGGTAGCTTATGACTGCTGCACAACCTGTTTCGTTCTTCGCTAAACAGATTGTGTTACTTGTCCTGGCAATGGTAGGATTTTTACTCGCATTCTTATTCAAAGGTGCAAACTTAGCTGCCAGAGTTAAAGGTTTGAAAACTATTTTAAAAGCGATACCAGCTCCCAAAACCATCAGTATAATAATAAATGATCGTTTGTTTATTTCATGGCCAGTATTGGTTTTTTGAAGTTTTTAAATTGAACTTTGTCCACGTGTACGCTTTGCGTCCATGTTTCACGACATGATTATCATGTGTCATCGTTGCATGAGCAACATGCACCAAAAGACGCAATTTCCACGTCTGACAATCTGATAGAATTAACAGACATAAATGACAGTAGGACTATCGTGATCATACTCCCTCTTCTGTACTGATTTTTTTCTAACTTGGTCTTCTTTTATGTTCTCTACAGTTTTTTGTCTTACCGCCACAGATTCTTGTATCATCCTTTGGAAAAACACTCTTTGTTACCTCGGTATTAATGGCAGAGTTAATCCCAGTTCTATCAAGTCACTGGAATTATGTAAATTGTTGTTGTATCCAACAATACTACATTTTGCATTAGCCATGTCACTAGGTAATAAACATATATTCAACTTTCAGTTTTGATTATGTTGTGTATTGCTGAAATTTGACCATCATGTTTTCCTTCGTGTCGTACCCTTGCTGTTCCAAAATTAGTAGCTCCGTTAGCATTTTGACAGTGTCTAATACTATCCGAACAGACAGCGTAATACATGTTTTATTTTGAACCTATTCACCCAAGATGCAGATTGTATATGATCTGATACCTTGATTAACCTTTAAATACCTTCATCTGTCAGGCCATTACCATCCTGCGGAATGAAGTATGCCCAATCTGTTGTATCTTCTTTGTCTGCCATAGAATGTCTCCAGTATTCAACATTACCCGGTCCACAGTTATATTTACGTTTGTAAGAGGTTAACACAACAGCATATGTAGGCTAACCGAAACTTGGTTCACAGCTTAATGTTCTTCTTGCCCATATCGATCAAAAATATTTGGTCCAATCCCACCTCCACCCTACCCCCACCCCCACCCCTTGAAGTAGCTATAGTTATAATGTGGTAGAATTAAAAAATTGTTGCAGAATAAATTAAATGTTGCTGTTATTTGATTCGAATGCATCAACATCTGGTAAAGGTATTTAACATTCAGACAGATGATTTCGCATCTGAAAATAAATATGAAATTTGTAAACTGATTTTCTAACTCTGGTATGTCCTTGTCTATCAAATGCATTCAGAAAGTTTCACAACCGTATATTGCCATTCACGTTGGTAAAGTTTTATCTCGTTAAATCCATTTGTTATGGTAGCTTGGTGACGGTGAATTTACCATATTAATGCATTAAATTGAGTTGCAGGAAACGTGTAAGAGGCTGTACTGGTCAATATTGTATATAGACCTGAAGTCAATTATTTAGAATAAAAAAATGATAAATGAGTGTGTAATTCGCTTTTCTTTAGCAAATACGTTGATCATTGATTCACTATTTTTCCACACTCACATACAATCGCCTGTTGCTTTTCACTCCAATCGTTTCATTTAATCCATTGTATTTCCATATTAATTTTGTGCGCAACTTCTACACTTCTGGTATTTGGCATTTCTTTTTCCATTTCCTCAACCAGTTTCTCTTTGTGACATTTGTTGAATTTTACGACGGTTGTTGCATATGTTGTTCCGTCGTCGTAAGCTATGCCAACGAGATTCTCCAGAGCTGCAACAAATTGTACCATTTATTTCAATACCTTAGTTTCATTTAATACTGAATGTCTGTGAAAACAAAATCCTCAAAATCTGTATATCCGTACACTCTAAGTGGTGCACTGGTTGTTAGTTTATGATGTGAAAACTCTTCTCAAATCAAGTCATTTTGGTTATTGTTCTGTGATTAAAGATTGTATGGATGCTTTAAAATTTAATATGATTTTTGGCGTTTTATTCCAGGAAACAATGCAGAGGTGATTATCTAGTTGTGAGAGTCTCTACCATACCTTCTTTGAAAGAAATGTGAAAAACATTTAATTGCATTGATGATCGTATCAACATCTATGCGATTTTCCTTGCATTTTATCCTGTAGACCAGCTTATGGTCTTTTACATTGTGTTTGAATCTGCTTGTTTGTGATGTAGTTTGTATCAAGTTCATATTTTTGAACGTTTCTTTTTTTCTTTTCGTCAGTGTTGTAATTTATAACCGTGTAAGGAAATTAAATACATTATAGTCGCCTTCTCACGTTTATCGTGTGCACCATTTCGTTGCTTAACTGTGGTGTTTTGGACATAGTTAAGTATTCCCTTCTGATCAATGCAAATTCGCACGACTTGGATGTTTTAACGCTGTTATTTTCTAACAATACTGTTTTTATCACATCTGTCACATTCCAGACATTGATTATCTTTGAAAACCTGCAAGTGTTCATGCTCTTTGATACCTTTCTCTATCTATTGTGATTCTGCCATTTATTTTAACAGAATATTGTTTTTTGTTAGCTTCCAGCTGCTAAACTATTCATTATATCCTCTCGATTTTACAACTGCACCTCATTTACCTTACATTCTCATGGCCTTTCAAATATTTTCAACTTTGTACAATTCATCATATTTGTTGTACTGAGATAGCTCTTGCTTGTAATGCAAGCCCTCTGTATCCACTACCTTCAGGACTTAGTTTGTAAACGACTGGATAACCTAGTATTACTGGCAAAATTTAAAATATTACCTCGATGAAGTTAGGATGGTAGCCTTTTGCAAATACTGTTTTGTATTCTGAAATTCGAACTGTTTCACCAATTATGAATTTTGGAGTTCCAAGCGTATCATTTTAAAATCACCGAACAGATTATTCCATACTGTTGATATGTTTTCCTCGTTGGCTTCAAACGGAATCATTTCTATTGATATGTGGGGAGTGCTATTTTAACCAATTAATTTGCTATGGTAAGACATCAAAATATTTCCTGGTTTCATTAGATGCGTTTTTGTCTCGGTCAGTTGAAAAGTTCTCAGTTGTTTTCATTTTACAATAAATCCTTAACTTTCCTGCTGAAGAACTGTATATTTTCAGGCTTTCTTTCCTTAAAGATTTTATCTGAAAGCATCACATATGTCATTTGTTTTTTTTTTCGCTTTTACTCTCTGAGCCCATGCGTATCTAGAAATTAACATCATTTTACTTTAACCATTGTTGTATTTTTATATTTTTTGCATGTCAAGAATGTCAGTATGACACTGATCATCCACGTGTAATGTATACATAGTTTGTTCCGGTAACCTTTCTTCGATTCAGCATTTTTTATTTTCGTTTTGTTCAGTTAAATTTGTTCCCACAATTGTTTGATATTTGTGTAGGTAACTGTAATTTCAGGATTGTAGTAAAGATACCTTCAATACTTTTCTTTCTCGTCCATTTAAATGTTATACAAACATCCATAGAATAATTTAAACTCCACAAATTATCTTAAGCGTTATCAGCAAGATAACTTGACGACAGTCTAAAACAGGTACTTTCATTTTCAGCAATTTGTAACATTTTTTTCAATCCTTGCCATTAAAGATTGGTGTCAACTTTTCCCATTCCTATGGTTCATTCAAAAACATCAAATTCATGCATTGAGTTATATTGCGCTCTTTTAAATCTAACTTTGTTTTCCAATAATAATATTTATGTTGTTGATGAATCATTCTAGACTGACCTAAAGTTCATTCGATCTTCAAGTTGTACTGTAAAATTAGCTGAATACTAAGTCATGTACTTGTTTACATCAAAGACGTACTTTAAACCTCCCTCATACTGCACAGTTTACTTTATGTAGCTATCAGGGCTGTTGGTCTTATCTCGATATTACGAAAATGCAATCTGTAACACTGCATCTTTTCTGAAACATTTCTATCCATCCTTTTAATGTTTGAAATCGATAAAAACTATTTAAAAAAACATTGTATCATCTTGAATGGTGTGTTTTATCACCAATAGATTTGAATATACTTTAATCCCATCAAACTTCAAAACAACTTCTAAACAAAAACAAATTATCTCTTGATAAACAGATTGTTCATTTTGTGTTCAACTCATTGAACATTCCTATCACCCCTCTGAACACGGTTGTGTGTATCAAAATGAAGCATTCCTTAATCAGCAATATTTTAAATGAATTTGAAATTATTTTGTGTTTTGATTCTGTACAATAAAGAAATCCCAATGTGGTCTAGGAAGTCGACGTATTTTATTTATAAATTGAGAGCTTTCGTCAGTCGTGTTTTTTTTGTTGTTTTTTTTTTTTTGGTCTTTTTTCAGAAATTGAATATTTCGGAAGTCGAGTGCATATTTTGTTGGGATTTTTCGGTGCTAAGTGAGTGTTTTCAGTAGTCGAAGTATTTTTTTTAAAAAAATTTTTAAGCATACGAGTTGTTTAGTTAACACTGTAACATTAACACTAACACCGTAGTAAGATTTCAATAGCAATATTAGTAGCTGCCCTGACATTCCCACACACATAGTGGTGAATGTGTACAGAGTAGGTACATACGGACAGTGTGAGCATTTCTAAATCTGGAAGTCATCCATTTTTTTATTCACTGTTTTACAATTGTTTACTATTTTATCATCTTAAACTTTCATTTACTGTTGACCAGTTTGGCGTGTCGTGATGTGTCAGTGTTTGTGAACATAATCCAATCCACTGTCGTCGCACTGCTTTCACCCCCACCCCCTTTTATATGTTTTGTCCTGCTTATATCCTAATGAAATTGAAGCGACTCAAAACTTCAAATTAGTGATTACGTTCAATACACTCTATAACTTGCTTTTTGCTAATATATTTTTGTTGTTGGTCATTTTATAAGACCGACTTCTTTCTTATAGCCGAGAAAGTATCATCAAAACAGCAGTAGGTATGGCCGTTTTATTGTATCAAGTGAAAAAAATCATAGACCTGTTGCTGAATATGTTGGCCCAATATATATTATGGTTCTGTGTCTCTATACATTTATAATATTTACCTGTTTAATTTGTGGACAATGCCGCATTAACACAGATTAGTGATGGCTCATTGACTATTAATGAATCCTAAAAGTATTGTTTCTAAATGATATGAAAGTGAATGTATAAAATATACGACACTGTTTACGCAAATAAACGACAGGAAGCAGTTACGGAAGCGTTCTTATCGACATATGCGGCACCAAATAATATTTGTCTGACCTTAAAAATATATTGCTGGGTCGTCAGATATATTTATTGCTATTGTAACAAGTGCATGCTCCAATGCAGAAGATATATTTATGCCGGAAAATTTTCAATATATTTTAACATTTGTCACAATTCACATCGCTAAATTAGATATTAATGTGACTGGCTTCAATTTTATGCGCCCGAGTCCGTTAGGCAAACATTACAATTCGAAATACAGCTTCTACGACCTTCAGTTGACGAATAAATATTAGCGTTCTCTTCAATATTATAAGAATTTTATTTCCCCAGGGGATGCCTTTTTTGGATGTAACCAAACATTTAAGGTACTGGATCCGATCAAAGATTTGCTACCTGTCCATATATCTATTTATCATTGTCTCTCTTTCTCTGTATCTGTGTGTGTCTGTCTGTCTGTCTCACTCCACATATTTTTCTCTCTCTCTCTCTCTCTCTATATATATATATATATATATATATATATATATATATATATATATATATATATATATCTATTTATCGATACTTAGAACAATATTTTTCTAAGCACAAAACCTTTGGATTTGTGAGATATATATAATATACTTCAAAAAATTAAAAATAATATATGTCCACATGAGCACAGTATTACTGTTGTTTTTCCAGTACATTCTGTCAGCTGTTGTGCACATTACAAATTTAAAGTCATATTTAATTTACGAATCCCCAGAACCAACATAACCAAGCCAACTCAATAGCACACGTTTAGTACAGTATAATCAAGCCAACTCATTAGCACACGATTAGTACAACAGGTCTTGACCTGATCATGAATTGCCTGGGACAAGATTGGCGAGCGCTCCATTTGAATTTCGATTAAACAACAACTGAATAACAGCAAGTGTTGCATAAATAAAATAGAGTTTGGGGATTCATCAGTTGTGTTCAGAATATTTATAGTTTACAGCTGATGTTCTTTTCTTTCACTCTTCCAAGAATTCATTATTGCTGTATAAATAAGTTGACTGTAGAAAAGCTATCGTCCTAAATTACATTTATTGTGCCAAGTCTGTGCTACGAATAACAATTCCTTGACACTGAATCAAATTAGTACAAGATATTATAGTTGTCAGATAATTGTTTGCCTTCTCTGCAAATTTATTTATTTAATTGTTTTTTAATTGTTTTTGTTTAGACATTCTACCCAATTGTCATAAAAAATTAAATGATATACTCGATAGACGAAAACTGAATTTGAAGGAATTGATTAAAACAATGTAAATGTGGCATGTATATTTTTTCTTTAAAACTAGTTTACCCCACAATTCAAAGTTAAGCACGAGTCCTTGGCCAATCCACGGATCTTCAACACGGGATGCGTCATTACACTTTAGTCTCATCTTCAAACCTCAATTTGTACTCTAAAGTTTACTTTCATCAGTGACAGATCAATCAGGCACTTAGCCCAGTGTCTGAGAGAAACTAATGTTTCAAACAGATGGGCTATTTGGCTTTAACTTCCATGGCCACCTTAGTAAAAAAGATGTATATAACGTAAACGGATTATTATATATGTGTATTTACCAGATATACAAAGGGTAGTTTTCGCCAGAATAGACGATGACCGACCATGTTGTTTCTTATAATGCAAACAAAATGTATGCAAAGTAAGTCGATCTTGTATGATCGGAGCGAATCCATACCAAAAAATAACTGCAATCAGATGTTCTAATATTTAATAAATTGAAGAAAACTACAGACGTGAAGACAAAATTGCTTTTGAATAAGAAAAATTATATCTACTCACGCAGATTTCAATTATTGTTAAAGTGTGAATCAACTGAACGATATATTTATCGGAAGTAGACACTTCGTCCATGGAAATAACTGAAATATACCAAGGAATATGACCACCACAACAAAAAAAAATCTGTGGCTAAGTTGCGTGGACGGATTTATTGTTTTACGTTGTTTACTGCTGCATGTATGAAATAAATTTAATCTCCCCGTAGTTCTGACCCCACATTTGATTCCTAATAGTTGCAAACGAGGCCATCGATCTCCATCTAACTTGAAAGCACACAAAAAAATATCTGAAGATACTGACCTGAAGATATTGACAAGGTAAACATAATCTTTCAATTTATTTGTTCAACCAATCATAAACTCTTTCTGATTGTAAGTATAGGGTTACTTTGTGTAAGTTCAAGAATTTCAGTGATATACAGTAACAAGTTATAAATTACAATCTTACCTAATAAAAGGATGTATTCATGTTGAAAAGATATGATAAAATTCAAGGATCATCGTGAAGAGTTTCAGAAATATTTGCCACTGGAAAATAAAAGTTGATTGCAAGGATTAGTAGTATTGTTGTTATTATAGTAGAACGAATCGCACCTCTGGGAGACAACTTGCTGTAAGTTAATAACGTTTATTTTCTGAATACGACTATTACCTAAGAGCTTTTCATGTTTGGTTTAACAGAATATTCACCCAAGGCCAGAGTTTAATCACAGACTAAATGATATAAGGCCAGAGTTTGATATGCACACCAAATGATCCTGAACATTCATAATAATTTTGGGGGCAGTTATATGGCTAATTCTAAAATACTTTTAGGGCAATTATGTACAGTTGAAAAAAAAATAAAATCTCTGACATCTATCAACTTTATTAATGGTCGCTTCCGACTTATAAAAAACTCATGAACCAGGAACCGGAATTTACTTGAACCTTTATTTTACTTCGATTATGCTATTTTACTTTTTGCCGGCCGAAGTATATTACAATTTAAATAAATAGCGTATGACAATAAAAATCATTCAAAAGCAAGATATACAGATAACAAATGTATGTCTTATTTGTGCTGCCTCCTAAAATGTTTGTGTTGCTTGGAGCGACTGTACCAGTTTATTTGGCTCTTGCACTTTCGCTTTAGAAAATTATACAAATGGGTATAAACCATCGTTTATGTTTCCGTGAAACTGCTTGTTGTGTATATGAAGCTGAATTGTTGATCAAGACAGTAGTATGTGATAATTTGTACGTTAACAAAAAGTTGACACGTGCTGAATTTATCCACAAAGCATACGAAAATACCCGTTTGAAACATAGTGTACACTATATGCTACATTCTCTTTCAAAGTCTTTTGTAAATTTAATTTCTTGCTCATAGCTGAAATGGCGTCTAGCAAACAATATACTCCTAAATTGTTAGAAATCCTGTATTTTGTTGCAATCTATATGAACCAGTGAATGCAACAAAACAAAAAAAAAGATTTATCAGATGTAAAAGGCGATCTTATGAAAAAAGGGACTAGATTATTTTTTATTTTAATTTCCCATGCAGGTAAAATATCCTATCCCGTTTAGTTTTATTGAGATGACTGTATTGTACATGATAAAGTACTTATGTCAAGTTTCTTCGAGTTTCTGTGTAAACTGGAAAGATTAAAACGTTTTAAGCATCAGCTTTCATAATAACCTAACAGGTTACCTGGCAACAGACTTGTAGACAGTGCACTCTTTGTAAAGGTTATTGGAGCGTTTCTAAATCGTATTAATGAAATGGCGTGTTGAAAAAAGAAAGTCAATTTGAGTTTAGTACCACGGATCGGGCATATCAATTAACGACAAAAACTCGCTGATACACTAGTACAGAACAAGAGATATAAAAATAAATCCATATCAATGCAAAAATGAACATGGCTAACAATTAATAAATACACGTACTCGCTGTTACTACAGGATCTTGCAGGAAACAAGAAGCCATCAATCAATTATTTTCTCTCTAATGGAGTTATATCTCTAGAGAGGCCTTGAAAAAATGATTCAATCTTTTTCAATACACTTTTCTTTCCTTGTTTCTGCAAGACAAATGGAATAATGGAAAATTTCTTAAAAATCGATTTGGAGCACATAGTCCTTAGAGCACAGGCAGAAATCTGGCGTTATCTCACTTTGCTGCCAATCTATAACGGAGATATGAAGTCTATAAACTACGATTGTATTCTTTACTAATTGTTTGGCACAATGCACGGGAAATATATATTTTTCTTAAGCTTATATTATATATAAAAGACGTGGTCAGCAGGTATTAATATAAATCTATTCAGAACGTAAATGTACACCGGAATATGAATTAACACCATAGTTATTACTAATATTCTGACGCCTATTATATAAGAAAGGATAATAAAAATGGAACACTACAAACTGTTTAAACTGCTTACGAACAGAATCAATTTGGCGTTGACATTGTAGTGCTGACGTAAATTAGAAGTTGATTCATCGACACAAGTTACCATAATGAACTGTTTCCCGGCCTTTTTCACCTTCCCTAACAAGATTAAAGTAATATAATGACTTCTATATTTCCGTGATAATTAATAAATGGAGGCTGATGCTAATATGTATCAAAGGAAATAGTGTTTTGATCGATACTGATTTATTTTTGTTTTGAGTTCAATATCACCACACATTCGGGATGACACATTAAAACTGAATGGCTGGGAAGATAAGAGCGCGGGTTGACATGTTCATCAAATGTTGATGTTTAACAGAAGTGACATAATGTAAGGTCAATTACAATTTGATTCCACTAGTTGTTGGGAATGCAAGAGTACATAATCAAGACAAGTCAGGCGATGTGGTGTGCCATTGATTTTTCAATTTTGGAATAATAACATAAGATATGTCATCATTTTATGCTGTCCTTAAAATTGTCATAAATAACACACAAAAAATTAAAGATTACACTTTATTTAAAGTTCGCAGACATTTCGTTCATTATGAGCTTGCCCATTATGTTTAATGTACGCTATCAGCTTATGTTTTTCAGCAAAGATCTGGTGCGAAACAGGATGCCTCAAATACATTCTATAAAACTTGAACAAATTCGGAAAACATTTTAGTCTGATATACTCACATACTAATTTGACTGTATTGATGCATAATTATTAGTAAAAAGGAAATATTACGATTACAAGGTCATAAATTACATGTTTTGTGGCTTTTAATCTACATAAACAGCGGTACGTACCTATAAGTGGATGAACACTTAGCAAAATGTATTAGTTTAGTTCAAAACACAAGCCTCTGTGGCCTGAAGTACACCCTTCTTGAATTAATAGGTGATGACTATCTTCAAGGTGAAAAGTACCGCAAGGCATTAAGATTAGTAAAACACATACAAAGATTGTGAAAAGCCTGCAAGGGACATTTCTCACCCACCCTATCGTTGATTAAACAGCGCATCATTTTCTTTCATGTTTTCTTTCAAATCTAATATATATCTTTGTGGCACAATGCATATATAAGCATTATCTTTCTTGACTATTGGATAAGAGAAGAAAAACAGTAGTTATCACAGGACACAAATGTGCGACACGTGTTAGTTTAAATTTGCCGTGCAATTTTCTCAAGGTATTCATCACTTGAATCAATAGCAGGCCATGCAATTTTCTCAAGTTATTCATCACTTGAATCAATAGCAGGCCTTGCAGTTTTCTCAAGCTATTCATCACTTCAATCAATAGCGATAGGTAAAACCCTACAGCGAATACGATGGTCATTTATAAGTTTGCAGATACCATAAAATGAGAATCTATTCATACCACACACTTCGTACCTGTTTGGAAATAAAAACTAAAGAAGTTTAACTATGCCTCAAATTCAGATTGATATAATTTATTATACTCAGTTGTATTTTAAGGCACCAAAGTTTTGAGTACCAGGTATTATGATGTACGCGGTAACTTCATTTTCTTCATAATCGCGCTGCATATTCGGTCAGTGCTCTGGACTAGGGAAGGTATGAGACATATAAGAATGCTTTTTCAATGATATCTGCAATAGTGCCTGTAGTAAGCTCAAAGTCGATTGCTCACTTGTTTATTTTTACAGCAACTAGGATCAGTTTTCCAATTACCTTAGAAAGATACTATTCGTTGAAGTATTTCCTCTGCCTTTTTGAGCTCGTAAATGGAAGAAAATAATAAAGAGAAAAGTTTTCAAGCTTATCAACTTTTTTGCGAATAAACCTATGACCTCACTTATCTGAGATTGCCCAGAGAACCTTTGTATCATATCTTTATCAGCAGGAGGTCCAATCGATGATATATCATCCAATAATATTAGTTGCAAGAAAATGAAATTAGTACATGATTAATATATAACGGTACAGACCTTGATAAGATTGAGGTCAAAGATCTGCTCCGAATATCATAAGTAGTGTATTCAATACCTTGCTTTATTCTTAAAACTGGTTTTTCTTT